>JARYHS010008074.1:364810612-365410612 GCA_031002005.1 Vandiemenella viatica | reverse complement strand
TTAGATCTTTATTTCTTACTATTTTAAATTTTACATATTTTACAGTGAAAAACTGTCAAATTAATCTCTACAGATACTTTCTTACTGCCAAAGAGTCTCTATTACAATCAGAGATCTTCACTCAGCTTGCATCCATTATAACCGCGCCAAAACTTAACAAAGGAAGAACGGAACTGCGAATTAAGCCAAAGGCTTTTACCATGTAATAATGAGGTTTTAGTAGAAGTTTGCTTCAAAGCCGCGATTTCCGAAACATTTTTGCATTTTACTTGGTCTCCGTCATATTTCATCAAACAGTTCATGGTGTTCCATATTTGTAGTGCTGTAATGTTATACGAGAGCATACAAATATGGGCCATAATATTTATCAATGTAGTTTCCAGTTTTCAATCTTCATCTGTCGATTCTGAGGGTATTTTTAAATTTTTCGAGTGTATGATTCTGCCCCATTGTTATGTAAGTTACAAAATGTGTAATCATCCAGACAACAGCTTGGGTTTTGATGGTTGGGAACAGTTTGAAATCACATCTGAGAAGTCTTGTGTCCGTTAAGGTATGTAAATCCCCACTGGATATTTTGTTTAATTTTGCACGCACCCATTTCCATATGGATCTTGAGACAGCGCAGGATGTGAAGAGATGGTCTCTAACATCAGTCTGATTACAAATATTACACCGGTCATTTTCTGTGATTCCCAGTTCGTAGAGTTTCCTTTTATAAGGATATAAATCATTGACCAGTTTGTATATGTTTGCTTTTTGATCAGTGGATAGAACTGGTAGGCTAATATTTTTCCAAACAGTTTTCCAGTGTAGGTTAATTTTTGCTTCAATTGCCGGTTTCTTTTGAACCTTAAGTGAAAGCGCCTGATATATTATTTTTGTCGTTACTTTCGTGATTTTTTCAGTTTTTTTGAAAATTTCTTTGAGGGTGTTATGGCTTTTCTTAAAGAGCGGTGACTGTCGATAAGTACTGTTGTTGGTGTTCCATGCAGTTGTAAATGCATATTTTAGAATGTGATATTTGCTATTTAAAGTTTTTATTGTTCTGCTAATAAAAAGTGCATTTGACTTTAGAAGAACTGATTGCAGGCTCCACCCTCTGATCTTGGCAAGTACAACTGTTCCCGAGCTACCCTCCACTTAGATCTGTCCCAAATGAATTCTCCGACATACATTCGTATCTTAGCCATGTGCTTGTTTGGTAATGGCAGTACCTGTGCCACATACCAAACCCGTGCCAAAACGAATATATTAGTGATTTGAATTTTTTGTATTAAATTTAGTTTTCGTTCTTTAAAGGCCAGTAATGTTCCAATAACTTTATTTACAATTTGGTCCCAATTTTTTTGTATCATTTCCTGAATATTTGCTTTAAAAAGGATGCCTAATTTTTTAATTTTACACATCCTCGGTAGTATAGTGGTCAGTATTCCCGCCTGTCACGCGGGAGACCGGGGTTCGATTCCCCGCCGGGGAGGCTTTTTTTTATTTTGTAACTAGCTGTGCCCATGATTTCGTAACTTAGAATTTAATTTTATGCTGTTAATTTATAGAGTAACTATCAAATAAATGTTGGCTGAGGGGGGGGGGGGACAACATAGGAGCATTCCCGTTTTTTCCTGTCAATACAAATTTAGAGAGGATACAATGTTTTAAACGCATTTATGCACATAATTTGTTTCTACCTCTATTCGAAATTGCTCCTAAATCAAAAAGCTTATGTTTCTTGAACTCTCGTCTAAAAGACATGCACTACCCCTGGTGGGATTATAATTTGTCTGGAAAAGCTAGGAAGTAAAAACGAATAATGATCATTTTTACTGATCTTTTTCGTGACGTGAGTAAATTTAATTCTTATTAGATTTTCGAAAAAAGAACTGTATTTCCGTTTTAATAACAAAATTTTTTACTGTTATGAAAAATTTTCTACGGAAAAAGAATGACCATCATTAATTTTAATGACATATAACTACCCATGTTACGTGTAATATTGCTTGTGAGTTTTTTATAAGCTTCCCTGTTTCTTATCTTCTGTCAAAAAATTCCTAGGTTATATTATAACCAGGTTCTAATAACTGTTACAGTGAATACAACGTAAACATGAAATGCTCTTCTGCTTACATGAATTTCTATATCTGATCCTCGTAAATAAACAGAAAGAAACTTTAATTTAAACGCATGCAGTACTGTAATTTTTTAATCTCTGCCCCGCATTATAATTTTTTATCTCTATCTTTCGTATTTTTGTGATTACTTACACAACAGACAATTATCTTTTAGACAGTATAGCAATTATAATTCCTTTTTAACAATGTAAGTGCAAATAAAGTCAAATTCAACTATTTATTTGAAATTTACACAGTATAAGCGCAAATAAAGTTAATGCAGTTATTCATTTTAAATTTCCTTGTTTGCCTGGCGTTAAAAAACACAAACACCAGTAGCCTGCTCTGCGTAGTTGCTGCTGCAAAATGAAATATACGTATACACCCGTCTATTTTTATATATGTATACAGATTTCTAAACTGTGTATTTTTGTGACAAGCCATCTTTCTCCCTTCAAACTTAACCAAAATCGATAAATGAGGTATCATTTTAAAGATTAAGTTATCCGCTTTGGTAACATCATCAATTAAAAAAGATTTTTTTCGAAATTTAACTAGAAAATGACAAAATTATGAACAATCAAGGTCACGAGTATGCCTTAGTCCAGAGTCAAGCTACTAGGCTTCGCTGACGTCGAAAAGGAGTGATATAATCTTAGATAGCAGCACCACATATCAAAGAGATACTGATAAAGTAATCAGTTTTTCCTATATTTATGTTTCTGTTTGGGAGGCATTTCATCAAAAGGTTACTGATGATCATATTCTCAATTCAAATATTTTGTACAACAAGGTTTTGTAATGTATATATTTTGTACTTTAAACTTTTAATTTAAAGATTTAATGTCATTTGAATGTCTATTTTAATGTAAATTACATTTTGTTTTGTGCTGCAAATTACCACGAGTTTATGTCCTATTTATGTTTAACGTGTCCAAAAGTGTTTTCTAATTGTTTCGTAAGACGTCGTAAGTGTTTTGCGATGTACATACCTATTCTAGTTAATAAGTATAGAATCGCTGCAAGTGATTCTGTTCTTCTTTCATCCTAATACCAAGCCTCCAACTTTCCAGTTTATCTTATACCATTCACGAAATTTAAGTAAGGGACGCTAAGTATATCTATATATCAGAAATCTGAGACATATAGTGTCACCAAGACCGAAGAAATTAAGTGCGAAAATGACGCAGATGACTTCGAAAAAAGGGTAGGCATTGCCGCTGTTGATTGGGCTTGGGATTCAGGGGTATAGAAGGAATTACAAGAAAACTGGAAAAAATAAGATTGCTGCTCTGCTTTTACCTACTCACACAACATGTCTCTGACAGTTTACCTGTGAATAAGAGCACAAATCACAAATACCGCATACTGAAGTCGCGGGCACAGCTGGTTTTGAAATAATTTTTTATACAGACACAACTATTCTACAGTTATATTACATAGTATTGATAATCAGTTCCTATTAGAATTGTTAATTTTTTTGTCGATTGGCTGTCGACATGTAGTACAGACGATATTCATATCATTAGTTGTTTGGTTAATATCTAAACCAGTGGTTCCCAATGGGGGCTGTAGCGCCCACCGGCGCCTCCCCCCCCCCTCTTTCCATTAGTAAATCCGGCTTTAAGAAGTTTTTAATTGTATTCCAATTATTCTATCACGCCAGAAGAGCATTTAATGTAGTAGGCAATTTATTAGCTAAGAAAAGAAACAGACTATCAATATTGGAACACGATGATTTAAGATTTCTGATGGCAAATAAAGCCTCAAATACAGAAAAATTAGTGTCATTACACTGAAGTCGGCCACCAAGTAATAAAAAATTTCATAATATTCGTTTGAAAATCAAGTTATGATCAATACGCCAATATTAGAAATCTGTTCTTGTTTTTCTATATACCATATAGTACACTGGGGTGCCATCGAATTACTGTTTCAAAAAATAGGTTACGAGCGATAAAAGTTGCAGCACAATCAGTTATATTATTTATTATATAGAAAGGGGAGCTGGTGTGTTTTATTAGAAAAATGGGGACGGCGAGTAATTTGTTCTAAATGTGGGCGGTAGGCCAAAAAAGTTTGTGAACCTATGGTCTACGAGTAAACACTGTTTGTTCTGCTTTTGAAGCTAATATATCAAAGATAGAAAATAAAGTTTTTCAGGATTAGTCGGGGCAATTTCAGAATACGGTCACAGCAATGCAAACCGGTAGCTATTAATTTCCATGTTCAAAATTGCCTTGGTTATTGAATACGCATTTAACAGGTGCATTTTCGGCGATTGATACTTTTAACAGGAATTCAGTGCATCATACGGGCAAAATGACATTTGGAAAAGTATTATACACTCTTGGGTGAAACGATCACTAGCCAATGTCTTGTTGGAGAGGGCAATAATAATACCAATAGTAATGGGTAAAGCAGACGCTGCATGTAATAGGATCTATAGAATATTAGAGGCATTAAAAAAAGTCGTAGCAACATCGAGCTACTGGAGGAAAGCTGCTTATAAGGTCAGACCAGAAGTTAACAGATGCAAGTAATACATGATGTAAGGACGAGATGAGAGAAGCACAGTGAGTTAGAAAATAGTATTGAAGAAGTAGGATTTTATGTATTCTGGCAGAAGCAGACTGGCAGCTGAAACAGTACAACATTCCATCGGAACTGCTAAAAGCTCTAGAAGCAAATGAGCTAAAAGTAATGTATACTTATATAAATCATTTACAAAACATGAGATATTCCAACAGCTTTTCATAAATATATTACCATGACATATCTGAAAATTCACACACTGAGGAAGGTTAAAAGTGAAACGAGTATAAGTGTGGATCAAATGCTTGAAATCTAGTCTGGGACAATATACAAAGGATATCAAGAAAAGTGGAAGAAGTACTACTACATGTCGATGTTTACGCCTAGGGAAAACTTAGAGATACAAAACGAGCAATTCTGGCGATAAGTCTGATCGAAAGCCCTAGAAATGTAAGAATATGTGCGCCAAAAACACCTTCTGATTGTTAAAGGTGGTACAAGATTAAGAGATTTTAAAGTGATTATGTCCAAAGTGAAAAATATTAAGGAAAAAATTAACTTTAATTCGTACTAGGAATTCATAACACTACAAGATATACATCATAATTAATCTTCAGTTGAAACAGAGGTGGAACAAATATGTACTTCAACCTTGAAAACATCTAAGCTTCTGGAATTTGTTAATACATTTATTGCAGATATATTTTACATTGTTATGTGAGATACTGAGGACTAATTCCACTGTATTTAACCTGCAAATGACAGCATTACAACTCACTCAACAGATTTCTCTTTAAGCATGGAATATTGAGCACTAATGAGCTTAGAATAGTAACGTGGCAGACGTCAATTGAATGAATTGTAGCGTAAAATTGGATTCTTTTTAGAAAAAAATATATCAGTGGAATCATTATTGTTGACTGCATCGAGCCACAGGGCAGGTCTTCCAGAAACAAAGTCAACTTCGGCCCCCCTGTCCTACCACTCTTCCACTACGTTCTAATGTGCTAATCTGTCGTGGAGACTTTTTCCAGTCTCTTAATCTACGTATATGTAGCACGGTCTTCCCATAGACTTCTTTGCTTCCAATTTCAAATCATAAATAATTTACGGCATTCTTTCATCACTTATCCTCGGCATGTGCCCATTCCTCTGGAAACTTTATTTTTCGAGGATCCTATTTAACTGAAAGTCGAGCAAATAATTATTTTCCTCTTCGAGGGATCTGCCTGCTCCAAATCAGGACATTGACACTCAGGTAGATTTTTTGTGATTTTCTGCTTATTTCATTATTTCGTTTCTATTTCTACCATTCTTCGCCACCACTGAACCCAGGGCTCAGCAGGCGAATGTTATTTCCTCGCTTTTAATCATGGTCGTTATGGATGAAATATCGAAGAACGTAACCTGGAATCTCAGAGAGGAGAGCAAAAGCCATGGTTTTTGCAGATGACGTGATGGTTTGGGAAAACTTCCATTCAAAAGTGCGTGAATTTCTTTATGTTATAGCATGAAATTTTCAGAAAAAAAAGAATGGATTGGTAAGTATAACTCGAATCAAGGATTGAGCTATTACTATTACAATTACTCCGCGATTCACTAAAAGTGTTTGGCGGAGGGTGCATTGCACCTATCAGGAAAGGTAATGGTTTGGAAGGGATATACGGGATATGGCAGGTGGCGCCCATGGGCTATTGTGAGGAACCATCCCAGCATTCGCCTGGAGCGATCTAGGGAAACCATGGAAAACCCAGATCAGGATGGCCGGAGTGCTTTATCGGAAGCTACTCCTGTCCGATTTTGTGTTTACTCGCCCGGTAAATCCATTCTATTCCATTCCCTAATCGCTCGTGGAAAAAATGAGTAGAGAAATGAATCGGTTCTGGCCCTGATTTCTCTTATCTTATTTTCGCGGTCATTCCGAGATATGAATGTTGCTGGTAGCAATATTTGTTTGCTGTCATTCCGAAATACGTCAGTCGAGAATTTTTCAATTAGCTTCCGTCGAGAGCAACGCCTTCGGTGCTCCAGGTCTTCCCAACCTAACTCCTTCAACATGGCACTTACGCTTTCCCTCCAACTATATATACCTGTCACGAATCGGGCGGCTCTTCTTTGGACCATCTCTAATGCCTCCATTAATCCCTTTTGATGGGGACCCCATACAGAGCAACAATATTCCAAGTGAGGCCTCACTAGTGACTTGTACGCAATCGATTTAACTTCCGGAGTGCATTGTTTTAAATTACGACCTAGAAATCGAAGCATACGATTTGCTTTCCCAATTACATTCTCGATATGCTCATTCCACGACAAATTATTACGAATTGTTACCCCTAGGTATTTAGCGGAATCTACCGTTCTAAGGACAGTGCCATTAATTGTATATTCAAAGCTAAATGGTGTCACCTTTTTACTTACACGCATGACTTGGCACTTTTTAGCGTTTAACTCCAACTGCCAATCTTTACACCACGCAATTATTTTCATAATATCGTCTTGTAACAAAGCGCAGTCGTCCTGGGTTGTGATTTCACGATAAATAATAGCATCATCGGCAAATAATCTTTTCATTCCCCTTATTATGTCGCACAAATCATTAATGTATATGAGAAACAACAGAGGCCCTATCACGCTTCCTTGGGGAACCCCGGACCTCACTTCGGCAAGTGATGAACGCTCACCGTCGAGAACTACACACTGTGTTCTGTCCTTCAAAAAGTCTGCAACCCAATCACATATTTGTCTAGATATACCGTAACCGCGAAGTTTCCTAAGTAACCTAGTGTGAGGCACAGTGTCGAAAGCTTTTTTGAAGTCTAATAAAACTAAATCAACCTGGGATTGCTCATCTATAATACGGCTCAAGTCGTGAATTAAGAGGGCAAGTTGTGTTTCGCAGCATCGGCCTTTTCTGAATCCATGTTGATTTGGGTTTAAAAGCTCATCTTCATCCAAAAACCGCATGACATTTGAATAGATGATGTGTTCTAAAATCCTGCAAAATATTGAGGTTAACGAGATCGGCCTATAATTTTGAGGATCATTAACATTCCCACTTTTGAACACTGGACTTACGATGGCGGTCTTCCATTCGGCTGGTATTTTTCCTTGATCCAAGGAGGCGGTATATAATTTCATCAAATACGGCGCAATTTCCTTTGCGTACCTAGAGTAGAATCTTGTAGGAATACCGTCTGGTCCTGGAGCCTTATTGGGATTTACATTCATAAGCAGTTTAGTTATTCCCTCGACATCGAGAACGAGATCATTCATAATTTTGTTGGTTCGATTGTTAAATATCGGAATCTCCTCCGAGTTCTCTGACGTGAAAGCTTTTTTAAATACATTATTCAAAATTTCTGCTTTCTCGACGCTAGTTTCTGATAATTCCCCATTTTCATTAATCAACGACGGCATGACCTTACGAGAGCCTCTTATTAATTTGACATATGACCAGAACTTTTTTGGATTAGTAATCAGATCCTCGGATAAATTTCTGGCTTGGAATTCTTTAAACGCATCACGCATTGCCTTACGCACGTCCGCTCGCAAGTGGACTAATTTAGCGCGATCAGATGAGTCCCCCGATTTCTTTACCGTCGCATGTAAACGCCTTTGCTTCCTGAGCAAACGTTTCACTTCTCTATTGAACCACGGGAAGTTCTTACTAACCTTAATAAACTTCTTGGGAACAAATTGATTTAAGCCGGTCCATATTATTTCTTTTAAATTAAACCAAAGTTCCTCAACATTTGTATTAAGCGTGTACGTTTCAAAATTTTTCGCCAAATGATCGACCATAGACGCATCATTTGCCTTATCGAAACAATATACGAGTTTGTCTTTATCATGCTTCAAATTCAGCCTAGATTTTAAAGTTACCACAATCGCCTTGTGATCACTTATACCGTCTTCTATACAAACTTTATCTACAATATCCGGATTGTTAGTAAGAAAAAGATCCAAAATGGACGAGGAATCTTTGACGCTCCGCGTTGGCTCTTCGACCATCTGTTCAAGAGAATTTTCCGCGAATGATTCCAGGAACGTTTCGGTTATTAACCTATCTCTTCCGCCTGACCTGAACGTAAATGTGTCCCAGTTAACAGAGGGTATATTAAAATCACCTCCCATGATCAATGTATGTCCCTGAAATTTCTGAGAAATACTATTAAGTGACTGTCTAAAATATTCCGCGTTATCTAATCCAGAGTCCGGAGGTCGGTAAAATGATCCTATTATGAACTTTAAACTTCTGCCAATTTTTACCTTCACCCATATTAACTCGCAACAATTTTCCGTTTCATTTACTACGGAGCAATTGATGTTTTATTAACGGCCACGAACACACCTCCGCCCATTGAGGTAGTTCTGTCTTTCCGAAAAACATTGAATTGAGGAGCAAATACTTCGCTAGATTCTACCTCTGGCGTCAACCAGCTCTCGGTTCCTAGTATTATATCAACATCGTTAGTCGCAACTGCAGCGTGGAAATCGGCTACTTTCCCTCTAATACTCCGACAATTAAGGACCATTATCCTTAGCGGTTTAATATCTGTATCTGTAGAGTCTAAATTCGCATTTTTACTATTTGCACTCCGAAAGGAAACGGGTGAAGTATTTGGAGCTGTAAATTTCGATTTATTCACGCCGTCACTTCCAGAACCAAGATCTAGATTAACGACGCGTCTTCTTCGTTGAACTGAGGGATCCTCGGGCCTCACGGTGTTCCTAAAAAATAATTCACATCAAGACGGTTCCATATTTTAGCAGCCACCTTGATCGCCATTCTCGGTGTGTAGTGGACGCCCGACCTGTCAAATGCGTCCCAGCTGGCAGCTAATCATCGGTCGAAGATCGACGAAGCCCCAGTTGTTTCTGCGACACAGCTCCTGTAGACTACAATTCAAATTATAAATCTTCCACCATACGGCTTCCCCACAATCGATGCGCGGCACGACACTACAGATGGAAAACTGCAACTTTACCGAATTCTCACGCGCTGATTCATACGCCTTGTGGCCCAACTTGTCCATAGATTTCACTATATCTGAAACAGAAACATGACACGAGTCGTTAGTTCCGACGTGCGCAGCTACCCTCAACTGACGGCAGTTCGATTCTCTAATCGCTTTTGGTATAGCCTCCATGACTCGTGGCACGGTTGCTCCTGGAAGACACACAGAATGAACGTTAGTACGAGGGTCTGCACCATTCTTCTCAGCTAGGTCTCGTAGGGGTTTCTCTAGACGTCGGACGTTGGAGCTTCCAATGATAAGTAATCCTTTCCCTGGCATCACTCGGTGTCTGCGAGTAAATCTTCCCTGCTGTGCTTCTGGGCCATTCGCACCTAAGATCTTCAACCTCCTGCAAAACTGAAAACGCATTACTTAGGGGCAAGATATCATTCTCCCGTCGGTTATTTTGGAATTTTGATGCCTTTCTCCTATCCACCCGGTGCCAGTCGTTCCCTGCAACAGATACCTGACAATCCTCACCTGCCGGTTCTACATCAGTAGCCTCCGGTAATTCTTCGACGCACTGCCGTTCGTCATCTAACATGCTCCACACCTGTGCCTGAAGAGATGCCATCGTAGTACGAATCTCTTCGAGAGCCTGACGCCTACTGTAACACATTGCGCAAACCATGTCCCACAAACAACCAAACACAGAGTCACAAACAAATTAATCAGAAAAATCAGACAGCTGCTACAGCTCAACTAAATGGATCACTACCTAAACAGGAAATATTTAAGATAACACGAAACCAGGAAATTTCAGATCACACAACAATTCGGCTACTGCTGCTACGGACGCAGAGGCTCAACTCACTGGATCACTACCTAAAAAGGAAATATTCAAAGATAACACAAAAACCAGTAAAATACAAATCACACACAAAAGTCGGCTACGGTCGCTGAGGCTCAACTGACTACTGCTGACTCTCAGAAATTTCAAAGATAAAAACAAAGTCTAACTAACACACTTTAGATTAAACACACAAGAAAGTCGACGACTGCTGCTCACGGCGGCGGTTGCTCGACTGCTGACTCACTGCCTACACAGAAAATTCAAAGATAAAAACAAAGTCTATCTAGCACACTTTAGATTAAACACACAAGAAAGTCGACGACTGCTGCTCACGGCGGCGGTTGCTCGACTGCTGACTCACTGCCTACACAGAAAATTCAAAGATAAAAACAAAGTCTATCTAGCACACTTTAGATTAAACACACAAGAAAGTCGACGACTGCTGCTCACGGCGGCGGTTGCTCGACTGCTGACTCACTGCCTACACAGAAAATTCAAAGATAAAAACAAAGTCTATCTAGCACACTTTAGATTAAACACACAAGAAAGTCGACGACTGCTGCTCACGGCGGCGGTTGCTCGACTGCTGACTCACTGCCTACACAGAAAATTCAAAGATAAAAACAAAGTCTATCTAGCACACTTTAGATTAAACACACAAGAAAGTCGACGACTGCTGCTCACGGCGGCGGTTGCTCGACTGCTGACTCACTGCCTACACAGAAAATTCAAAGATAAAAACAAAGTCTATCTAGCACACTTTAGACTAAACACACAAGAAAGTCGACGACTGCTGCTCACGGCGGCAGGTTGCTCGCTGCTGACTCACTGCCTACACAGAAAATTCAAAGATAAAAACAAAGTCTATCTAGCACACTTTAGATTAAACACACAAGAAAGTCGACGACTGCTGCTCACGGCGGCGGTTGCTCGACTTCTGACTCACTGCCTACACAGAAAATTCAAAGATAAAAACGAAGTCTATCTAGCACACTTTAGATTAAACACACAAGAAAGTCGACGACTGGGGATTACTGGAGATCGCGATTCCGACAGGAGTTGTCATCATAATACTGCAGTGGTCAAACGCAAGTCTCCACTATAAATTCTTCCCTAAGTACATTTAACGGTTTCATACTGGTCGAGGCTGTATTACAACATAATTTGTGCTTGAAAATAATGGTCCAGGCTGTATTACAACGGAATTACTGCTTAATAATAATACGTCTTGCGACTGACTACATCAGTATTCCAACGATATTACTGTATGTTGTTGTAGCGGAATCGCGATCTCCAGTAGACCCGACGACTGCTGCTCACGGCGGCGGTTGCTCGACTGCTGACTCACTGCCTACACAGAAAATTCAAATATAAAAACAAAGTCTATCTAGCACACTTTAGATTAAACGCACAAGAAAGTCGACGACTGCTGCTCACGGCGGCGGATGCTCGACTGCTGACTCACTGCCTACTCAGAAAATTCAAAGATAAAAACAAAGTCTATCTAGCACACTTTAGATTAAACACAAGAAAGTCGACGACTGCTGCCCACCGCGGCGGTTGCTCGACTGCTGACTCACTGCCTACACAGAAAATTCAAAGATAAAAACAAAGTCTATCTAGCAAACTTTAGATTAAACACACAAGAAAGTCGATGACTGCTGCTCACGGCGGCGGTTGCTCGACTGCTGACTCACTGCCTACACAGAAAATTCAAAGATAAAAACAAAGTCTATCTAACACACTTTAGATTAAACACAAGAAAGTCGACGACTGCTGCTCACGGCGGCGGTTGCTCGACTGCTGACTCACTGCCTACACAGAAAATTCAAATATAAAAACAAAGTCTATCTAGCACACTTTAGATTAAACACACAAGAAGCTCGACTGCTGCTCACGGCGGCGGTTGCTCGACTGCTGAATCACTGCCTACACAGAAAATTCGAAGATAAAAACAAAGTCTATCTAGCACACTTTAGATTAAACACACAAGAAAGTCGACGACTGCTGCTCACGGCGGCGGTCGCTCGACTTCTGACTCACTACCTACACAGAAAATTCAAAGATAAAAACAAAGTATATCTAGCACACTTTAGATTAAACACACAAGAAAGTCGACGACTGCTGCTCACGGTGGCGGTTGCTGCTAATCAGGATTTCTTAAGCGTAGGTGATGAACTGAAGGTACTGGAAGAGTGCGAGTAGTTAATTTTAAGTTGATTTAATTTAATTACGATGGAGGGCACGCTCCGGTGGCAATTTCTCTATACACACATCATTCCTCTTTTCTGTACCTGCCTAATTTTGTCTTCTGCAAACTTCAACTTAAAATTCTTTAAGCGTTTTTGTTAATTTTTTCATAATTTCTCTTGGTAACTTATTCCAATCCCTGACTCCCTACCTACGAAAGAAAATCTTCGCACAACCTTGTGCCTGAAATCGAGTGCCAACTTGTGATAATGATCATCTTTTCTCTCTTGCCAGAGGTAGAAATATTAAAGATATGAAATTCATTGCTATAATGGCTCTAGCTGCTACTAGGGAAGCAATAAATGTTACATGTCGAGTTCAAATTTATGTGCTTAGGGACTATCTAAAAGTAAGAAAATTCTTTTTTATATTATCATATATATTATTTCTATAAGGTATTTTTTTGTCACAAGCCTATATCTTCCTTCATACTTAACCGAAATCAATGAATGAGGTGTCATTTTAAAGCTTATGGTCTCCACTTTGGTTAAATCGTATTTTAAGCAAGAAAGTTTTCGGAATTTGACCCTTAAAGGGCAAAAATGTAAATTTTTCTAAAATGCTGTTTTCTGTGTTACGAGTCAGTTATATCCCTGGATACCTATCTGAAACTATTTTAGGAAGTATCGTTTTAAAGATTAAGATCTCCGCTTTAGTGACGTCATATATTAAGCCAGAAATTTTTCGGAATTCGACCCTTAAAGGGCAAAAGTATCAATATTTTTGCAATGCGTTTTTGTGTCACGAGCGATGTATCTCCCTTAATATCTAACCGATATAGATAAATGAGGTATCATATTAAAGAATAAGGTCTCCGCCATGGTAACATTATATTTTAACAAAGGAATTTTTCGTAATTCGACCCTTATGGGGCAATAATGTCAATTTTTCTAAAATGCGTTTTTTGTATCTCGAGCCATTTATCTCCCTGGATATCTAACCAAAATAGATAAATGAAGTAGGAATATAAGGAGTAATGTATCAGGTTTGTGAAATCATATTTTAAGAAAGAATGTTTTTGGAATTCAACCCTTAAAGGAAAAAAGTATAAATTTTTCTATAACCGATTTTTGTGTCACGAGCGATTTATCTCCCTTGATATCTAACCGATATAGATAAATGAGGTATCATATTAAAGAATAAGGTCTCCGCCGTGGTAACATTATATTTTAACAAAGGAATTTTTCGTAATTCGACCCATAAAAGGCAAAAAAAGTCAATTTTTCTAAAATGCGTTTTTTGTGTCTCGAGCCACTTATCTCCCTTGATATCTATCCAAAATCGATAAATGAAGTAGGAGTATGAAGAGTAATGACTGAACATGGTGATATTATATTCAACCTCACTATTCATCGCATTTTATTCGCGAAATTTTCGCACGGGTCGTCTAGTTTACATTTATTAGGGACAGGTACAATTCCAATACGTTATTACAATTTAATTTTTTTAAAAAAGAGCTAGTACAGTTATTAACAAACCTATATTGAAATGCAATCAGTTGACATTCTATTCAATTATAATTCTAATTAAAGTTTGCAAACAATGAGCCTAGTGTAGGATATATTCTTTAGTGATGGGTTGGGATGGTGATGGATTATGTAAGTAATATGTTATATCTAGAAGCTATTCATTATAATTCGTTTTTGGCATTACTACTATTTGTGATGTAAATCCTTTTTGGAAAAGAATTTTGTGCAGGAATAACTGAATATAACTTTACAATCCAGGACGAGGTTGTAGGAATGGAGATAAAGGGTCATCGTGTTAATAAGAATTCATTGCAAGGTGTATTGGATTTTCTTGTAAGTTTCTAATAACATTTGGTATCCAGCGTGTCGCTTATATTTGTTTGCGTAATGTTGACGCTAGGCATTTTGGTTAAGTTTCTAAAGAGTTGATGAAATCTTCTCCAAAGGGAGAGTCCATAAACTAAGTGACTCGGTATGGGGGGGGGGGAGGGTTAGCTAGAAAGCTACGCTGCGCTACGTGAGGAGGAGGGGAGGGGGGGGTTCCGAACCAGACCACGTAGCCTTTCATTCATATTATTCTTCACAGTAAATATTCACAACACCATGTGAATATTTATTTACTTCAGTGCAAAATGTTTTCCTGAATCAATAGTGGAAAAAAGTTTCGTGCTACGGGGGGAGGGGGGGTACAGGCAAAAACCAAGTTGGGCTACGTGGGGGGTGGGGGATTCACAGGAGGCCAAAATGGAGCTATGTGGTTTATGGACGCTCCCTAATTGAAGAAACAAAGGTGAATTCGCCGGTTCGACCAGCGATAGCGACGGAGAGGGCGCGGCATCGGTGTCCATCTCCAAGGAGCGCACAGTGAAGACTAGTGCTGTAAAAGTAACGAAAAATTTTGTACCCGCATGAATTCGTTACTAAACCAATCAGTACCCGTTTCCATCGAATCGTTACTCGTTACTTTCGAAACAATCGAACAATAGCATGAAGCACCGCATCGAGTCGAGTCGCATACGGGACGATTTTGTCCGTACTTGGCAAAGTTTAAGTAAATTGTTTATTTAGTAAAATAAGTTTAGGTAAGTCGTTCGTTTGGATAAAACTTAAAATAAAGTAATTAGCACATGGATCTTACGGAAAACCTCTGAATCTACAATACATTTGATTTACTGTAATGAAGCAAGCACACCTCTGAATGTACATTTGATTTACTGTAATGTAGCAAGCACAAGGCGACAAATGTGAGAATTATCGTAGCATTAGTCTAACATCACATGCTTCAAAATTACTGACCATAATAATATACAGAAGGATGGAAAGGGTAGTAGAAGAGATAGTAGTTGAAGATCAGTTTAGGTTTATGAAAAATCGCGGAACAAGGAAAGCAATTCTGTCTTTAAGATTAGTACTTGAAGGGCGGATCAAGAAAAACAAAGATACTTTTATGGCGTTTGTTGATTTAGAAAAAGCTTTTGATAATGTTAGGTGGGACAAGATGTTCAAAATTTTTAAGAAGTCAGGTCTAAAGTATCGAGATAGAAGAATACTCTATAAACTAATAGTAAGAATCCAGTGGCTATAATAAAAGTAGAAAATCATGAGAGACATGCATCAGTTAAAAAGGGTGTGAGACAAGGTTGTAGTCTATCCCCGTTAATATTCAACTTGTATATAGAAGAAGCAATGAAGAAAGTCAAAGAAAAATTTCCATGTGGCATAATTTTTCAGGGAGAAAAGATCAGTATGATACGATTTTCAGATGAAATTATCTTGTTAGAAGAGAGGGCTGAGGATATTGAGAAGTTATTGAATGGCATTAAAAAAATACTGAAGGAAGATTTTGGACACATTATAAATCAAAGCAAGACAAAGTGATGAAATATTAGCAGAAATGATACCAATCACTGTAAATTAAATATAAAAATAGGATCGGATGCAATAGGAGAAGTAAGTGAGTTCTGTTACTTGGGAAGCAAAATTACAAGCGATGGCGGAAGCAGGAATCATGTTAAAAGCAGAATAGCACTAGCAAAAAAAAGCCTTTATGAAAAAGAGAAACCTTTTAGTTTCAAACATTGATCTAGGAATTAGAAAGAACTTTTTAAAACTCTTACCTTTGGAGCACAGCACTTTATGGTAGCGAAACATGGACTAATAACTCCTTCGATGTGAAAAACAGCACTAGAACATTAAAATAACATTCAGCACTAAGAAATACATCAGTGCTGAAGTGTATACGGAAAGAGATCATAAATTTTAAAACAGGATTTCGAAGAGTAAGTAAATGATAACACCTTCTGTTCCTCAATGGTAGCAAGATAAATGTCATAACAACACAGATCTGTAATGCATCTTCTGTTTCCTAGAATTGGTTTTCCTCCTTTAACACCTTTATTAGTTTTTTTTTGCCCCTGATGAGTGTGAATAATAACGATTTTTTCATTCCGTATTCGATCAGATATTTGATATTTTGATGATCTGTCAAAGGTTATCATCGGTCAGACCTATAAACACCGACCTATCTGCTTTTAATGTCGTAGTCCACTTTTGCAATACCAGCGAAGTGCAATTATTTCTGTCTAACAATATTAAGTCAACGATTGTGAAGTTTCGCCTTTTTAAATGCTTTGCCCACCAGTACCAGATTAGCCACGTAGCAGAAGTTAGCAAATGTTACGTGCCTCGCGCCTCCTAGTGGGGCCCCCTCAGGCTAGGCGGGCGACCTTTTTTTTTTAGCTCTATAATTCCCCCAGATGGCGAAAACCAAGGGCGCCTTCTTCACATTTGCTAGGGGACCCGCGCTGCCTTAATCGGGCCCTGTTGCCCACCCACTGAGCCTCGTCTGTTATCGAACCAGAAAGAGATGATAAGACACATTGAAAACACAACACAGATTTCTAAAGTAAGGTCAAGTTCGAACGATAGCCCGCTGACAATGTTATCTAATCAACCGGTTTTTGCATGTTACAGCAGCGGCATTAAAATTATCTTATCAAACTGGCACTGTTAGTCTTTTCTTGAGTTATCAAAATACGTTAAAGACGATGTTCTAACCTAATCTTATCAGTAAATTCTTCTGTTGTTTCGTTTAATGTTTGTTGACTGAGGAGATATCTATTGCTGGTCTCCGTTTTTGACGCGGAACCGTTTTGTCTGAATACAGTACAGCGTCGATAATCCGAACGTTAATTATTATGCACTATTTTACAAAAGCATCAACTTTGTTCCTATTCAGATATTTACAGATTTACAACATAATACACTTTTCCACTCGTTCTGTACGGAAAAACCACTAAGAACCAAGTACAGTGAGTTTAATCCTTTACACCTTGCATTGTATTAACGCCGCAATATCCTCGAGGCAAGCCGCACAATGGTTTTAATGCTGAATGTTTGTTGCAATCGCAAGGCGACGACAGTTCTTTTAGTGTGCCGGTAGTTTTGAGTTTATTTTAGTAGTCTGAAACCCACTGTGTTCGTCCTGCGCATTTGTTATTGATTTGCTGTGTTGGTGAGTTCTGTTGAATTTAGTATCTTGTGCCAACATTATACAACTATAATAGCATCGTGTTCATCTTCTGAAATGATGCATAATCGTCTCCAAAATGAAACAGAAGAAAACAAGAGACTACTTTGCTAGGGATATGTTAAATTATAAAGCACTTAATGTAATTTTAAAGGCAAAATAAAAACTATACAAACCGAAACCATACAAATCGAAAATCCGAACAATTCGATAATACGAGCAAATAGACAATGCGAACCACCATCGGTCTTAATTAGTTCGGATTATCGTCGCGCTACTGTATGTTGCTACGATTCTGGTAATTGTCGGAAGGTTGTAGCGATCTGAAAACCATATCGGCGTTACTCTTAAGCATTACAGTTTTTAAATCTGCTTGTGGTCTATATACTTTATATTATTTACAATCTGTATGAAGACTTCGTATTACAGTAATGTCTGGAGCAGGTAATGCCCTGTCATTGGCATTATGGTGCCCCCTGTTTATACCAAGACACAAGTCAGGAGGTGCGTTATATTACTAATCATCATCACTATCTGTTTACAATTACCATGGCAGCTACAGAAGTTAAACAACTTCTAAGGCAGCCAATAAGTAAATAGTTATTATCATTGAACTCAAAACTACTATTACACAAATTAGGCTATATAAAAATCAAATGTTCAAGGAACTTTGGAGAAGCGAAGTGAAAACAACATTCCATGTACCATCCAACTCTTAAACATACTTTCTTTGAAAACTTCCATAAAAATCCTCGGTTTTAGGAATGAGGCTAAGTGCACACTTTCAGTCTTACACCAGGACCATCACCGTCGCTAATGTATCTTAACTCAGACAAGTGCAATAGGAATGTGCTGGCACACTATTGACTGTCTGTCTGATACTGGCATTACAGCTCTGGTGGTCACAGCGTGAGCACCAGGCCTGAAGATGGCGGCAGAGTGTGTCGCCGAAAGCTCGTCTTTCACCTATACAATCCGGCAGCGAATCCGCGAAAATATTATTGCAATCTATACTGATTTTGCCGCTTCAAAATTAAACGATGCAGAAACACCAAAACACATGAAATGCATCGATATATACAATTTTAGTAATGACAGCATTGTCTACTTCACGATACAAAGTACGCGTAGCATAAATAATTATATAAATTAATTTAATAATACAACTTCAGTTTGAAAAGTTTGAACTGCAGAAGGACTAAAACACACGCAATAATACATAATGTAAAGTTTATTCTTGTTTTCAACCTGACGGTTGTGGTTAGGTTAAAATGCGACCTGGACCAGATTAACGTCACCAAAGGCACAAGGAACTATACATGTAACTGAAAATAATAATGCTTATTACGGTTGATTCAGGTATTTAGTTTATTTACTGCATTCAAGAAAACTGAAAAACTAAATATTCGAAGTCAGAATATTAAACAGAATCCTAAGTAAGGTTGTGTGATCTTGTTTCAGTTTTTTGTGCAAGGAGTGAACATGCCAATTACAGTGCGATCCGTGACCCATTATGTTCTGTCTATAAATGTATTTAATTATTTCCTTCGTCCCTCGGCACAATTAAATCATTAGCTATTTCCGCAGATTTTATTTCGGACCATCAGCTCTAAATATTTGAAAACACTATCCGAATTGCTGCTGTGGTTTTTGCGCAGTTCCTGTTCAAATAATGAGACACGCGCAGCTTGATTATAGATTTATAGTAGTACAGATTCGTCTTACTCTCGCTTATTTCGTATTGCCATATATCATACATGTTTACCACTTTAACGAATTTACATTTATGTTAAACATTTTATACACTTCTCTTACATTATCTTCGTTATCTTTCAGTCAGCAGATGACTAAGATGTTTTCGGATCTAAGGAAGATTTCTTTAGAATATGGCATTTGGCTTGTCTTAGGCCACACAGCCAGCTTAATTGTGATTTCAGTTCATCCAGTGCTTGCAGTTTCTCCATTGTATGTATTGTTTTTCTAGTAATTATAGACGCAACAGGACGGAGACAACATGTATACGGACAACACTTAGCACCCATGCCCTCGGTCGGACTCGAACCTGGTACCATCGGCACGTGGGGCCAGTACTCTAGCTCCTACGCTACCGAGGCCGGCATCGTCGTAAGATCGTTTTCACAACACAATCCGGAGATACATCCGTGAAGACTTCATTGCAATCATACGCCTCTTTAGACATAATTTATTTACTTGCTGACTTCACTAATTCATCAAATTTAGAGATCCACCCTACGAGTCACCACTTAAGAAGAGAGAAAATGAGGGCAAGGGATGCAGGAATAACATCAGTGGACCCTCGTTTAATCTGCCACTCGGGTTCGCAAGCTCTAGAAATAACTAGTGACAACATAGCAAGTATCAGAACATTTATTAGCCCTTGTTATTTATTAACCCCAAGGGTGCAGACTACATGCATGAAGATGTACTGTATTATTGCTTCCCCACACAGTCGTGTCTCGGCTAGCAACAGCGATCTAAGACTATCTCCCAATACAGCAATTACCATCCCTGAGAATTAGGCTGTCGATCCCAGCTGACTTTATTAGAGTCCCGTCGTCGATCATGGCAGGCCTGGAGGGTCGAGGTGGCTGCGTCTTGCAGTGGCGTCGGTCCCGGGTGCTGTCTACCTTGTAGTAGTGATGTTCCGATACCATCAAAGTATCGATACCTACTCAAATGAGTAGTACTCAAATTGTTTTACGATACTTACTCATATGAGTACTGTAAAAGTATCGATACTTACTCATATCGAAACTTTTTTTTAATTAATTTCGAAATATAAAATAAATATGTGACATATTGCTAAATTATTTATTTTATTTGCGTTGTGTAATAAAATCAAATAACACTCATTAAATATTTTAATTTATTTATTAAAATTATAATAAATCTCACATCGTAAGCATACTTTGAAAGTTTTGTCTTATCCTTAAATATTTATTTATTATAGTTTTAACACGTTTAAACAATAAAAGTTCGCTTTTGGAAGGTTTCCACAAAAAAGCAATTGTTCAAAATATTTTGGGGACAGCTTGTTTCTTTTGTTTGTGATTGTTTCACCCGCATTAGAAAACAAACATTCACTCAATACTGACGTTGCTACAGCAATAAGAAGCTATTGTGCGTATTTATACTAGTGTTGTAAAAAAAAGTTGTTTTCTGACTTGAAAAAAATATGAAAAAAACTGTAAAAAAAACGTTTTTTTTCTGGGACATGTTTTTTTCATAACTACTAAATTTCAAATTTTTAAGGCATTTATCGTTTAATATGACTGTTTTAGAGTTTATACTAAGTACTTATCTTACTTTTAAATCTACTATATTTTTCTGGTTCAGTAGAAAAAAAAATTACAAAAATATTGGTAACATTGACTGAAGTTTTCTTTTACGAATGGGGACTTCCCGCAAAGGCTAGGTTGCGTGAGAAGAAATCCCTGTTCCCCATTGTTTGGATCGATACTCGTTATTTAAACTAGTGCTGCCAGGCCCTACAAATTTATCTGTAGACCTACGAATCTTTTCAAAAAATTAGTAAATTTAACTACGGTTTTTTGCCTCTTTTTATTACTTATTGTGCTTTCCTTATATTCGTATACTTGTTAAACTCGCAGCGTATAGTGATACTGAGTCATTGTCAATAATTATGAATCATTTCCTCGCAACCTTTGGCGTAAACCAACGATTGAAAACAAATAAAGCTCCTATTTTGTATGATAATAGATTTAAATTCAAACTTAAAAGACCGTAATACAGAATTATCAGCGCATTCTTCATGCACAGTGTGTACTTTGCTCATAATTTAAAATTTCAATCTCAAAAGCTTTTGCATACAATACAACCAGTAAAAGAAAACGTAACTATTTCTGAAGTTATGGATCTAGAGAAGACAGAAGAAGAAACAGAAAATTCCGACTCCGACCAAACTAGTGTTGGTAGTACTGATACTAGTGAATGTGGTACCGATATAGAGGATGAATAAAAAAATTATGTTACCTATATAGATACATTTATGAATCATTATGTAAGACATTATATGATTTAGTAAGATTTAAAACACACAAGTAAAATGTAAGTTCCATAAATAAAACTATAATTTATCAAATATATTGTTTTCTGAATAAAAAAACAAATTTAGAAAAAAACAAGGGTGCTAGGTTTTTTTTCACAAATCTGAAAAAAAACTTTTTTTTTCAATTTGCAACACTAATTTATACAGACAAGGAAATATAAGTTTCATTTCTTCCCATTCTGTAAATGGATTGCTTTTTAGAGACATTACAGTGTTTGACAAGTGAGAGAGACTTGTCACTACGGTGCATTTTCTTTGTGATGTTTTCAGAAATGATATTCCTGTGAAACGCTAGCTGAAGCAGCTTCTTCTTCCGATTCGCATGGGCTACTTACTGTAGTTGCTTATCAATCATACCTTTTAGATTTTGTGTGGGGCTGCGTGCGAGCGACCATAGGCCAGGTGTAGTGAAATGCGCGCCAAGTACAACTTTATTACAGTGAAATAGGAGCCTAAAACAAATTCTTTGAGATTTGATTGCCTATTGTAAGACTGACTGTGTTTGATTTTGAATGCTACCAACTTGACGTCAGCGGGAAATTAGTTTCGCAGGCGCGACTGAGTGTCGCAGCAGGGATGATGCGTATAGATTTTAACACCAGGTGCGTTTCGATACTTTCGATTCGATACAAGTACTTTTCTTCCGATACCGAGTAAGTATCGAATTAATTAATTCAAATACGAAAAGTACTTGGTATCGAAACAAAGTATCGAGTACTTACTCGTATTTACTTGTATCGGAACATCACTACCTTGTAGTGGGTGCTTGGGTGGGAGAAGTGAGAAAACCTTTTTTCTTCCTTTTTTTTCATTCAAAGAAAACCCATGGCTGTTAATTTATTGGGTACTCATACTGGCGTACATTAGGCTTATTTAATTTTAACATTAACACATTCAGTTATTAAAAATATCAAGCAAAGCCTCGTCTTACAATTGCCAACACTAATAAACAAACAAAAATTTAAACACTACCACATTTTTAATTGATCGTGGAGCAAATTCCCAACATTAATAAACAAACAAGAAAGTTTCACACTTGGTTTTAAATGAAAGTTCCCTTCATAACAATCAGGAACCATAAATCAAACATAATACTAACATGAAACAACGTTAGATTTCAAATGCCGGGCGCCAGGATAATTTAAATTATCGGCCAAGTGTTGCTGTAGGAAAATCTGTCCCAGCTAGCTCAATATTTTGCTGGAGGCGAGAAGTCGTAATCATTCAAAGGTCGTTACAGTGTTGTACCCAATGACTGAATGTAAATACCACACTGCATCTGTTCGTAGGATTATTACCGTGATGGCGATGGGCGTACGTCGACGGCGGAAAAGTTATAGCTATAGAGGCAGGGCACCACGACCTTCAAGCAATGTACTGAATGGTTGGTACTCAATTGTTTATCAATTTATCCTATATTTCTGAGCTTTCCGACTTCTCATCAGAATGAAACACATCCTGTTTAATATACATAATATATAATATACATTACTGAAAACCTCATCATCATGGGACCAGTAATTTTCCATGAATCCCATTCATGCAAACAGACATAGGGACAGACAGACACAAATTTAAAAACTGCAGATTCTATAGTTCATTAAAAATCCGCAAAATCCTCAAAAAAAAAACCACTTGAAATGCATAGACTTTCTACTAGTTACAGTCTTATTATATTTATAGATTAGACATATGAAGGTTTTAGCTTCAGAAGTTTATTATGAGTTGTGGGTGCGCTCATTACGTCCCTGGTTGGAGCGCAGAATGTGAGAAATTGCTAATGAAATATGAGGAATACCCAACCTCTGACGTCTTCTCCAATCCCTGGACGAGGGTCATAGAAATATCTGGCATCGTACAGTATAATCCCTGGATTACATCCACTATAGCAGAAAAGCCTCGTCGGTCATTAGAAAATTAGACTCATCAAACCCTGCGACCAAAAGATGAAAAATTGTTATCAATCTGAATGATAAGTATGATAAGAGATATCAGATTACAATTACGTAACAAAAAAAAAAAGCAGTTCCATAATTTTCTGAATTCTACATCCTATTTCGAAAAGAAGAAACCAAATATGCAATAAAACGTATGAAACTTGGAAAATCAGCTGGAACTTTTGGCCCCAGCTACAGTAAGATGGTTTACCAACTTCTACTCAAATATCCTACAAACTAGAAACCTCCCACCCTTGATGAGAAAACAAAAGTAATAGCCATACTGAAACCAAATAAAGACGTTACAAAAGTGGAAATAGTCCAATAACACTTCTAAGTGTCATATACAAATTCCTTCAGCGACTGATCCACAATAGAATTTCTGAAGTAATCAGTAACCATATTCCTATAAAACAAGCAGGATTTAAACCACGGAGAAGCTGTAACGACCAGGAGTTAAATATCATACGATAAATAAATAAAGAACTCTTGTGGTTTCATTCCACTAAATGTTTATTTTAAACGAACTGGATACATAAGTTCTTTTTTTAATTTATGGCTTTACGTCTTGTCGACGACGATGTCATTAGAGGCGGGATGGGACTGGGGACTAGGAATGGGAAGGAATTCAGCAATGGCCTTTTGATGGAAGCATTCGCCTGGAGTAATTTGGGGAAACCATGGAAAACCCAATTCTGGATACCCAGACAGGGATTCGAACCACTGTCCCCCCGAATGCGAGGCCAGAGTTTGGATACATGGAAAACAATAATCTTAATATTGAGAACAAAGTGTTCCATTAGATCACAGAAATCAGCTGCATGAGACAGCACTTTTGATATTCGTGTAAGATATGTGAAACTACCAATGGAACGGGACTGAGAAAATTATTCAAGGAGGAGTAATGGTGTGACAGACGTAACTTATCAATTCCAACGCTTTTCATCCATCTCCATTACGACATTTACAGTGGTAGTATAGTATACAGTCTGCACGCGGCTAATGCATTATGGTCCCAACAAAAAGCACACAGTATTACGTGGGTCTCCGCTAAGTAACAGACTTTTTTTAGTCAGGAATTAAGCACAATAAATCACAATTACACCATTAACATTTTCCATATCTTAAAATACTATGCTAGGTATAAAATGACAAAACCAACAGATGCAAATTACGTACAGACTATTTCAATGCGTAATATGAGACAGCGAATCACACAAACACACTGAGCATTGAATCAGTGTAGTTACCAGCTGCGCCAAAGAGGCAGTGCGCTTGATGGGCTTCAATTATCTCAAAAGCTCGGGGGGTCGAGAGTGACGCAATTTCGCCACCTCCCAAACAGTTGACTGTAGCTGCATGATGCAGAAAAGTCATGTGTTACAGCAAACAGGTCTCAAAACTCTGAAAACTATCGTACATAATGCGATATTTATGATGAGACAAAGCAGGACACTTTTCGTTGTTCATTTCTTCACTAGCCCGAAAATCCGTCAAAAAGGTCGAGTTGAATGGAATGTTCTGGCGAGTTATTTAATCACATTTGCTTAGCAATTTCTCGTGGCTTACACTATATCAAAAAGTTTCATTTATCATCCTGAATTGTTATAAAATTATGCTCAATACAACTACTCGTGCCTTACGCCGCGCCGTAGCAAAAGTTTCAGTTGTCATCCTGGTCCAGACTGCATTTCAACCTAACCACAAACTCCGCTAATTTTGCTGTTAAAAAATCAAACGTGAAATAATACATTCACTGTATCGCCATCGCCTGTTAGTAAGACGCAACGTGATATAAACTAGACCAAACATATAAATATTCACGAGTTCTTACATCTTTCTGTTTCGTGGTTCATATCCATATTACAACGCTTGAGCGGCTGACACAGATATGTTTCGCTGAAATATGACATAAGTAAAAGCGAAGAAAATTAAAAAAATAATAATCTTAAAAACTTACGTTATGCCGATTAATACAGGTATTAGTTTTAATCGTGGTCTAGGCCACATAGCTCATGATCACTGTTGAACTACTTTTATTCCAACGAAGTAATGAGGCGCTCATAAACATTTTTTTTAATCTAAATTACTCGTGCCCTCTGCTCTAACGTCATACTAACCCAGGCTAAATTTCAATGTAATAAAAACTTCCGCTAACATATTTGCCGCAAAATTTAAGTATTTGTCTTAAATACCTATGAGTTAAGAATTTATCAAAATCACCAACATCGAAAGAACATAAATAAAGAAAAAACAACTAATAATATTAATATATTAATTTAAACGCAATAGATACTTTTCTTTCAGTGTTAAGGCAATTCATTTCTTCGCGGATGCATAACCAAACAGAAATTTTGTTACATAACACACGTAACCTCTGATATACAGTCTCTGGTCGTTGTTAGTTCGGTAACGAAGACTGAGTGCATGACGAACATGGCTACACAATCACCAAGATTAGCGTTTTATCAGTATAGATACACTACTGTTAACAGCTCGAGAAACTTATTCATTCCGCAAAAACCACAGCCTCAGTACTCATTACCATATCAATAGCTTATTATTTTCTGAAACTACGTTAAGTGACGTATGTTCCTTGGTTTTCTTGCATCACAGTTATTCCACTTGATCTCTTCTCTGAATGTTTCAGTCGACACAATAACTCCTAAAGTATATTAGAATTCTGTAGCAAAAGAAGATATATTCACGCTGATTTCCAAGAAGACGCCGTTCTTATCTTTGCGAACCCATTTCATCTGTAAGCAGTGCCGTTACAACGGATTGCACAGTAGGATACAGCATTAGTTCCTCCAAGTTGCGGCAACTGTAACCGCTCAGGAGACGTCTAATGACGAGACCTTTGAATACCGTTAGAACATTATTCCTTCTACTAGCAAAAGCATTCTCAGAACGACACCTTTGCACTAATTACCTGCGTTGCAACTCGTTCGCCTTTCGAAATGTAAAACACAGAGGCGATGATGCTGCTCAAGCTGGTTACATGTATTCAAACTTTTCGGTTTTTTATTTATCATTTATTTATTTTATAGTTTTTGGTTTTAGCTTCTGATCTAATAATTGTCTTTAAATTCTGAAAACAAGCGAACGAAAATAGAGACCCTAAAATATAGAAGCATTAATATTAGAACATTGAGGTTATGTACATAAATATGAAGCTCACATACGTCTCTTAGTATGGATTTATTTCACAACCGATATAAGTTTACTAAAATTAGTAAAATGTTCAATGGGAATATTTTAAGAAAAATAGGAGGAAAAATTTTGAAAAATTTAAAACGTGTAGAAGACATAAGAATGGTAGATACGGATGTCTCTGTACCTTTATGGCACACCAAAATAAAAATGCTAAACCGCATTAATAATTTTATTACACCTGAAATGTGTAACATAATCATCTTTTTGATAAACACTGACGATGCGAAGTTAGCAACAGCGATAATTTCAAGTTTCCTGTATATATTTTTGTATTATGTCCTATATTTTTAATTTAAGGAAGTAAAGGAATAAACAAAGATACAAGCAAATGAACTTTAGTATCTATTACTTACTTGGCAGCGTAGCAACAAATTTTCTATCGATTAATGAAAATGAATCAGGATTTTAACTCTTTTTAGGTCTTTCGCTTCGAGAGGCGGTAAAATCAGTTAAAATTGAAGTGAATAACTTTATATTTCATCAACTGTTTTACTGATCTGGATAAGTCTTAAAGGTCGATGTCGGGTACACCGCACGCTCGAAAACTCGAATCTAACGAAAGTAATACTGACTACTGTCACAAAAATTACATGATGCCATCCTCCTATCTCGGCCGCTTTAGAGCAAGTTGCAACATGGCGCCAATGTAGCCGGTAACACCCACCACCCAGCAGACGCATCTATATTTGAAGGTCTAAACCGAATTGACATACAACTTTTAGCAGTTATAACTCGTAGAAACGTGAACCTTTTAGACCTGATCAGAAAATTAGCTGACCAAACCTGTCAAGTTTGTAGTAGCGTAATATGCAAGTTTCTGGCGTAAACATAACACTGTCTTACTACCTAAACAAATTACCGTACAACTAAAAATCAAATTCTCGGTACCCATATTAAAGTAAATACTTAACGGCACCAGTATTCAATGGCAGAAAAAGTTGAGACTTATAGAGATTGAAAACTCGACTGTGGGTATACCAACCACGCCGCGTTTGCGCTTAATCCCAACCTGAAGTTGCGAAATGCGAATATATTCTCAGACGTAATTAAAAGAAGGGAATCAGAATTTGATGAGTTGTTTCTGAGGAACGACTTTCAAAATGTGCACCCCTTTTTCACAAGACATCTAAAATTGCCACGTACAGTTTGTACTTTTCTTTTACTGATGGCTTTACATCTCGTCGACGTCGAGGTCATTTGAGGCGGGATGGGATTGGAGACAAGGAACGGGAAGGAATTCTGCCATGGCATTTTGAAGGAAGCATCCCGATTTGGGGTAACCATGGAAAACCCAAATCTGGATGCCCGGCCGGGGACTCGAACCGTCATCCTCCCGATTGCGAGGCCAGAGCGTTAACCGCTCACCCACCGCACTCGGTACAGTTAGTATCAGCTACAATTGTGTTATGGGAAACTAGGGAGACAGGATATGGGGTGATTGACCATACACCGCGACCTGTAGTGAGGAATTTTTTAGTACCTGTGCAAACTGCTATACTAAAATTGTTGCACCCCTCTTAAAATTTAAATATTCTGTGAACTTTCGGACTAAAAAAATTTAACATGTACAATTAAGGGCATGAGAGTGAAGATTTCAAATTGACTGAACCACATTCTGTACACCATGTGTATCATACTTCTTTCATATAGACCTATATAAAATAACAATGTTAAATATACAACGATAAACGTGGTTACTTAAATATGTGAAATCATTAAAGACGTAATCATGTTAAAATTTTAAGTCTTAGGGCAGGATACAATGTATGAACAGAAAATAAAAAATCGTATGATCAGATGAGATTTTGTATTCACATTATTATAATGAAAGTGTGGCAAGGAAATTTGTTGTTTCGTTTTTTTATATAATCAGCAGATGATCCGCAACGCGAAAATAAATTATTCATCAACATTCAAACGCAGGAGACTATTGACATCAGTGGGGAAATGGATTGGTTCAAGTATTTCAAATGATTAACAACATAGCTGTATACAGTGTACTATGCATTGCTTTAAATTCTCTTTCCCTTCAACATACCCAAAACGGAATTCAGTGCCAGGTTTCTCAAAATTTTGTCATGTGCAAGTACAAAATTTTATCTTAAAAATGCTGCGATAAAGTATTTCAACAAATAACAGGAAATGAGAACCAACTTTTTTTAAGGAAAAAAAGCACATAAATTTTCTGTAGATTTTAATTAATTTTAAATTTATCAACAAAATTTTCTCTTGCTTTGACTATGAACGTTGTTAGTTGTTAAAAAGCTTGTATAAAAATCTGTTGAACATTTATTACTTCCATACTTAAGGGTGCATATGTCTTTATTTTCTGATGAACGGAAAGAAAATTTGAATATGGCGTATAGCACATATTAATTATTGGCAACTTTTAAATAAATTCTGAATTATAAAGCATGAATAAGAGATTACGGAAAATTTTAATATTTCTTATAACCTTGGCTAAAATATTTTATGTAAACTGAGGTGAAGAAATGAGACTGAAACATAACATCTGTTTGACAGGATGAGTGACACGTTACATCTATTCGAATGCCTAAACGGCTGTGCACCAACTGACTTCAAGTGCGGTTGGAGGCGAAGCGAACGACGCAGAGATAATTAATTGTCTGAGACAAAAAAGACGCTGCCAGGCAACTGACCCGCGCGGGTAGGCGAGAACAAGTGAGACAGTTACCGAGCGTCAGTGATAACGCTTTGGTCTCGCACTCGGGACGTAGCGGGTCTGAATCCCCGTCCGGCTCCTTTTTTTTATTCTTTATGAAGGGATTTATTAGAGTAATATTGTTTCAATGAGTCTTCAGCTGCACACGACTTGCGGCCTGAATTGGCATCCATGGGAACCCATCTGAGTCTGTAATTGCTTCACGTCGAGGCAGGCACCTTCCATAAACTTTCCTGTCGATTAATTTTTTTACGCCTCATCGAGGTCAATGGGATAGGGGAGAAGGAATGGAAAGGAATTCAGCCACGGCGTTTTGAAGGAAACATCTCGGCATTCGCCTGGAGTGATTTGGGGTAACCAAGAAAAACCCAAATCTGGATGCCCGGACAGGAATTAGAATCGCCGTCCTCCCGAATCCAAGGCCAGAGCGTTATCGCTCACCCACCACGATCGGATAAGGATTGTTGAAAAGGTGTCTACTATACATACAAACTGTGTCGAATTAGAAGCATATCTAATTTAAAGAGTCGACTACAAGACCATATGAAGAGGTTTAAGATTTTTTTTAAAAAATGTGCTTACAATTTACCTGCAACTGTTATTTATAATGGAATAGAAATATTCATGTTACAGAAAATATTGGAATGTATGGTTATTAAACAGTGTGGTCAGAGGCTTCAAAAATGGAAAAATAAAGTGTCTTAACTTGTCAACAATAGGATACCTTACAAGTGATATCGAGAATTAAGGATTGATGGAGAACCGTTAATTAATAACGCCGGCGAGCAGATATTCTGTGTTTTAAGCAAGTTCTAGCGTGAATAATCCGCAATTTCTTGGAGACTATCAGACATGTTAAGAACGGATTTCGATCTCCTTCATATATGTTAAAGGGTACACAGTATATGTCTGTGATATAGTCGTTTCTCAAAATGTGCCCTAGTTTTTGAGATATTAGCATGCATAAAAACAAAAAATTCTAAATAACACATATGTACTAAATTGCTGCCGCATGTTATCAACCAGCAGTATGGTCTATGCGATAGGGTGATACCCTTATGAATTTCTAACACGAGTTCAAATCCCCGCAGAATCAAATATTTTTATTTATTTTTATCTTCAGAAATTGCCATGCTAGACTTTTTTATTTTCTTTAAACTTCATTTACATATCTTTATTGCGTGAAATAATATATAAAACAAATCATATTACCTACAATTCAGCGTCTTTTTTTCCCTGAAAATCGTTTTTTCGCGGGTCTACTGGCGGATTGTCCTTTCACAACACAAATTAGCCTGATACACTTGAAGACTTCATTGTAATCATACATCAGGAAAATCGGTATTCTTACATTATTTTTTCACTTTTTGTTAATAAATTTACTGTTACGATGCATCTAGGTGGGTGCAGGATAGGGGAAAGATGGGGGTGTAGGGAAATTGCCACCGAAGCCTGTGCTCCATTACAATTAAATTAATTATTATTAGTTACTATCATTTTATTTATTTCAGCATTTATTTACTTGTATATCATCAAGAGGTATTTTAAACGAAATACGTAGCATTGGGAAGATAGTTTTTTCTTTCTTTCTTCTACGCTCTATTTGTTCCAAGAACGGTTGCGTGTATATGGTTGAAAATAAAATAGAAAGCCTATCCGTGACAAAAAAATGGATCTCAACAAGGAAATGAAAGAACAAGTGACAAATACTTCTAAAACTGCAAAATGCTTTTGTCAGATTCGAGTTTACTAGCAGATATGCCTCCTGACTTAATTTCGTTGGGTATGAGGCATATTACGAAGCCATTGTTAATATATTTGCCGAAATTACGTTCGGAGTAGCTATTATAAGCAATGTAATTTATTTTATTTCGCGTAATAAAAGTATGTAAATGAAGTTTAAACAAAATAAAAAAGATTATAATCGTAAGTTTTCCCGGCGAATCTGATGTTTGAAAATCTCTGGGGCGTGCGGCCAGGTCAGATGATCAACTGACCTGGCCGCACGCCCCAGAGATTTTCAAACAAAAAATATTATCTTAACATTTTTTATAAATAAAAATATTTGATTCTGCGGGGTTTTGAATTCGGGTAAGAAAATTATGAATCTATCACCCTATCGAAAAAAAAAGGCTACGCTATCATTTGAAAAATGGAGCAATAATTTAGTACAAAGAGATTATTTAGAGTTTTGTTTCTATGCGTGCGACTATCTCAAAAACTAGGGCGCATTTTGAGAAACGACTATACCACAGACACATTTGTGGTAGGTGCCTTGGTGGGCAAACTACCTTACAATTATCTTTCATACCTTTATGATTAATAATTGTGGATTTTTAATTTTAATTTTTATGAAGGAGTGAAAATTTATTAATTTTGCAAGAATCTCGACGTTAGTTGGAATTTAGGAAAAATTGTCACAATATGACATTTATTTTCTTATCACTGGCGATTACAAGTCTGAGCGAATTTACCGTTAACATTAACACAAATTGGCAAAATCATAAAAGCAACGCTCAGAGTTACAATTAGCCGTCATGAGCAAGCAAACAATTGTATATTTACTTTTAAATATATCTCAGAATCAAAATGCAAGAAATAATGACAATTGGAAACAATAAAAAATACAAGTTATGACGACCTCTGACAAAGGTATCATGATACTGTGACTTTACAGTTAAAAAAGGAAAATCATGTGCGCCAGAATGAACAATATATCATTCGAAAATAACTAGTTCTGGCAAATTATGCCGCTAGCTCAGGGGTTTTTACAATTACAAAGTGAGAACATGGACCTATCCTCTCAAAGTCGCTTACGGGTTCTGTTTCACGGAATGCACAATCACATGGCTTCGTCGTAATCAATTACCATTGTAGTTCTGCGTCTGATGTCTGTGATGAGTGTAGCGGACCCACGATATGTGAGATTATCTCACAAGTCGGCTATAGGCATCTCTGGTCTGGCAATGCGCATCATCGCATTACCGGCTGTGTTGCGGTGATACGCTCGCTCCAGCAAGGCAAGCTGCAGTTAGCGAAAGAAGTCAACTTTCCAAGTCAACCTCAGACTGGTGCGATCGAAGTTAGAATGTCCAGCTCCTCGCTCCTCGGTCCACGAGGAAACTTCTTGCTCCGCCCATTTGTAGTCTCGAAGCTCACATACAACAAAAATTCCCAGGATTTTGAGTTATATGCTCATTTTGATTGGATCTTCAGGTCGGCACCTAATGTCACGTGATATCCTCGATATGTGATTTGGCTAGAGTATCTAACAGAGGTCGGACATATTCGGCTAAGTTCGGGGACGACTCTGTTCTGGCGGCCGGCCTTTCCCGCCCGGTGAGTAACCTTGTTGACCGCCTATCCCTAGGGAGCAGAGTGTGTGGTCTGGCAAATCCCAAATCCGCGACTTCTTGTCGCCAAGGCTCGGGAACACCAAGATTAGCTTCAAGCCTACATAGCTCAATAATTCTTGAATATTCGCTTTACCAAGATACACTGTATGTTCATCATTTCATTACAGTCCTCACTTGGAATCTTGCGTACTTTATAAAATTACAACAAAAATCTATTTAGGTGGTCGCCCAAGATTTATGTAAATTACTCTTATATTATTACATATATAATAAAAATGCACCTTGTAACGTAGCGACAGCGCGGCTCGTTACACATTGTAGTGGGTGCCTTGGTGGGCAAACTACCTTACAATTATCTTTCATACCTTTATGATGAATAATTGTAGATTTTTAATTTTAATTTTTATGAAGGAGTGAAAATTATTTAATTTTGCAAGAATCTCGACGTTAGTTGGAATTTAGGAAAAATTGTCACAACATTTATTTTCTTATCACTGGCGATTACAAGTCTGAGCGAATTTACCGTTAACATTAACACAAATTGGCAAAATCATAAAAGCAACGCTCAGAGTTACAATTAGCCGTCATGAGCAAGCAAACAATTGTATATTTACTTTTAAATATATCTCAGAATCAAAATGCAAGAAATAATGACAATTGGAAACAATAAAAAATACAAGTTATGACGACCTCTGACAAAGGTATCATGATACTGTGACTTTACAGTTAAAAAAGGAAAATCATGTGCGCCAGAATGAACAATATATCATTCGAAAATAACTAGTTCTGGCAAATTATGCCGCTAGCTCAGGGGTTTTTACAATTACAAAGTGAGAACATGGACCTATCCTCTCAAAGTCGCTTACGGGTTCTGTTTCACGGAATGCACAATCACATGGCTTGGTCGTAATCAATTACCATTGTAGTTCTGCGTCTGATGTCTGTGATGAGTTTAGCGGACCCACGATATGTGAGATTATCTCACAAGTCGGCTATAGGCATCTCTGGTCTGGCAATGCGCATCATCGCATTACCGGCTGTGTTGCGGTGATACGCTCGCTGCAGCAAGGCAAGCTGCAGTTAGCGAAAGAAGTCAACTTTCCAAGTCAACCTCAGACTGGTGCGATCGAAGTTAGAATGTCCAGCTCCTCGCTCCTCGGTCCACGAGGAAACTTCTTGCTCCGCCCATTTGTAGTCTCGAAGCTCACATACAACAAAAATTCCCAGGATTTTGAGTTATACGCTCATTTTGATTGGATCTTCAGGTCGGCACCTAATGTCACGTGATATCCTCGATATGTGATTTGGCTAGAGTATCTCACAGAGGTCGGACATATTCGGCTAAGTTCGGGGACGACTCTGTTCTGGCGGCCGGCCTTTCCCGCCCGGTGAGTAACCTTGTTGACCGCCTATCCCTAGGGAGCAGAGTGTGTGGTCTGGCAAATCCCAAATCCGCGACTTCTTGTCGCCAAGGCTCGGGAACACCAAGATTAGCTTCAAGCCTACATAGCTCAATAATTCTTGAATATTCGCTTTACCAAGATACACTGTATGTTCATCATTTCATTACAGTCCTCACTTGGAATCTTGCGTACTTTATAAAATTACAACAAAAATCTATTTAGGTGGTCGCCCAAGATTTATGTAAATTACTCTTATATTATTACATATATAATAAAAATGCACCTTGTAACGTAGCGACAGCGCGGCTCGTTACAATATGGCCGTCCGTTGGTGAAAAATGAAATTATGATAGAATAATTTTATTTTTAACTACCTAATTCTATCTCCATTGTGACTCAACTTAAGCATTTTTATAATTACATTAATTGTAAATGTGATTCCAATAACCATCGGTATTCCTGCCTTGTAAGGTGAATATATATCGGGAGCATATGTCCTTTTTGCCGTTTTACAATTCTTTACAAACAGAAGCACGTGAATTCAGGTAGCCTTCCCAAATACAAAGTTATATTAAACACAATACTAAAATATACATGAAAAGAAATTATTTACATACATGTTTAAATAATAATAATCTTGAAAATAACTTGTATCAAATCTTATCATTAAATTAATAAAATGAAACACATTAATATAACAAAACATTGTCAGAACACTTATGCAGAAAGTGGTTGAACTATACATTGTATTTACAATTTAGCGTGATGTTTTACTCATGTGCATAAAAATAATTCTGCCTTCAACAAACATCTATATAGATGCTAGAGGTAAATGTAAAATATCTCATCAAATTGCGCGGTTTTAATCTCAAAACAACGGAAAAATTTAGTGGAAATCCACGGCGTGATTTTCGTCATGACCGACGGTTAATTCAACAAGCATGTCAGAGAGATGTGTTCGTGTTCATGGTCAAATATCACCAACTGTAATCTTGGATTTGAATAACGTGGCATTTACTTATAATTCAACGTGGTGTGGAATGAACGATGCAAGTGCATGTTTTCGTGTGTTACGTAAATTATGAACCTTACTTGTGGAATGTTAGGTGGTCTCCTAATTAGTCTTTCATTGGTCGACATCTTTTAACATACCGTCTGTGAAGTGATTGCGAATTTCATGGCGAAAGGAAACTGTATTTTCTCATGGGTATATGTAATGGAATTTCTATAAAATTTACCATTCCCATATGAGACATTATACATATTATGCGGTTTGACCTGACCTTTTGTCATCGTCAACCAAAGTCGCTGTAGCATCTTTGGCACACAAGCGGACCTGAAATATAACCATTTCGCACATACCGGTAAAATGAAAGGATAATGAATAGCGTAACTATCATTCCTCAGTAATATAATATTACTGCTAATATTACGATTCCTTCACAATGGGTCTATTGATGACTCGAGATTATCTCGACATTCAAAGAATAAAATATTTCTCTTTATTTAGGAGTTATTATAATACTCTTAACATGTCCGTATACTCCACTTTTTATGCCGAAATCCATCCCAGTTAGGGAATATTTTTCTTTTATACACTTATGCTTCTTTAGCTTGTATGAAAAAGGTTGTAAGCTTTGTGCATAGAACGGTCCGATCTCAGGTTTTCCGTTTGCCAATACAAAGCAATTTTGAGATTTTCACGCCAGCAGAATACTATGAATCTATATAAAGCAAAAATATAAACTTTCCAATTATTTTCGTTGAGTGCACACAATTCTGAGCAAAACATGTGCTGTCCAACAATGACTGTTTTAATCTAATTTATGGAATACTATACAATTTACAGTTAGGGTACGCGAAATACCGCTAGAACGAGGCGTGGAACGATTTGTTTCCCTTCTCATTCATTCTGGGGTATTCGCTACCTGCCAATTCTCGGAAACTGCCGGTTGAGCCACCGCTTACCTGCACTAATGACCTCAGCTGTTCGAGGGTAGCTGTCCCCAGCTCTCTCGATACCGTTACGCTGTATGGAATGGCTTTAAGTTCCGGGAGTTATGAGGCCCGATCTCGGTTTGTCCGTCCGTCAACATTTAACAATTCTTCGAGATCACTCTGCCAACCGAATACGGCCCGGAATATAGCAGAAAAACTTCGATATCGCCAATAATCTATTTGTTCACGTCTTCACCATCTGTGCAATTGTCATATGCAAAATTCCTTTTTAATTGAAATTAGCATCAAAGATAATTATTTTAACTTGCAAAGTTAGCTGAATTATTGAATATATCCCGTAAATAAAATTTTTTTCTTTAGCCTTTACAAATGCAGTCGCCTTTAACTTATTGCACTTTGACATCGCACTATCGTTAGCAAAATAACAGCAAGGTATTGTGAAAACTCTCCTGTGTACCTATAACCCTTCGATTTATGATTCCTAATTTCTGTGATGACTAATACAAATCTTTCTGGCAAGGTTTCGTGTTCCATAGGGCATTATATACGGCACTTTAGCCACCCTTTACAGATAGAAACACAAAAACAAAGAAGTAAAATACGTTGATGAGATAACTTGCGATCTTCGATCAACACAGACAAAGCGATATTACGCTCGCTGTACACTTCTGCTCAGAAAAGATATAATGCAACTACCTAAGGTAAAACGTTACACCGAACTCATGCATCACAAAATGTTGAAACCCTTTTTGTTTATGTCACAAAATACATCTTAGAAAGCATATCACAATATTTGTATCGCTGTCAGATTCATTGTGATTGCGAAGACAAGAAATTGTGCTTGCTAATGGCGCTTCATTCTTCCGCGGGTGCGTATTAATTTATCTGGCTCAGGAAAACATTTAATATTTCAGGATTTTTATCAAATCACGTCCACTTAACAGCGTGAAAGTCAAAAGTGACTATTAATATTTCACGTGGACAAAATATAAAGTTCGGAATAGCGAAATAAGCATTACAAATTCCGACTATGGAAACATCCTAAGTAGCTTTAACTGTAGGTGCAACTTTGGTAACTGGAATTTTAATTTTCCGTTTATCTAATCTTTCCAGCAAAACAGACGGTTTAGACTAGCGGAACTGGCATCGGCGTTTTTCAAGCATGATTAATTTCGGTAAGGCGTCTAACCTAAAAGAATGTGTACCGTACATTTAAATTTTTTTTTTTTATGATCCAAATCGGTCAATTCATAGTCAGCCTTTTCGTCATTGTATTTGGCATGCTACACAACTTGTTGAACAATGCCTACAAGACGAATTTGAGACGTCCATGGATCTTCCTCTGGAAAATAATTCTGCGTCGCGAACATTCGTCTTTACCGCTTTCAACAGGATTTCGAAGGACGCAGAACCTTGGGCTTACAGGGTTACAGACGTTCGGCGGTTTGTGCCCGACAGCTAATGACATTCCTGGAACAGGTATAGTGTCCGTCGACCGACCGCACTTACTAACTGGTCCAGCTGACAATTGCGTCTTTTCTGACCGCAAGGAATGAACAAATTGCGTAGTGTTCCACACAAAGTTACGGACAGAAAAACTCCACGCGATATTGATAGGCTGTGAATTCCGAGACTGATTTCGCATTTCTCCGAGGATTGGAAAACTTGCCGACTCTTGTCTGACTTTCAAGAACGACATGTACTGTACATCTTTCCTCTCCTGCCCTACAAATGTCTTATGCTTAACCGACAGTTTGCACTTAACTGTGGATCCAAGACAACTGAAATTGCTGTTTTTCTTGATTTCAGATATTTTTGCGTACAAACTGACAATTTCACTGACTAAGAGTTGAGTAGTGACTTTACCAACCGACTCACTTGCAGTCTGTAATACCGCATTCGGAGGATTTTGTGGGGACTAAAATTATTACGTCCGGCTTCCACAAGTTCATCCAGTGACAATTTTAACTCGGTTTGTGCCGTCTTAACGAGCTCGACCAAACTTGCTACGGCAGTCACCTCTGAGCTAAGTTTTCGGATGTTTTGTTCCGTATGGTCTTTGACCTCTTGAACAAATTCCGAAATTTGCCCTAGGTTTTGGCCGTTCTCGTTTCGAATCTGTTCAATGGACAGGTCGGTCACGTCAAGTCTCTTTGCCAGCTGTTGGTCTGTGTTTTGGGTTGGCGCTACTTGTGCAATTTCGATCCATTCATCGGTAATCGCAGCAGTTGGTTCCTCTGTGTGTTTTTGTGACTTAATTATCTTCATTAGTTGTTGAAATTGCTGTGTATTTTGGTGGCGAGATTGCTCTATTGCCGTCATCAACATGTTGAACATTTGATGTGATTAGAGGGGTGATGATTCTACAGGAATTTGTGTAATTTGTTGCGTCTGTTCTGAATGTGCGGGCGTTTTCTGGATTATCTCACCGACAGGTGACGGAAAATTTTCCATGTTTTCTTCCTGTGGCGACAAAGTAGACTGCGAACTATATGAGTGGGTCGGAACTTCAGAACATACGTTCCCCTCCCCTGCAGCCAATATTTCGGTTTGTTCCGTTTACTGAACCTGATCGTTCATGATTTCGGGAAATTTTTGCCTATCAGACTGATCTTCCATATCGAAATCTTTTATCATACGAGATCGTAGCTTCATATGAACACACAAAGAATGAATTTACACCGCAATTGTGCAATGACGAAATCTAGATTCACTAACAACAAAAATACCGCGAATTTCAATACACACAAATACATATACCCCTCCAAAATACAGCAAGAGAAAAGCAACGATGAATCATGCAACACAACACCATGAAAGCAGACTTACTTTCAAACACATGGGCAAAACATGCGCGTCTTTAATTTTCTTAACAGCTACCATGCATTAAGAAATCAACACTGAAGTTACTCATTTAAAAATTTTAAACTGATCACAAAATTGTTACAATACAAAGTGTATTGCATCTCAATTGAAATACACAAATGAACTTCTTTTAATGCGTTGAAACAAAATAAATTTTATGCATTGAAACAAAATGAACTTTATGCATTAAAATATAAATGAAACATCAAAATAAAATCATGTATGAATATTTATTTTCTACAAGAATAATAAAACTGCCAAAAGCCATGTGCAACATTCCATGAAACTTTCTAAATTTGGGCTCAAAATTGTATTAATTTGAGTTAGTACCACCAAGTTCGCAGACATTAAATAGTAATGTCTCATCTGGCACCATCGTTGGGCGACATTATGTGGTAGGTGCCTTGGTGGGCAAACTACCTTACAATTATCTTTCATACCTTTATGATTAATAATTGTGGATTTTTAATTTTAATTTTTATGAAGGAGTGAAAATTTATTAATTTTGCAAGAATCTCGACGTTAGTTGGAATTTAGGAAAAATTGTCACAATATGACATTTATTTTCTTATCACTGGCGATTACAAGTCTGAGCGAATTTACCGTTAACATTAACACAAATTGGCAAAATCATAAAAGCAACGCTCAGAGTTACAATTAGCCGTCATGAGCAAGCAAACAATTGTATATTTACTTTTAAATATATCTCAGAATCAAAATGCAAGAAATAATGACAATTGGAAACAATAAAAAATACAAGTTATGACGACCTCTGACAAAGGTATCATGATACTGTGACTTTACAGTTAAAAAGAAAATCATGTGCGCCAGAATGAACAATATATCATTCGAAAATAACTAGTTCTGGCAAATTATGCCGCTAGCTCAGGGGTTTTTACAATTACAAAGTGAGAACATGGACCTATCCTCTCAAAGTCGCTTACGGGTTCTGTTTCACGGAATGCACAATCACATGGCTTGGTCGTAATCAATTACCATTGTAGTTCTGCGTCTGATGTCTGTGATGAGTGTAGCGGACCCACGATATGTGAGATTATCTCACAAGTCGGCTATAGGCATCTCTGGTCTGGCAATGCGCATCATCGCATTACCGGCTGTGTTGCGGTGATACGCTCGCTGCAGCAAGGCAAGCTTGCAGTTAGCGAAAGAAGTCAACTTTCCAAGTCAACCTCAGACTGGTGCGATCGAAGTTAGAATGTCCAGCTCCTCGCTCCTCGGTCCACGAGGAAACTTCTTGCTCCGCCCATTTGTAGTCTCGAAGCTCACATACAACAAAAATTCCCAGGATTTTGAGTTATACGCTCATTTTGATTGGATCTTCAGGTCGGCACCTAATGTCACGTGATATCCTCGATATGTGATTTGGCTAGAGTATCTAACAGAGGTCGGACATATTCGGCTAAGTTCGGGGACGACTCTCTGTTCTGGCGGCCGGCCTTTCCCGCCCGGTGAGTAACCTTGTTGACCGCCAATCCCTAGGGAGCAGAGTGTGTGGTCTGGCAAATCCCAAATCCGCGACTTCTTGTCGCCAAGGCTCGGGAACACCAAGATTAGCTTCAAGCCTACATAGCTCAATAATTCTTGAATATTCGCTTTACCAAGATACACTGTATGTTCATCATTTCATTACAGTCCTCACTTGGAATCTTGCGTACTTTATAAAATTACAACAAAAATCTATTTAGGTGGTCGCCCAAGATTTATGTAAATTACTCTTATATTATTACATATATAATAAAAATGCACCTTGTAACGTAGCGACAGCGCGGCTCGTTACACATTGTAGTGGGTGCCTTGGTGGGCAAACTACCTTACATTATCTTTCATACCTTTATGATGAATAATTGTAGATTTTTAATTTTAATTTTTATGAAGGAGTGAAAATTATTTAATTTTGCAAGAATCTCGACGTTAGTTGGAATTTAGGAAAAATTGTCACAATATGACATTTATTTTCTTATCACTGGCGATTACAAGTCTGAGCGAATTTATCGTTAACATTAACACAAATTGGCAAAATCATAAAAGCAACGCTCAGAGTTACAATTAGCCGTCATGAGCAAGCAAACAATTGTATATTTACTTTTAAATATATCTCAGAATCAAAATGCAAGAAATAATGACAATTGGAAACAATGAAAAATACAAGTTATGACGACCTCAGACAAAGGTATCATAATACTGTGACTTTACAGTTAAAAAGACAATCATGGGCGCCAGAATGAACAATATATCATTCGAAAATAACTAGTTCTGGCAAATTATGCCGCTAGCTCAGGGGTTTTTACAATTACAAAGTGAGAACATGGACCTATCCTCTCAAAGTCGCTTACGGGTTCTGTTTCACGGAATGCACAATCAGATGGCTTGGTCGTAATAAGTTACCATTGTAGTCCTGCGTCTAATGTGTGCGGTGACTGTAGCGGACCCACGATATGTGAGATTATCTCACAAGTCGGCTATAGGCATCTCTTGTCTGACAATGCGCATCATCTCATTACCGGCTGTGTTGCTGTGATAAGCTTGCTCCAGCAAGGCAAGCTGGCAGCCAGAAATCGTACAACGGCAGTTGGCGAGAGAAGCCAACTTTCCAAGTCAACCTCAGACTAGACTCGCATAGCTTGGACTCGAAGATCGAAGTCAGAATGTCCAGCTCCTCGCTCTTCGGTCCACGAGGAAACTTCTCGCTCCGCCCATTTGTAGTCTTGAAGCTCACATATAACGAAAATTCCCAGGATTTTAAGTTATACGCTCATTTGGATTGGATCTTCAGGTCGGCACCTAATGTCACGTGATATCCCCGATAGGTGATTTGGCCAGAGTATCTAACAGAGGTCGGACATATTCGGCTGCGTTCGGGGACGACTCTCTGTTCTGGCGGCAGGCCTTTCCCGCCCGGTGAGTAACCTTGTTGACCGCCTATCCCTAGGGAGCAGAGTGTGTGGTCCGGCAAGCCCCAAATTCGCGACTTCTTGTCGCCAAGGTTCGGGAACACCAGATTAGCTTCAAGCCTACATAGCTCAATAATTCTTGAATATTCGCTTTACCAAGATACACTGTATGTTCAGCATTTCACAACAGTCCTCACTTGGAATCTTTCGTACTTTATAAAATTACAACAAAAATCTATTTAGGTGGTCGCCCAAGATTTATGTAAATTACTCTTATATTATTACATATATAATAAAAATGCACCTTGTAACGTGGCGACAGCGCGTCATGTTACAACATATGCTGTGTACCGTTCAACATATATGAAGGAGATCGAAAACCATTCTTAACATGTCTGGTGGTCTCCAAGTAAGTTGAAAATTTTTCGCACTTTTTCAGCATTTTGAAATGTGGGAAAGAACAGTTAGGTTCCCTTCTTTTAAGACTCAGAAGTATCACGAGGGAAAAAAATAAAAATATAAAAATAGAAAATCAGCTTTACCAGGTATCAGTCTGGATTAAACCGTTAAGTCTTCGCCACCTTAGAAAATTTGGAGGGTACATCCCATACTAATGCGAATAGTAGGACGGTTTGACGTTTCAAGCACGAAGTAACGCTCCCGAAGCAAAATAGCGCAGGGAACACCGGTATTTGTTTTCATAATTCTTATGGAGATGCCAACAGGTGCTTTTCCCCATTAAAATGCTCACGGTTTTGACGACCTTGTATATTGTACTTCATGGCAGCATGAGAATATTTAAAGGATGACAGATTTAATTAAATACAAAGTATGTTTAAGCGGACTGTTTCACACAGCTTTCAACGATCTGTGCACAATCATAGTGAGCGTGAAACAGTTATTTGCTTTGTGGTTGTCAGTAAAAGGAACCAGAGGAAGAGCGCTTTGAACGCGAACTCCTCCCGTCCACTTCCCACTAGGCAGCCCCTTCCACAATGCCTTGGCGAGGTCGTGTTTTTCCTATTTCCGGCTCCCGCCAGCGCGTCAGCTCACGACTAGTCGTTCTAGTACCGGCGAGGAAGTGTCATCGCTTTGTCGAGCGGTTACGGTTGGCAGGGTATGTACTCAAAAACAGTAAGAACTTGTATACGGAAGGGTTTCTTGGACGTAGATGTTAAGTGAGCGTTTTCCAAAAAGAGCAGATTTTTATTTCATTAAATTTCTCATCACACAGCAATGTAAAACATATGTAAAATGTAGGTTGTTCTAATGTTCAAGGTACCAATATGACTACTTTCGGACAGAGATTACCGGTATTGGTTTTAGATGGAATAGCAATAAATCGAATGTCGATTACATGAAAAGTCTTTACCGACTTCACTTGTATACGAAATTGTTGCATTATTGTAATGTAAGAATTTGAGATAAAAGCATATATGTTAACATGATCTCTAGATCTATAGTATTTACAATGTAACACTTTGGATGCGAAAAACGGCGTTTGTAGTGTATTTTCGTCATGCGTGGCATAAAGTAGTCCGGGTAGTCTCGTAAATTTGAGTAACAGTATCTTTTTTCCTCCCCCTTTATATGGTGACCTGTTTTCATTAGAATCAAAATGTATTGTTAATCGAATTTTCCCACTGAAGTTGTTACATATCCAGAACCGTCATAGAGATTTCTTCGAATGTTTTTCTTACGTAATGGCGTAAGTAGTTACATGGGCGCCGGCAGAATTACTTTATGGGAGTGCATCTGTATCTTTTTTTATACATTACGCATCACACTTATTAACTAAGGATACTGAATTTATTGACAAGGTGTTGAAGAAATATGGACAAAAACCTAGGCGCCTTAAGTTATTATTCAAACAGTGTATTTAATAATAACGTATTTGTTTCTTAATCATTTTCTGTGTATTTTCTTTCATAGCAGGGGGGGTGCGAGTGCGTAGCTCCATTTTGTACAGTTTTCTCTTGTCAGACTTTCGTACATTACATACGGAGAAAATTAAATGACTGAAATATTCACATGCTAATGTGTATTCTGTACCTTATTTAACAGTGACAAATATTATGAATAAAAAGCTATGTGGCTTGGTTTGGAATCCCCCCCTCCCTCCCAGACCGATTCACATAGTTTATGGACGCTTCCTTATGTATGTAAACAAAAATGTAAATGTTCGTTTGTTCTAAATCTTAAAACTGGGAAAGTTCTTCACCGATTGCTTTGAAATATTTCTTTGATTTTTTAAAAAATGATTTGGAGTGATTTGTTTACTTCATTTTGATTTGTTTCGTATAACATTGCGTTGGAATTGACTTGTGTCGTTTACCACTGCTTTCATTTCGTGAGTATAGTTTATTTTTTTATTTTCATGAATTGAGCAGTGTCTCTTTATTTTCATTTCAATTAAGTTATTTCGTTAGTATTTTTTTTTTCGTTATTTATTTTATATTGGCACGCGGCTAGCAGTAAAAAGATTACCGAGCAACAGCTTAGAAGCCACAATCTTGACAGGACCTTTCACAGGTGATGTCCTCCCTCCCTACATTCCTATGATCCCAACGATTCCAACGGATATGCAATTCCAATTCGATTGTTCGATTGGCGTTTGCAACCAACATCAACAAAGCTCGGGGCCAGTCATTATTATTGTGCGTTTTAAGTTTAGACGTTGATTGCTTCTTATATGTTGTGTGCTCTTGAGTCCGCAAACCACACAATCTCAGCATTTGTACAGGGCCGCTTTTAAGAATTGACTGGGTTGTAGTCTCGGGCCCGCACCACTGCCGGAGGGCTCCGTGCCTAGGACAGTAGTAGAGCTTAAAAAAAAAAAAGGTGGCACGCACATGTATAGCCTAGGGGCCAACAAAGCCTAAATGCGGTCCTGAAGTAAAAAAAAGTATTTTATACCCACAAGCATTGTGAAATTAAACATTAAGTGTGCTTTCTCCTTTCTTTTCCAATTTAACCAGACTCAGCCACAGCAACGCGTTGCCTGGTACAGCTAGTTATTAATAATTATGAAATGGAGCATATTTAGACGCGTTTTTTGAATAATTGTGCTAGGCAGCTTCTTCGATAATTTGTTCCACACAACCTTGCCTACAAAAAAGAAAAAAATTGGACTCTTATGCATGATAACAAATAGGTATTACTTCCGATACCCTCTCGGCCTCATCGCTTTCATAGTCACACCCTCTATTCTCATCATACACTTTGTCGTCTAATGGTTCGTAAGCCAATCTCCATTTTTTAGTTAAATTTGCAGTCATTGGTTAAGAGACACTACAAACTTGTATTAAGCTATTCCCAGTTAGCTGATAGTGTTATCTGGCTATCGAAATCAGTTGGGCGATATCCCACCAAGTGAGAACCATGAAGCCTAAAGTTTCAAAACCGGTTTGTTTTTTGTTTCCGACTCCTGGTCAAGGTCATTAGAGGCGAGATAGGAAAGGGGGCAAGGAATAGGATGAAATACGGCCATGGCTTTTTTTTTTTTAAGGAACCATCGCGGCATTCGCCTCGAGTGATTTGGGTAAACCACGAAAAACCTCAATCTGAATGGCCGGACGCGGACTCGAACAAATGTCCACCCGAATGTGAAGCCAGAGCGTTACCTCTCACCCACAACTCTGGGTACAGGATAGTAGAAGTAGACAACATAAGTGTCGATAGTGCACTTATAGCAGACATGAAATTGTATAAATTCCGAACTTAAGGGGAAGATCAGCAACATTGTCATCCGAACGGATCCTAGTGTTCGCTGACGAACCTGTTATAGTCAGAAGGGTGTGTTTTACAGAGATAGTAAGGTAGGTCGAATATAAGTACTTAATTTTGGCGTGTTCCTTAAAACGACAACGTTATCGAATTTGTTTCTCTCTAAATATTTAGCTTCAGACATAAACTGAATGAATCTTGTGTGCCTTTCACAAGAATTAACTTAGGGGTTTTATTTGATGTATGCACGCACGGAACCTAAAATCGACATGCGGTATCGATCTTAGTTACATATGATGTTATACTCAGTAGCTTGTAGTTACAAATATTACGACTTAAGCAGATAGTGGAATCCATTACTTGCTCAGCCTACAGATAGTGCAGAGAAATATTGTTATGCTTTTTGACGCGTTTTCTGTGTGTTTTATGTATGCTTTATATGTGTCTACACTTTCGTTCAGGGGACTTCAGTTGGCACCCATGGGACCCCATGTGGTTCTGGAATTATTTCCACTTGTGCCAGGCTCCCCGTGTCAATTTTTCTTCTCGATCTCCGTTGATCAACTATTATTATTTTGATGTTAATGGTATTTTAGGGTTAAAGAAAGGGTGTCAACTACGGGTACAGAATGTATCAACTTTAGGAGACTGCCGAATTAAGGGGGTTGACTATAGGAGCAAATGTAGGGATCCAATATTTTTGTTTTTTCACTTACAATTTCCCAGCATCTGTTATATATAGTGGAGTAGAGATACTCAGGATGCTGAAAATGACTTTAGAATGCAAAGTTATTAAATATTGTGACCAATCGTCTCAAATTGAAAAGTAAGTTGGTGAGCTTACCTTAGAGCTGATAAAAAACTGGGAGGAATTTTTAAACTTCGCTGGCTGTAAAGTTCTGAAATTCGTGTGGCAATTACTACTGCCCATTGCGGCAATCTCAAATTTTTGCCCCGGCTCGAAAAAATCGTAGATCCGTCATTGCCTCCAGTATTTGATACCCATAATGTGGTTCCCATATGATTCCACAATATTCTAGCAAGGTCTTGACAAGTGCAGTTCATATCAAGCAACGACATACTTAATATTATTTGTTCACTGCCCTTAATATCCTCTCAGATGTCGAAAGGACATTAAATTAATAGCAATGAAGCTTATACTCTGGTGGCGATTTCCCTACACACCTATTTTCTCCAGTTTTATTTTCTGTTTTTATCTTTAATGATTCGAGTCTAATTTATCCTGTCATCCACCTTTGCCAATTACGAATTATAAATACATTTTTTTGCTAAACTATTGTGGGCTTCACTGATAAATGATAATATATTCCAATTTCTGACTCTTGTTACTTACAAAAGAAAAATTTCCCACTCCCTTATTTCTGAATTAGAATGTTAGTTTGCAGTCTTGGCCATCTATTCCCTTCCAAGCACTACTCTTAATTCTTCTGCCACTATCCTTCAAAGCCTCATCCCAATATATGCCTTGGACACTCCCAGCACACTATTCTCCTCGTGTCTTCCAAAGCAACAAGCAAATCTAGCTGCCTTCCTTTGCATTCCCACCAGCGCCTGTATTTAATTCTGAAAATGTACATCCCTTATTATGCCACCATATTCAAACAATGGTGTGACCAGTTTTGTAACTCAATTGTCACATCTGTTGCCTCCCCCTCAGTCATCACATTCCATGGGCACAGGGAGGTGGGGGCCAGGGAGATGCAAGGGGGTGCACTTGCACTGCCCTGCTGCAGAAAAAGATTTAGAAACAAAATTTTTATTATGAATTAAATTCACTGTTTGAATGACAACTTAGGGCACCTAGGTTGTTGTCCAAATTTGTTCGAAATCTTGTCAATAAATTCAGTATCCTTAGTTAATAAGTAATAAGTATTATATATAATGTATTAAAAAGATACAGTTGCACCTCCCTTAAACTAATCCTGCTGGCACTTGTGTCACATTCTCCAATAAATAAACAATTTTGAAATATCTTTCTACCAACTGCCCATTGTATTGTGTCCAATTAAGTTTATCATCCAATATAAAGCCAGCAAGCCTATAATTAAAAACAATCTTTGGTTTTTTTGTATCAAATAAGTCTACTCTTGGCATTTATCTTCATTCCATGGAGCCTTGCCCAGTTAGTTGTCCTGTCCAGGTCACCCTGTAGTTGTCTAGTCCTGATCCATTTTGATCCTATTACATATTATTTTGTCATCTTTAAATAACCTAATTCTGACTGTAAACTGTTAACACAATAGTTCATTAGAACAACAAAAAGCAATGGTGGTACAAATCCACCACCCAGTGGCATTCTCATTTTCACTTTCTCCTTCTATGATTGTGCTTTTCCTATCCTAACCCTTTGCTTTCTAACATTTAATAACAACTCATTTTTCATCCATTCCAATAGTTTTCACATGATTTAACACAATTTTATGACTCTATCAATATCTTGGAAAGATCTACTGTCACAGTATCAACGTGGTCTCCCTTGTTCATTTCATCTGAAATACCTTTCATATAGACCAACTGATATTTACATGAATATCCTTGTCTAAGGCCATGTTACCAATTTACAAACCTGTTTCTTCCCACAGAACTTTCTGATGTACTTGCATATCATTCTTTCCATGAATATCCCTACCACTGTCAAACTAAGCAGGCTGTAATTTTCAGTTCTTTTTATCACCCCTATTTTATAGACTGGCATCATTTTCATGCCTTTACAGTCTGGTAAGCAGCAAGCCACCAGACTCAACCTAAATAATATTTGAAGGTAAGGTACAATCGGCATCAGCACTTTGGTTTGGTCACTTCACGTAATTGTTCAAAGGCTGAGCATTAAATGCTTGTTTCCTTATGTATTCCTTGCTAGTTGGCTCATGCTCCACTGACAGCAAAAAATAGTCTGTTTATACCAAGTAGCAACATTTGTTATGACAAAGACAGCAAACAATGTGAAGAAATTGTACCTTCCATTTTGGATACTAAGTTTTGTAAAAGTGATTAGTAAAATATGTAAATTGAGTTAGAACCCAGTTATGGTATCTAGAATATTCAGCACTTCATTAAGCCAATTTCTTAACTGCTGCTGCATATAGTATTAGATGGGTAGCTCTAGTTTGCTATTTAAGTTTTCACTGAACAATTGGAAATAAGTATTTATTCACATTGTGACTTATGTATTGCAGAGGAGCTAGTAGTATGTTTACCAGTGCATCAGTAACATTGGAAGTCTTCAGTATGTGCTAAGCTGTTAAGACATTATCACTATCAGCAACATTAACTCATTTACACAAAACCTGCAGAGAACAGCTATGTAAAAAAATGATGTACGAACTGCATGCTGGCTGATTATGCCATAACTCATGTTTTAAATAACATTGTGTTTTTAAATTTTCAGAGAGTAAGTGAAATATGGCTCCAAAATACAAGCTGACATATTTTAACATAACTGGTTTGGGTGAACCAATCCGTTTTATTTTATCATATGGTGGAGTTGAATTTGAAGATGTTCGTATAGAGAAGGAGAAATGGCCCTCAATAAAGGGATGTAAGTATTAAATACAGTAAAACATTTGCTCATTTTTTTGGCAGCAGATTTTTTTTTTCCATTTGAAAAATTGGATTTTGTGAAATCAGTCCTATTCATTTGATAACTTTATAGGCTATTGTGATATCTCACAGGAGAAATACTGCAGAGAGCTTAAAAAATGGTATCATCAAATTTCATATCATTTTCATAATATTTTTCATTTGACATTGCTTGTCATATGAAGCAACTTGTTGTTCATGAATCTTACACAAATGATAACTATAAATGTTAGGAAATATAAAAGGCTGGGTGTTAATAAAAGTTGAATTGCTTTGAACTTTTAGCATTAGTTTTTTTAAAGTATTATTGACATTGTTACTAGGCAATATAGCAAACTGAATTTATCTAGGCAGTGTGGAGAGAGATAAAAGTTATTGATCTTTGTTCTACAACTGGAGCTACAGAATTTGTTAAAGTTCCAACAAGGGACTTGCCATCTGGATTCTGATGAGTTAGCATCATATGGAAATTTTGTAAGACAACACAGAACCAGTGCTTTCCATTTGACATGAGACTATATTTAACCCATAAGAAGGCATATTTGGTCATGCAAATTTCATTTATTTATAAGATTTTTTCCTTAATTAGATCATTGAACTTCTCTGGTCTCTTTTTGGTCTCCAGTCCCCCCTCCCACCCCCCCCACCCCCACTCCCCACTCCCCAATAACTGCAGCATATGAGATTTTTTTTTTAAGTTTCACTCAACTATGAATATAGGCAAGAGAGATTGAGATATGCCTGAAGGGCTAAATGCAAACATTTGCAGATGTAGATGTAGTTTAGTGAAACAGATTGAAAACTATGAAGAGTTTGTCTCTTGTCCCTTGTCTCTATAGTGCAGACCTAACAGTAGGTTAGGAAGCTGTAGTTTACCTTTTCTATACATGTTGGGTGGTACTACATCCTAATACAAAATGCCAATGTTTCCACCCATGTGTTCTGGCCTTCTGTGTCAAAACTTCATTGTGATATATTGTCTGCTTTGCAGTGCAATTCTGACCTAGAGGATGGGCAAAGCATGTCAGCTGAAAGATCTGCATTTCACCAGAACATGGTGCCAAGTTGTAAGGTAATTAACTTCACTCTCTGAAAGTAGAGAATTTGCTGAATCTGAAGTGAATAATGTATGGAAATATTTTCCTGTGAGAAGGAAAAAAATAAGGTTGTAAAATGTAAGGATTCTGTCTTTGGATGAAAGTACTCAGTGCAGAAATGTAATTAGATTTGCAAACAGATAAGCAAAGAATTTACCCCCAATATGTCAACCTATGCATGACATGCTGTTGACTCCAAATTTTGCTTTGAATTGTGAAGATTGTACAATTTTATGCACAGACTGCACCATCAAATCAGCTGTCATCTGTATTTTGCCTGACATGAGATTTATAAAAAGCAGAGCATAAAAATCACAATTAGACAAAAAAAAGGAAAAGCTGGAATAAGTGTTTGATATAAAAGATAAGTAGAGATAATGGGTCTTCTCAAATGAGATAGAACTGAAAGTGAGTCCAGTTGTGGGTGGGAAATCACTGGCTTGGCATCTGAGTGAACACAAGATTAAATCCAGATTTGTTTTCCATGATTTCCTCAAATTATTCCAGGTGAACCCAGGATGGTTTCTTCAAAATGTCATGGATGAATTCCTTCCTATTACTCTCCCCAATCATCCTGCAGTTCTGATGACCTGTCAATAAGCCAAAACGCTAGAATTAAAATAATAATAATAATAATGCTGGAGAACCAGACTGGTCACATTGTACCACTGTCTAGAAGAGTAAGATTGATGTGAACAATGATCACTGTCTAATGCTGGTTGAGTTCTGGATGAAGATAATAAGCAAAACTGAAGTTTCATATGTAGAGGAGGAGATGCAATCTGAGAAACTTAAATGGAGATGTAATGAGATTATTTCAAACTAGAGCTCAAAACTTTTCAGTGTTTCTAATATGAGAATCCATGTGTCAAATAATCATGGAATAATATGAACAACATATTTATTAATAATATTGGGAAAACACTGGATTTCAGAATGAACTGGGACTTCATGAATATTAGGAGGCAAACCAATTAAAATGAAACCTTCAAGGACCTGAACAGTATAAAGGAAGAGAGCAAGCAGAGCATACACTCTTATGGTGCCAGGAGTTGGCAGAAATGCAGAACTGAGAAAGGGAAGAGTGCTAACATAATGAGTAGGTTCTGGACAAGTGGAAAGTTTGCAAATATGCTATATATATTTTATGTGTTGCCATTTTATTTGTGCACATCAGTACAACAAGGAAAGTTGTGTACCATAATTCTTCAGTGTACATTTCTGAAGAGGGATTTTAGATTCATACCAACTCAACAAGCATGAATTTATTCTTGGGGATTTCAGTTTATTAATTTAGTGAGTAAATTGTGTAGGATAACTTCAAATGAAACATTCAACATTAAGAAGGGCTCTTTATTAAGAACACTGTTGTAGGCAGTGATGCAGCAATAGGGTGGCAGAATGGGTAAAATGCCATAAGCCCCAGGCTCAAGTCCCGAAGGGCCTGCCATCCCTTGAAACAGCTTCCGCCCAGAGCAGTAATCTGTAGAGGGAAAAAAATCCTGGTTTGCTCCCCTCCCTAGATCAGGCACTGACAGAGCGCCCCATCTGATAAATTTGCCACGGGCCTCGGAGATATAGTTACGCCATTGGTGGTATTACTGAACAAAAAATAGTGTTTAAAAATAAGAGATAAACACATTTCACCTAATATATGTATTATGAAATTGCTTCTGACAGAATTCTTTCCTGTTTTAATTCATTTAACATTTCTGTTTGATTTATAATATTTGGAATGCAGAATAAAGCTTTAATATTTCTGTCGTTTCAGCCACGCCATTTGGTCAGCTTCCAGTACTTGAAATTGATGGAAAGCCTTTATGGCAATCAACTGCTATCTGTCGATACCTTGGAAAGCAGTTCAAAATAGCTGGAGATAATGACTACGAGGCATTGATGATTGATATTGCTTGTGACACAGTTAATGATATTCGACTAAGTAAGTAACTTAGGTGGCAAGATATTTTAAGCTTGCTTTTATTTTCCCTATGTATAATAGTGTGTGAAAAATATATTAACAACATTTTTGGAACATGGATTTTAAAAAATAAAAACTTATCCTTATATGTAGAAGGCAAGTGAAGACCAAATAAAGACAGCTGCAGACATGAACCATATGTCATATCAAAATGAATCTGGTGATGTAAGTATGTTTGTGAGGGACTAAAACTTTAAAGTTTATAGACAATTAACTAAAATGATCAATCCTTGACATTCAGTAATTAATAACTGCTAAATGAAAAGATTTAGGAGAAAATTTGTCATAAGTAAAAGTATCGAAAATAATCAGTTCTATATGATAGCCGAGTTTCAGAAGAATCTGATTAAAATAAGCTAATATGTAAAATAATGAGAAATGCTTCCCAGTTGCTGGGTATATAAACCCTAGCCAGTTTTCCTCATCAAGGCAGTTTTTCACCAAACACGATCCATGTCAGTTGTCTCTGCAACAAGGAAGTAATTTTCATCATGTAACTTTTTGGACTTGGAATATTTTGCATGGTATGAGTTAAGATATAGAAATATTTAGGCAAGGAAACAACTTAAAATATTTCAGTTTACAACCAATAGTGCCAAACTTACTACTTTCTATGCAAGCAGACTTTACTAAGATTTGGGGACTTTGTAAATTATTTAGGAATTGAAGCGTTAGAATGTAGATTTTGTTGTGATTTCTTTCAATCTCAATTTAGGATTTACGAGGTCAGATTCCACCTTCAGTAATGTGCAATGTTACCAGAGCAGTTATAAATTCAATAATTTTGAGAATATACTACATAAACTATGATAGTAACTTAAATTTCTATGATGCCCCCTTTGTACCAATATCTCTTCTGGTGTAAAATTCAAGATTATTGGCAGCCATTTTGAATAAGAACCATGCAGAGACTTGTATAGGTGTCAGGTTATGCATTGCATCCATAGTAGTAGCTAATGATTAAACTGTGCTACCACCTCAAGCAATGTTTCATCATTTCATTGTGTTCAAAACAGTAGCATCTAACAAATACATTGCCATCACAGTAGGACAAGGTGAAGTGTGACTCATCCAGAAGCACTGCATATCAGTACCAGATTAATCTTGTAGCAGGAGGTAGCAAATGGTACGGACCTCGCCCCTTCTGGAGGGCTTCGCGTCTCCTAGAGGGGCCCACACCTAGGCCGGGGTGACCATTTTTATTTTTGGCTCTACAATTTTAACCCGGACGGCAAAAATCAAGGGCCTCTCTTGACATTTGCTACAGGCCCCACGCTGTCTTAATCCAGCCCTGCTGCATGTTGCCATATGGCACAGTGTAGTGACGGTGTTCACATGCTCATTGCAGTCTAAGGATTTGGTGGCTTCTGGTCAATAGAAGCCAACGCACTACCGAAGCACAGATGTTTGCATCCATTGAAGTGATCTAATGTCAATTCAACCCTATGGAAGCCGTTTCAACAGCTAGGGAGAAAGATGGTGGTATCATCACATTGGGGGTCCAGTGTTGGTAAAGCTACACACAGTGCAAAAAGAGATTCAAACATAAGCTTTCCATCCATATGCAGGTAGCACACGTTTGTTTCTAGCCATCCCACACACACACACACACACACACACACACACACACACACACAAATTTATTACTATTAGACTATTACAATTACTCCGCGATTCACTAAAAGTGTTTGGCGGAGGGTGCATTGCACCTGTCAGGAAAGGTAATGGGTTGGAAGGGATATACGGGATATGGCAGGAGGCGCCCATGGGCTATTGTGAGGAACCATCCCAGCATTCGCCTGGAGCGATCTAGGGAAACCATGGAAAACCCAGAGCAGGATGGCCGGAGTGCTTTATCGGAAGCTACTCCTGTCCGATTTTGTGTTTACTCGCCCGGTAAATCTATTCTATTCCATTCCCTAATCGCTCATGGAAAAAATGAGTAGAGAAATGAATCGGTTCTGGCCCTGATTTCTCTTATCTTATTTTTGCGGTCATTCCGAGATATGAATGTTGCTGGTAGCAATATTTGTTTGCTGTCATTCTGAAATATGTCAGTCGAGAATTTTTCAATTAGCTTCCGTCGAGAGCAACGCCTTCGGTGCTCCAGGTCTTCCCAACCTAACTCCTTCAACATGGCACTTACGCTTTCCCTCCAACTATATATACCTGTCACGAATCGGGCGGCTCTTCTTTGGACCATCTCTAATGCCTCCATTAATCCCTTTTGATGAGGACCCCATACAGAGCAACAATATTCCAGGTGAGGCCTCACTAGTGACTTGTACGCAATCGATTTAACTTCCGGAGTGCATTGTTTTAAATTACGACCTAGAAATCGAAGCATACGATTTGCTTTCCCAATTACATTCTCGATATGCTCATTCCACGACAAATTATTACGAATTGTTACCCCTAGGTATTTAGCGGAATCTACCGTTCTAAGGACAGTGCCATTAATTGTATATTCAAAGCTAAATGGTGTCACCTTTTTACTTACACGCATGACTTGGCACTTTTTAGCGTTTAACTCCAACTGCCAATCTTTACATCACGCAATTATTTTCATAATATCATCTTGTAACAAAGCGCAGTCGTCCTGGGTTGTGATTTCATGATAAATAATAGCATCATCGGCAAATAATCTTTTCATTCCCCTTATTATGTCGCACAAATCATTAATGTATATGAGAAACAACAGAGGCCCTATCACACTTCCTTGGGGAACCCCGGACTTCACTTCGGCAAGTGATGAACGCTCACCGTCGAGAACTACACACTGTGTTCTGTCCTTCAAAAAGTCTGCAACCCAATCACATATTTGTCTAGATACACCGTAACCGCGAAGTTTCCTAAGTAACTTAGTGTGAGGCACAGTGTCGAAAGCTTTTTTGAAGTCTAATAAAACTAAATCAACCTGTGATTGCTCATCTATAATAACGCTGAAGTCGTGAATTAAGAGGGCAAGTTGTGTTTCGCAGCATCGGCCTTTTCTGAATCCATGTTGATTTGGGTTTAAAAGCTCATCTTCACCCAAAAACCGCATGACATTTGAATAGATGATGTGTTCTAAAATCCTGCAAAATATTGAGGTTAACGAGATCGGCCTATAATTTTGAGGATCATTAACATTCCCACTTTTGAACACTGCACTTACGATGGCGGTCTTCCATTCGGCTGGTATTTTTCCGTGATCCAAGGAGGCGGTATATAATTTCATCAAATACGGCGCAATTTCCTTTGCGTACCTAGAGTAGAATCTTGTAGGAATACCGTCTGGTCCTGGAGCCTTGTTGGGATTTACATTCATAAGCAGTTTAGTTATTCCCTCGACATCGAGAACGAGATCATTCATAATTTTGTTGGTTCGATTGTTAAATATCGGAATCTCCTCAGAGTTTTCTGACATGAAAGCTTTTTTAAATACATTATTCAAAATTTCTGCTTTCTCGACGCTAGTTTCTGATAATTCCCCATTTTCATTAATCAACGACGGCATGACCTTTCGAGAGCCTCTTATTAATTTGACATATGACCAGAACTTTTTTGGATTAGTAATCAGATCTTCGGATAATATCTAATCTTGACTGTCTATATAAATTCATACCAATAATTTTCCTTTTATCATTTTTTTCAAAGCTTTGGATAATAATTTCTATTTAGCTCCTTTTTCTTTTTTTTTATCTTGAAACCTCTCTCTCCATTATGTTCTCCCTTTTTACTGCTTTACAATATGTTCATTCAATTGTGAGGTTTTCTTCTCCTTTCTCATATTTGATGTTTTTTCCACATGTTCTTTTTGCTGTGATTACTATCATTGCTCTGCTGTTGATAATTTGCAATTGAGTAAATCAGCCTTTCCCACTTCCCAAAATGTTTCCTTCATCCTCCCCCTATTGGCCAGCTACCAACACTTCATCCTTTTGATTCTGTCATTTGCTACTTTTTCCACACTTGAACTGTACAACCAATTGGTGATCTCCCATTAGATTTACACTTCAAGTTTAAATTTGAGATATTTGGTGATCATTGTGTAATCTGCCTCCTGCTCTCACTGCTTCAGTTGTTGCTTATGCCAGATGTTGCCAGCTACTTAAGACTTCCACGAATTATAAACAAAATAAGGAGACGAATAAACCACCTCCTACCTATATTACAACAGGAAATCAACACACACTAAAAGGCAATAAAGACTATTTTTTAATGTAAACCATTCACTAGCATAGTGAGAGTGTCTAAGATGAATTGCTGACATTTTTGGCAGCTGAGCAGGTGGATGGCATTGGACAGGGTTCAAACTTGGAGAATTGGAGGAAAAAGAACAGGTTAAAATTGAAGTAAATATACCCAAAATTTGTGAAATGGATCAATAAAATTTAATTGAATAGAATATTTGTAATGAGTGTAAAAATAATAAAAGATCAGTACCAATATCAGAGGGGCAGAACGAAAAATAAAAGTTGAATTTCAAAGATGATGGGAGACATTAGTAGTGACACAAAGGGTTTGAAAAATCTCATTGTTTTAATGGAAACAATAGGAACTTGATAGTATATTGAAATGAGGTTAAGAGCCATAAACATGGGCGCCGGGAGGGGGGTGCAAGGGGGTGCACTTGCACCTCCCTGGCATCCCGGGTCGCCCGTAAATTTGGGCCGATAGGGGGTGGGGAGCACCAATTACGGCCCTGGTGCACCCCCCTACATCCCGGGTCGCCGTGTGGTCAGTAGTAGACCTAAAAAAAAAAAAAAGTCGCCCGGAAATTTTTGGGCCAATAGGGGGGGGGGGCACCAACGCAGCCCTGGTGCACCCCCCTAGAAGCAATCCTGCCATAAACTACCACCTAATATTGGTGTCAAAAAAGAGAGAATAATACATAAGAATTTTCTGGTATAAAATAGATTTACCAGAATTTTTTCTCCAAATCCGGGGACGCTTCACAACTTTTTCGCCAAAATCTGGGGACGCTTTCGGCATTTTTCCTAATTATGTGTGTACTTTTATAAGTTATATGATTAAAGGTCGGGTTAACTTAAAAGCCACATATTGTTTGTATTTTATATTTTAAATGAGGATCACTGACAGCCATGTTGCACACAGCAAGGAGACTTGATTTTCCTAAGCTGTTGTGTCCAAGACGCAACCTGCAATTTTCTGTTATTCCTAGGCATGTGCAAGGAAAGAAGTGCGCTTCATATCTTTTGCTTTAAATGAATGCATTAGCAAATCAGGGCTTTTAAAGATCTCTCGCTTGATTAAAAAATATTCTGGGGAAAACAGTAAAAATCCGGGACATTGCAGGGATGAACTCTGTCCGGGGATAGAGAGATAAGTACGGGGACTGTCCCCGGCAAACAGGATGTCTGGTAACCCTAGTCTAAAACCTTCATAAAAACTTTGTGTGCATAGCTTGAGTTCTTGATGAACTTACTTGTGGCAGTTGAGGGGTTGAATAGGAATTGTGGTAGGTTAAAACTTGGAGAAACAAAGTGGAGGGAGTGAGTTCAAAAGGTGAAAATATACCTAAACTTTACAAAATGAAAAAATTAGTAGGAATAAATAAAGAGGAAGTGTTGTTATAATGAAAGAATGTAACAATACAAGAAAAAGCAGCAAGTAAAATCCAAAATTAAAGAATGGCATAGATGGTGAAACAAAGGAATAGCCAAAGTGACAATATGGACTAAATAACAAGTTAGAATTAAAATAAGAACAAGAAAAATAAATTGCCATTTACCATAGTGATACTTAAAGAACTATTAATGAAGCAAAAATGAAATTTCCAGTAGAACATGATAGGTAAAGGATAGGAGTCTTAGAGATCCATGAACAATCATTGAATCTTGGTGGTAAAGTTGACCAAACTGTGGCTGCACATCACATAAATGTTGGGTGTGGCAGTTCAGGCTGCATGCTGTGTGCATTTGGTATGCAGTTTTAGAGAAGCAGGATGGCACAGCACACATCTGGAAGACATCACACGTGGTCGGATCATTGGCTGAGTTGAGGCAACCCATAGTCAGAGCCAGGTGGGACAGGAGTTGCTTGTCACCTGTACCATTATTTCTCAACTGCGGATGAGATTTCAAAAGGGAGAAACATTTAGTGGCAGTGTAGGCAAGGTCAGCCATCTGCTAAACCCAGCACCAGGATCATTATCTTGCCTTAAATACCCGAAGATTTTCAACTCGCACTGCACCTGCACTGACCATGTAGCGGATTATTGGTCACACAGCTTTGAATTATTGCTTTGTGTGCTTGGTGACATGCCAGATGAATTCCCCTTACAGACACCACATGGCTCATGGAATGTGGTGACTTACTCACTGTGTTTGAACCCAGGAACAGTGTAGTAATATCTTGTTCCGTTGTCATGTTTCTGTTTATCTGGTACATCCCGAGGATGAGTTGCAACATTCCAGTATATTGTTAAGGGACTTGCATAGCGACACAGGTGTTATCATCTTGGACGTCATTGTGCCAGGAGAACATACCCCACTGCATGCGTATCCGATGCCTGATATTTATAGGGATGAGATCGTTTAATTGTACGTTACTTTTTTGAGGTTTACATGGATGTGGGTTCCATATGATGTATAATGCCCACCCACAAAGGGTGGCCTGGTGTATAAGTATCTCAACATGGTGAAAATGTACATCTAGATGGGCCAGTGGTTCTCTGGACTTAAATCCAATTGAGCAGTCATAGAATGCTCTAGGCCTAAAGATTAAGACCACAATTGCGGACTTGTTGACCACAAATGGGTGCTTGTTCAGCAGTGAGGTGTTGCTGGAAGCCATGCTGGACTGCCTGACCCACAATTGCCGTGTGTGGTCATCATTCCTCCAATTAACATTGTGTAAACCAATAGTGGAGGGACACTATTGTCAGCACCACCAAATTTCCATGTCTGATTTTCCTGTATACCTTAGCTCAATAGTACTATGACAAAAGTCAAATTTTTGTCAGGGTCTGTTTTAGTACTCACATTATTATGCCTTGTTTTTTCTTTGACTCTTATGGACATGAAAACTACATGCTGTTGCCTTATCTTGTTCTTAAAATAACAATTTCAGCTTTTTGAAATAATTGGATGTTGAGCCAAGCTGATAGTGAAAATAAAAATTTATAAAAAACTTGATTAGTATCTTTATTGATTGTTTTAATAAAAATACCATGAACAAATATGACAATGTCCCTTTAATGTCATAAAATAATGTACATTGAACAGTTAGAAAATATTTCTAGTGGCTATTAGTTGAAATTATGGATTTGTTATGTAAGATTTTGAGATATTAATTTTGCAAACTGCAGCCAGGTTTTCTGTCCAAGTTATTTCTAGAGAAATTTTATTTATTGCAATTATGTAAAAGATACTAACTTGTTGCTGAAAATTTATTCTGTAATACATTTAACAAGTTTATTGTGTTTCTCATATTAAACAGAGGTAGCCAGTTACTATTATGAACCAAATGAAGCTGCTAAAGAGGAGAAAAAAGGGCCTCTTATGAAAGAGACACTACCATTTTTTCTGTCAAAATTGGATAATATGGTGAAGGAAAATGGTGGTTACTTGGCTGCAGGAAAGGTATGCCATACTAAAATTGAATTGATTCATGTTTTAAAATGTTAAAAGAAACCGATTTTTATATTGTTGGCTACTTTGTTTTTATTTTATGTTATTTTGTTTCAGCTATCCTGGGCAGACTTATATTTTATCTCTGTATTGGATTACTTGAGCCACTTGGTTGGTTTTGATTTAGTGAAGGATTATTCCAATCTTTCTGCACTGAAGCGAACAGTTCTTGAAATACCAAATATAAAGAAATGGGTTTCTTCAAGACCTGATACTATATAACTGTGCTTTAAACTTTCTAAGTGTGATGTTAATCCTGCTTAGTTATATTTTTCACACTGCAATCTTTTGTTACAAATATTAATTGTCTCCATACATTATATTCCATAATAACTATATGTTACATATAAAAAAATGTTATTAAACTTTGAAAACATTTATGGAATTTAAAATTTCTTGAGTATTATATTAAGATACGGACTTTCAAGTTTTGAGGCATCAGTGTATATAAAATTTGTTATATATAAATTACTTTTCTTGAATTACATTCACAATGATGATCCAAAACATTATGGCCATTGCCCACCATGAGATTGAATATCTTCTTGTGATGATGTAGTACTTCATGTGTTAAGGAAAGTATACAAGCGGAGCACGACACTTCGGGAATCATTCTAGTGTTGATACGTGTCGCAGATGGGAAAATCCATTGACCATTAGTGACTTTGATAAAGGGCAGATTGTTATGACTCGGGATCTGGGAATGAGTATCTCTGAAACTGCAAGGATGGTAAGCTGTTAGCGTGCTATTGTAGTGAGCATCTATGGAAAGTGGTTGAAGAAATGTGAAACTGTGAAGAAGTGACAAGGTCATGTACGTCCACCACTCATTGCAAAATGTGGAGGTTGGAGACATTCATGCTCTGTAATGCATGGCAGCAGGCGATCTGTGACAGATCTGATGGCAAAGTACAAAGCTGGTGCAGTCAGTTTTTCCGAGCACACTGTTCAGCACACATTGTTCAACATGAGGCTCTTCCCCTAGTATTATGCTGGGGAGGACACTCATCTGGGCTTCTATACGACTTGTGGCAATGATAAAAGGCATCATGGCAGCTGTAGACTGAAAATTATTGTGAACCACCAGCATCCCATCATGCTTCATGTTTTCAATGATGGCAGGATAACTGTCAGTGTGACAAGGCCAGAATCATGTTACAGTGGTTTGAGGAGCATAATAGCGAAGTCGAGTCAATGTATTGGTGATCAAGTTTGCCTGATCTTGACCCAATATAACACATATGGGACACTATTGGATGCCAGTTCCACATCCACAAACTACAGGCCCATAATTTAAGAGAATTGCTTGAACAGTGCGTAGACATCTGGTACCAGATACCTCAGAAAAACTACAAAGGACTTTGTCGAATTCATTCCATGCCGAATTGGTGCTGTAGTGAGTTGCAAAACAGGTGGTCTTAATGTTTAGGCCCATCAGTGTATATAACTTTAACAAAAGAGAAAGTAACTATCACTCAGCCCAAATGGAGGCATGATGCGCTTGTTGTAAAAAAACTTGTGATTATGAATTGGAATTTTTAGATTTTAACCCATCATCGAAGTTCGGAATCAACTAGCAAGAGATTTGATGGCAAACAAATTTAAGGTTTCAAATATGTAAGAAAGCAAAGAAATCCACCGCATTATGCCAGTATTATTTTTCAAATAAGGAAGAGTAAGGAAAGTAAAATAGTGTTTTCACCATCACTATGACATTCTCATTAACCAACACAATGGATGTCACAGAAAGACATGCAAGACGTGCATCTGCATTCTCCACGAGAGAGATTTCTCCAGCCATAGAGAAGTTCCACTTGTGAAATTTTATGTGTAATTTCTTAGTTAACATGCAGGTGTTCACTTTTCCTACATGGAAATGTCTCGAAATGAATTGTCTGACTATTCAGCAAAAATCTTGATAAATCAACACTTTGTGTCACTACAAAGAATGACAATAGCCTCAATTTCTGTTTTCTTTGGATCAGTTTTGCCCTCAAGAGCCAGTTTTGACCAAAGCATTTAATGTGCTGGTCTTGAACACTTAGTGGTTATCACTATTGGTTATCTGGTTGGTTCTTCTTTCCAAAACCAGATGGAGACAGCCAGTTTATCGTTCTTGTCGTCCTCATTTATCCAAAAAAATATTATGTGTTTTTTAACGTGTGTAATTTATTATATTGCAGTGGATAGTGATGAACAAGTGCCTTTGGTATCCCTGCTACATTACCAATGGAAAAGGAGAAAGAAAAACAGTAGGATATGGAATCGCCCCATTGTCAAGAAAGACAAGACACTTCAATATTTTTTATTTATAAATAAAGTTAAAGGGTTAATTTTTTAATTTCACTTGAATTTCAATAAGCTCTTTTCATGAATTACTTGGCATATCAAAGACCACATTATGAAGAAAAACATTATCACGAAGCTGCTTACCACATGAAGATATCACTATATTCTGCAGACTTCATGTCACACAGTACTGGACGTTTCTTTACTTCAATAAGTAATTTATCAACATCAATTGCATTAATTTTGAAAATAAAATTTAATGAAAAGATATCACAAATCAAATTGATATTCCTCTCAGTAATTGCTTCGGTTAAAACTGCTGCGTGTCAGGGCACATACAGCATGTGGTAGTATTGTTCTGGCCTCACATTCAGGAGGTCACAGGTTGAATCCTCGGTTTTCCACACATTCCCAGAATCATTCCAGGCGAGTGTGGTTCCTTCACAAGCCCGTGGCCAAATTCCTTCCCATTCCTTGTCCCAAGTCCTTTCTCGCATCTAATCACCTCAACATCGATGAGGAGTAAAGCCATGAGGAAAAAAGTTAAATGCTTCTTCCTGAAATTTAAATACATATGATGCAAAGAAAGTTGAATAAAGAGGTGAAATTATCTTGTACAAAACAATCTTCATTGAAAGTGCATTTTAAGTGGCATCTTGAATATTTTCAGATTTTTCAAAGTTATAGAGTTAGAGGGGGAATACACATTTTTAACAACTTTTGAGGTCATATTTTGCTAAAATAACTAAATAAAACTTTAAAAGAACATTTATTAAATTTTTTAATAGGATGCGGTGCATGAAGAAATTTTTCAACACATTCCTCTTCTTGGGGTGTAAGGTACACAAGTATTTTAGTATTTTACGGACCTATTTTGTAGTGAATGAAAAATTTCTGCAAAATTTTTTATCTAATTGTCAATGGCAACAAAATGAAGGACACGACAAAATTATAAGGGTTCCAGTTTTTACTATTGAACCCTAAAACCAGTTAACACAAAGTGAAAGACTACAGATGTGAATGTGCCACTAAGCATAATTGGTGTATAGAAAAATAATTACATGGTTTGTTTCCCTTCAGGTGATTGCTCGAATATTTTTTCTTTTTGTACCCTATTTTGCACTAGTGGATCTCAAACCTTGGAAATGTGGTACCATGATATTAACTTACGGATTGTGAAAATTGCTAATTACAATATTATCATTGTTTCTGATGTTTATTACTGCTCAGTAATGACCAACATAAGGTAAGCGTGCCTATTTTTGGCACATTTCGAAACCTCTGACCATACTCTTTAATAATTATACATTTTAGTCATTTTCTGCATCCTGAACATTTTTATTCCTTTATATACAGCAGGTAAGTGCCAATGCACATTAATAGATACTGTATGCTCCTAAATTCGACAGTTACCTATGGTCGACAGCCTTTCCACAACCCTAAAATAACATCAGGGTCAGAAAAGAAGAGGAGCTAGCGGTCGGACATAGACAGGCTTTTTTTTTTCAGGTCAGTAGAGGTGGGAAATGACAGGGAGCATGGAACTGGAAGGAATTTTGAGATGGCCTGTTTGAAAGAACTATCCCTGGAGTGATTTGGTGGAAAGCATGGAAACCCCAAACCTGGTTGGTCGGTCGGGGATTCGAACCCACCCCCTCCCGATTGCGAGGGCAGAACGTTCTCGGTGAGATTGACAGGAAAGTTGACAGAAGGGGCCTGGTCCAAGTGGAAGCAATTCCAGACCAGATGGGGTCCCATGGATGCCAATCCAGGTTCCAGTTCTCACAAGTCGTGAGCTCTGGTAGACCCGTAGAAATAATTCTTGCTTAATAATTCCTTTCATTGCAATAAAATTTTTAAAAAAGGGTCTCAGATTTTTCTTTGAAATATCTGCTAACTTTACAGGAAGCACCTTATCTACCAAAAAGGAATTGAACACCTGACCACAACATTTGCTTGGTGGTTGTCGGCATCTCGTAAGGCCATCTCGTGCAGCTATAACAGCCAACCTGTCTGGCATGTAGGGCTTCAAAAGGAATTAGTTTACATTCCTCTTGCAACCACTCCATGAGCTAAACAATAGGTTTCAGCGGCTAGTGATGAGTCCTCACTCGGTGATCCAAGTCGTCCCAAAAATATTCTATTAAGTTGAGGTTAGGGCTCTGGGCGTGGCAGTTCACATTGTTGGCGTGCCATTGCATAGTAGTCCTTGAAATATGGTTCCTGGCACTGTCCTGGAAGTAACAAGGTCCATTCAGTAAAAACGACACAATGTTGGCAGGATTTCATGATCCAGAATGATAGGCCTCTGTGTTCATGTTTCCATGGGCAAACGCCAGCGGTCCGATGCTGAAGGTAAAACAGTGCCACACCAGCACTCTACCACTAACGAATTTCTTAGCTGGCACTAAACACCAATAGAAGCCGTCCACTGGGTACACGCCATACCCACGCCCATGCACATCAATTGGACCCGATTGATGTAAACGTCGACTCATCACTCCACATAACCGATTTCCACTACTCCAGTTAGCAATTACGAAGGTCCAAACACCACCCGAGTCGCGAACTTTATTGCTTGACGTGACATGACGGTTATGTACAGCTTCTCTTCCGAAATATTCGTGTCGATTGGGTCTCAATGTTCCCGATGGTAACCGATGCTCCTGTTGTTTCATGAAACTCTTGTCGGATGTAGGCATTGGTTGTGCTCTATTTTTGACCGTTTTACTTTTCAGGGTTCCGCGATACCTGTCGGTCAAAATTAGAGGTTGCTAAGAACGTGATGCATTGACACAACCCACGTCAAACTTCCACTTACGGTGGATAAATGCAATCGTTGTTTTGTGTCTGTTAACTTTCACTGCAATCGTCCTGCTAGAGGGCCCTCTGAAACGGCAACCACAAAAACTCCCTTATCAAACTGATATCTCTGTACCTCATGCCATCTCCTTGTCAATCTGTTTCACGACCTTTACACCAGAGACACTTTACACCGGGTGCAGCATATGGTGCCCAAATAAGTTAGTTGGCGTACTGAAATACCTGTCTTCATAGGTGTCCCATTACTTTTTAGTAAATATTTAAATCCACCACTTGCTAAATACACTATCTGCCGACGAGATAATTTATGTAACTAGTCTCCTAAATGACACCATGTGACCATTTCAGTTTTCTAGCGTCGCATCGACATATTGTTGTAAAAGGCGGGAAGGTTCATTCAATTTATGAACTAAGCTAAATTTTTTAGTAAAGAACATAAGTTTGACACCCCTATCGATTTAATTAACATACAAGAATTTAGGTACCCATCATCGACAAAGGTTTTCCGTAAGAGAAATATTCTTCCCGTTTAAGCTATGAATGCATAGGCTTATTAATTTCAGATTGATCTTATTTACATATTCATGTTCATTAGTAAGTAAAGCAAACTTACATTAATAGTTAAAGTATTTCCCGGTGTTGCTATTTTACTAACAAGCACTTCCGGCTATGGTAAGCACACACACTACAGAAACTTTTCACAATCTACAAACGAGATCATTATTGAACATAGACCCGTTCAGACTGACGGGTAAATCTAACAATGTTGCTGGTTTTATGCACAGTTTTCTGTATCATCGTATATTTCTTAAATTCTAACTTGATGCAATTTCATGTCGACTATAGATGAGAGCTTATCTTTTGAAGCCTCATTAAAGTAAGTGCTAACAGTCAAACCATTTAACCTCAAAAGTATATAATTCACAAATTGAAAGGCAACGGACATTCCAGTATAAATATAAACATCACAAACGTGACGTTTCCTTTAACATATAAATAGCTAGATCAGGGGAATAGTTAGATTGGTAAAAATAAAACCGTAGTACCATCAGAAAAAGTTATCAAGTACGTTGTGAGAGTACCGCCAAAGGCTGTTTCCTAACTCAATTCCGGGACAGGATGTCTCAATGAGGAAATAGGGTGACAAAATTACTGCACCGCCCGGCTGTTGAGCTGGTGGGTGAAATCTTTGTGTTTGATTGAAGAGTACCGTTACTAGTGAATTACAATGACACTATCTCACCACTCGAAAAAAAAAAAAAATGTTACCGTCAAGCACATGCATTCTAGTCGCTGCAATCAGAGAATCTTTAAATTGTTAAGAAGCGAAACATGTCAAATTATGAATAAAATCAAGTGTATAGAAACGGGGGAGAAAACTGTTTGAACAGGGGGAAAAAAAGGAAACGACATAATGAAATGACGAAGAATTACCGGGAACAAAGAAAAGTCGAGAAGACTAAGAAAATCTGGTGCACATAAAGGTCGCTCTTGAACATCTCATACGAATGATTATTCCCCCCACCCCCCTCCCAAATTGCGTTTTGCAAAACAGACTTGATCGATTAAACTATGGCAACTCATCTCTGTATACAATACACAGTCATGAAAATTATGGTTTCTACCGCTTAAGAATTGGTGATGGATTCCTTGTAGTACACTTTTTTTTTGCGTTCGATTATCCCGAATAAAAGAAATTGCTCGCGTTATTGATTATCCGTCACTCTCTTCGCCGACCCTTTCCACCACAAACAAACACAAACCCGCCGTTCTGTGCACAAAGGAGTGGTCGATAAGCTTAGGTTATCTGAAGCGTTAAAGGGCGATAAATCCACTCTCAGTGAATCACCGGAAAACTGGTATTTTGCTTGATGTGAAAACTAGGATAGTTATCAAATTACCTAGGAAATTCAGTACGAAGTACAAGTCAATATTGGAAATTTTGAAACAAACTAATTAACCTGAGAAGGAATAATTTTTTAAGCAGGATTAAATTGTTTAGTGCTGCACAAATTAAATTCCCATGACTAGGAGGACCCTTGTTAAGAACTGAGTACAATATTCTGCTGTAACAAAATATTGTCTCCCCCCCCCCCCCCCCTATATAAATGTTTCAAATCCCCAGAGAGATACTTGTGTGGTGAATATGTCAGTCGATATTTCAACGTTTTAACAGTAGAAAATATTTTTCTTGTACGATTGGTTTTTTATATCTCGCGGAATAGCATCATTAAAAGGAAATTATCATTTGAAATAATTTAAGAACCACTTCCATGTGTAAAATTATATTGAACTAACACTATTCCATACAATACAATACAATACATCCATTTTCCATGGATTTCACTATAAGAGACTAGCCCTGTGCCATGTCGAAAATGTCAGTTTACATATAAGCAGGTGTATAAGAAATTAGATGTCTACACCAGAAGATGCACTGTCAGAGAATAATATGTACATTAATTCTATCAAATATATTTACATAAACCACTTAAAAACAGATAACTTAAACATTATTCTGCGATGGAGAAGGAGTTGTAAAGTAAAAATTACTTTAATTTCTCCTGAATTTAATCGTATCTCCTGCCAGACATTTAAGATGTGTTGGCAGCTTACGTTTACTGAAGACTAGCAGACTGCAGAGTACCCGGCGTTGCTCGCGATGTTTGAAGTTGATTTACCGCTTAGTATTGGCCAGTGAGAATCATGTTTACCAAGTTTCATCAAAATTGTTCCAGAAACTTAACAAAACGTAGCAAACTCCGAACGGTTTACGTTGGTACTGATTTATACTTACAGTATTTTCAGTATCATAATGAGAGGTATTTGTCCCAAGTTTAATCAAAATCGTCACAGTCTTTGAATAATAATAATAAAAAAATAATAATAAATATATATTTGAAAGAATTTTTATAAAAATAAAGTTTTAGTATTACAAACAGTGAATAGTAGTCAAAAAGAATGCACACAGAAAAAAAAAAATATTGCTTCGAACAGGGATCGAACCTACGAGAGTTCATATGCTGTTGTTAGTATAGGCAGCTTGATCGTTGCGAGTCATCAACATAGCTCGCGCGTCAGCGTCATCTATTGTAGCGTAGCTACGTTGTTGTTGACAGTTCCAGGATGGCTCCTTCTACTGTTGTCGCTTGTGGGTTTGTTGGCGTGGCTTCTTGCTGTAGTCATGGTTTGTGTTTTGTCTGGTTTGGGCAAAGCCCGTCTGCCCTTCTTTAGCCAGGATTCCTATATAATTAAACAAATCTAATTCTAAATTGTCCTAATGCTACTATGTTTTTGGTTTTGTAATTTTTGTTCTAAGCCTAGTGGGGGGTTATTTACATTGGAATATTTACAGGGGAACCTAATTTATTTGAGTTTAACCTAAATAGTCTAATGGAGGATGACATCTCAAGAGTTCTATTTGTGCTTTCTTTGTTTCACCGTAAACTGATATAATTAATTCCTCGTAAGAAGGAACGACTACACATAAACTAGGCGGAAGTCTAACTTTACCTTCTTCTTTGGGAAAAGTATCGTGACCGATTTCTAGCAACAATTCTGAAAACTCTTGCCACAACTAAATGCCCGCATATTGATTGTCAAGCGCAATCTCGTTATGTGAGACCGGAGACAGGAGCTTCTGAGACAGGCATTGAATTCATACTCTTCTGCCTCGTGGCACTACAGGCAATGTTTACCTGATGTCACTGCAAAACAGCATTGTGATTCCTCCTATCGGTCTTCCGTTTTACCAGGTATCCTATAATGTCCTGATGACAGCCTCTACCACCTTTCGGTGAGCCATAGTACAGTCAGACAACAATGTCATAAAACGCCCGCTTTGTCACTGTTTCGCGTGATGCCACAAACCAATGTTTTTAATTGTATAGGTATTTTAAAAATGGCATATGCGGTTTACCACCAAAAAACAATGTCGCACCTAGAGCAATTTTGAATTGGTTGCATATTTGTGTCACTATAATTTTTTTTTTTTTTTGCAATGTTTTTCCAATACCACCAGGCACATCCAGTAAAATAAATATTGCCATGACCTGTTTATGAACATAATGCATACACAAAGGAAGATCCTCCGCTGTACTTCTGTTATGCTGGGTAGATCGTCTCGTAGAGTTATCGTGATTTCAGTAGAGTTATGGCTCGTTTCGGAGTATACTCTGTTGCCACTAGGGATTGCAATCCAGCAAAGCGGGATCCCGCATCATTAGACAGTCTGGCGGATCCCGCACAAAATTAAGCGGATCCGCAAAATGCGGCGAAAACGCGTGTCAGTCTGCGTGACTCGCTGCCCTACTCGATCTCCATCGGATGTTTTGCGCCGTTTGCCTGTATCCTTGCAGTTGGCATTTGACTCGTGTGAACAAACGTTTGTTTTTGTCAACCTTCGTCATTCATAAGTAAATAGATATACTTTTACGTATTCACCAAAACTTACGTTTTTTCGAGTACACGTTTCTGTAATTTGAGTTATGTTGCGTATTTAGCACGATTTTCTAACTATATAATTATTTTTTATGTGTCGCAAACGTTATCTGAACTACACAGTTACAGCTTTTTATTCACGGTTTCATTATTCCCATTTTCTGTATTTGCAGATAAAGTTATTGTGACAATTTCCTTATTTGCGGCTGAAAATTTGATTATTCGTTGATAGGAAACTAATGTTATCGTAATTTTAAAGATCGCATACCTATTTATTTAGCAGCTATCAAAAGGTAATTGTATATCCTTTGACTTATTGTTGTTTTGGCCGCTGCCTCAATGCGTTTCTTTGACGAAAGCCGCCTGCTTACATGTGCCGTTCAGGCTATCCATTAATACCTCTTCTCCTTGTTATTATTTCGACTAAAGGCAAAAAAAGTTATAAGGAAGTATTCAAGGGTGTGTCGACGAATTGTGTCGTAGGAACACCATACTTCGACAGCTGCCTCCGGAGATACAACCTATGAAAACTTCGCTGCAATCATTCGCCGAGAAAGTATCCTTTCTTACTAAAAAGTAATAATTTCCACTATAAAAACGGCGTTACGCCACATAATTAAAAGTGAAATACTTGACAGTTTAAGTGTTGGTGAGTAGTTTATTTTAATAACATTGAATCAACTGTAAGATCAATCAAGGAATCAGAAGATATAATAATGAATCCCACAAAAATAATTTTTGTAAAAAAAAAAGGCCAAGTCTCGTGCAGTGACAAAACGTTATGAGATCTTGTTCTGAGCCAAGTCTACACTTTACAGAGTATATTCACTTCACTTTGTGAAATGGAATGCTTTCTCTCGGTGTTATGGAACGTTTATTTAGAATTAAAAAAAAAAAAAACTTTGGTAACTTGGCCACTAAGCAAACCATGTTTTTAAACTTATGTGATGTATTGTAAGGCACATAATGACCTAACACTGAATATTTTTCTTTTTTTATTATTTATTTAAAAATTGGTTTAGATTAAAAAACAAAAACGTAAAACGTCGAAAAGTACTTAAGACATGCTAAAAAGTTTTAAAGTCATTTTGCCAGTTAAAATATTGTTAACTGTTAATTTGTATCATTTAACATTAAAATTTATTTATTAATTTAATGATTATTTAATTTATTAACGTTTTAATGTAACTATGTTTTAAATATATGCGTTAAAAAACTGCTTGCGCCAATCCCGCGGGATTTTCGCAAATCCCGCGCGGATCCCGCGGGATTGAAAACACTGCGGGATTGCAATCCTTAGTTGCCACGCTGTTCACCATTTGAGTTTGTTGCCGGTTCGATCAAACCATAGTTTGCCAGAGGATTTCCACCGGTAGACAAAACTGTGTCTTGGATAGTCCTCATGCAGAGATTCAAAGACATATTGGGATCGTGACCATATATTAAAAACTCCTCTGACAAATCAGGTCAAAGTTGTGTTAAATCAGACAATCCGCAGAGTATCAACATCATGGAAAACAAATGCGGTGTGAACTGTTGATAAAGCAGGCCTCAGCCAGTGTATCGTCCCAGTGCTGGTCATCATCAAGCAAATGTTGCGCTCGGAAAACGGCCAAAAAGATGGGTTGTTCCACATCATCGACTGTTCATAGCGCAAAAGCAACGGGAAATAATACAGTTCCGTATTGTTCGTATATACCGTATAAACTCTTCCCGAGTAATATTCTTAAAAATACCTCGAACACACTCTACTACGATATCTTTCTTTGATTATTAAATACACCTTGTCCGTATGTGTAGTTGTCAAATACCTCGTCGTACAGCAATGTTTTAATGAAGATGTCCATCACACATAACCGGAAAAAGGCAAGGATTATCCAAACGGTCCCTTACATTATCAAGGACAAAATATGTGTTGCACACCCTCCAAGTGAACATCAGGATTTGTGACTGACGAGTACCTCTAATGTATCGGAAAACTAAGAATACGCAAGCCAACATCTGATGAGCTAATGTATCGGCCGGAGGGTATCGAGTGACCTCATTTCCATTATTGTTGTTGACTACAGTGGTTGCTTGGTCGCTACCTTTGTTCACATATTTGCATATGTACTTGACTGACTAAACGGTGTTGCACATTTCGACTTTTAAGTGAGCTCCAAAAGTTTTTCTTTTTTTTAAGAAAAAAGTAGCGGTGGGGAGTAAGGCGCTCCATATCTGTTATCCAGAACGACCTGCTGACCACGCAGTGTCATTTCAGCGGTGAAACCATCCCGCATAGATAAACACAGAAGATATGATGGATAACCATCCTTACCTGTTATCGTTTGCTCTTCGGAAAGTTTTTGGATTATCTCTGTCCACTTCGGATTGACGGCAAACGTAATGAATATATATGGGTTCCCAGATTTTCTCAGATAAGAGAATGCATCACGCATACACTTGTGAATATAGCGTCGGTCACCCGTGAAACTAAGAGCTCACTCTATGACATCCCCATCACGCGCATTCTGTTCTGCGCTCGTTGTTCGACTTGCATAACATTACAAACTACATTTATACAGTAAATCTCATCACCTACCCCACGGAGACCTTGTTGTTTTTTTTTGGCATAAAAAGTATTTTAATCCATAATTTCAATTATATCTACGCAAAGTTTCATTTAATTCCATCCGGTTGTTTCAGCGTGATGCGATTCAAAGACCTTTAATTTTCATCACTTACCTTTCATGAACATTATCGTTTTTCTGGATAAAAGTATTCTATATGTTAATCCATAGTATCGGTTATAATTACGCCAATTTCCATTCGAATCCATACGTCATGCGCTTTCAAAAATACTTAACCTTCATCACTTACCGCTATGGTTTTTCGGGATAAATTGTATTCTAAATGTGAATGCCCCGTATCAGTTATAATTATGACAAGATGCATTCAAATGCATTCAATAATTTCAGCGAGATGGGCTTTCAAGGATACTTAAATTTCATCACTTATCCCACGGGAACCCTATCATTTTCGGGATAAAAATTATTCTAAATGTTAATCGATAGTGTCTGTTATAATTATGCCAAGTTTCATTCAAATCAATCAAGACATTTTAGCGTGATGCGCTTTCAAAGATACATATATACATACAGAAAGACAGACAAAAATGAAAAGAATTACCTTCTTGGCTTCTATGTAATCGGTAATGCTTCCTCCAATTAAAATTTTCAAAGTCCATTTAATGTACAGATCTCGTCCCGTTGCAGTATTATTGTAAGTTTAGATATTTATTCCTAAATATCGGACCGCTTTTTGAACAAATGACAATGACTTTTAAACCTCGTGAAGATCATTTTTACTTCTAGTGTCATAATTGTATATTTTACTATTTTTTTTTTTTTTAATGTGTGGTTGGTGACTACAAAAGACATTAATGTGTAAATACTCGGCCATCAGTGTTAAAATGCCTAACTACTTGAACACCTCTCTGGATAAAATTGTACCGGTAGCCCCACACATAATTCTTACTACTCACTTTCGTGCTCTGAATACTTTACGAGTTGAATGGCTCAAGGTTATTATTACAGACGACTTTTTTTTTTTTAACTGCTTTACGTCTCTCAACAGCGAGGTCTTTCGAGACGGGAAAGGATGGGGGCAAGGAATGGGAAGAAATTCGGCCATGGCCTTTTGAAGGAAGTATCCCGGCATTTGCCTGGAGTGATTTGGGAAACCATGGAAAACCCAAATCTGGATGCCCGGATGGGGATTCGAACCGCCGTCCTCCCGAATGCGAGGCGAGAACGCTAACCGTTACACCACCAGGCTCGGTTTACAGACGACATTAAGCACTGAAAATAAAATAGTTTCTTCATTCAGAGATCGTTTATTGCTGAAAATGTACGAATTGGAAATGTGGCTGCACCCAAACGCTTTAGTAGCTCGGAGACATGCGCCCTCCAGTTTAAATAATGAACGAAAAAGGGAAGCAAATTTAATGTGCACATTTGAGTTAACCTCCATGATGTACTGAACTGCATATAATGAGTTTTTATCTAAGATTAAAGACTAGCCATTAGCTGTGAACCAATTATTAATTCTGTCAGATACATAATTTTAATACTGTATGTTTAGCAGAGAAATCTGGAGTATTTTAATCCCCATACTTGCCATCTGAAAAAAGGATAAATTTTGAGTTTTCAGATGTAACATAGGATAGAGCATTTATATATACTAAAAACAATAGGGGCCCAATATACTGGTATAATCCTCGTGTACTCCACATTTGATATACCCCTACTCAGAAAATGGTGAACCACATGATGCAGCATTAAAATTTTATAGTAACCCTTTGTGTTATGTATTCAATTAATTTAATTATTAATAATGCCATCTACACAATGAAACTTTAATTTTTGTATCAGAATTTCATGATCAATACAGTCAAGTGCCTTAGAAAAGTCACAAAAGAATCCTACAGCAAATAATTTATCACTTATTCCTTCTCAAATATTGTGGGTGAACGAAAATATAGCTTGTTTTGTTTGATAGCCCTTTTTAAAATCGAATTGTGATTACTTAGCACATTTTTATTTTTAGGGTGCTTGTAAACTCTGTTTGTTCGTTGCTTTCTTATAAATTTTGGTGAAAGCTGTTAGTAATAAGATAGGACGGTAATTCGATACAATTGACTTATCCCCATTTTTATGGGTACTATGAAGTAGATAAATATTAAACACATAACTTAATGATAAAAATTCTTCTTGAGTGTTCTATCGGATAATTTCTGCCATACACGACGTTTCGACAGCTATCTCCGCTGTCTTCAACTGATGAAATGCAGCTCGAGGTTGATACTGCGACTATACGTCACCGATAGCTGGTGACGTATAGTCGCAGTATCAACCTTTAATTAGTCTGCTGGAAATCCCATCACAACCACTCGAATATCTGCTCTTAAAGGACACGATAACTTTTCTTTCTTTCTTCTGTAGTATCTAAATTTATAGACAAGGTTAGAGGCAACACGTAACTTTCTTTTAGAAATGCATGACCTGGAAATCTAATCCTAAGTTTTCGTGTACTAGTTGGCACACGCCTGTTCCATGACAACTACCTAACAACAAGAAATATCTTTCCTTAACTATTATCTATTAGACACAATTTTTCCTATAAGTCTGCTGCTTTTTCCCTACATCTAAAGCTAGAGAAGACTCATCCCTATCTAACTCAGGCAACCAGAAAAACCTATTTGTCATTCCTTCAGCAAAAGAATCAGAATCTTACCTCTATCTGGTTACCCTTCTCCCAATTGCCAGTTCTCAACAATCTCCGATTCCCTTCCTTCGCTGCCTATCAATTCCCTCCCTAACATCTATCCGAACTGCCTGAGAGGTATTAATTCTTTGCTCCTTTTCTAATATCTTCTTCCTTTTTAGAGTATATCTCCTCATTTAACCCATTTTCCATTGCACTACAGTCACCTAAATGAAACCATTTCTCACACACTTCGTAAAGAATACCCCCCCCAAAAAAATCACTAATCTACGGCAATTAACACAATATTCACTCTTAATTACAAGTAGTTACTTTTTTACATTTTATTTTTTATTTTATTTCCTGATTTTACATAGCCTACTACCTTGTTACCTAAAGTAGGCCCTTAGTTTCTACAGTTTTATTCTTAAAACAATTTACTTTTTTGTTAATGGATAATTATTTTTAAGGATTTAATGGATTTAAGTATTCTAATAGTAAATCTACTAATTATTCTAATAATTAATATACCACTTAATCTACCAACTAATCTACTAATTAATCTACCATCTTACTAATTCACACCAAAATCAGCAATTGTCTTTGTATTTTCATACTTCTAATTAATAAACTGTCTATTTGTATACGTTCTTCTTTTACCACTGCTGGCCTGCGTCGACATCTGGCCGCTAGCTGTCTCTGCTGATGCAGCGGGGCGACTGCTGACATGCTGACCACAAAGTGTCGTCAGCCAGCTTCACGTTCCAGGTAGTGGTCTCGTTCTTCTCCGGTTTGTCCCTGGAGCCACCTGCTCCCCCATCAGGAGTTCTCTCCTGGAATCAGAGCAGGCCACCCCCCCTGAGCCCTGGAGAAGGTGCCTCTGGCTTCCAGAGGCACTACGATGAATTGAGTCTTTGCCGTCTTCCTGGTGCAGGCTAGTCATGGGCAGTGCTTGTAGTCAAATTTGGGTTGTTCTTTACTCTTGAGTTTCTTCCTCTCCTGTCCTTCTTTCTGCTTCTGATGCCGGTTGCTCGCGGCGTCCCCTACGCTCTGCCTGTTTCAATTCAACAAATCTCGCCTTCTCGCGCTGCGACGCTAGATTAGCAGCTTCATCCAGCAAGTGCCAGAGCTCGGTATCACGCAGTATATCGTATATTCTTCTGTTCTGAAGTTGTATTTGGAGATATGCTCTTGATTCTTCAGTTTGTTTGCACTCCCAAACCACGTGCTCGGGAGTACTTACTTCACCACAGTCGCACCTGTTTGTTTCTTTGAGGCCTCTCTGTTCTAAGAAACTGTTGTATGGACCATGGCCAGATATGTAGTGTATGAGCCCTGGAGATGGTTGTAGGTGAGTCATGTTCATTCTCTCTTTCACGCAAGGAAGCATGTCGAAGGTCCTTCTGCCCGTGTTGCTGTTAGTCCATGTTTGCTGCCATTCATCCATCAGCGCATCCCAAATATCTTTTTTGGTTTCAACAGGCCTTCCAATTATTTCAGCAGCTTGGTCATACCTTCCTTTTTTAATCCAGTATAGCGCTCCTCGCTTCCTTACTTCCAGGTCCAGGGGCCAGATACCGAGTATAACCGTTAGGGCATCTGTGGCCGTTGTTCTGTAGGCCCCAGTTAGTCGGAGCAGAATTCCTCGCTGCGTACGGCGAAGCAGCTCCTTTGGTTTGACCTTTCTTAGGTGCTTGGCCCACGTGCTTGCAGCGTATCCAGTAATGGAGGTCAGTATTGCATCGTGATATCTTCTTATGACGAGCGGAGGCAGATTAAACCGTCGTTCGCCAATGCTTATCAATTTGTGCATTACCAGTGCTGCTCTTCCACATACTTCCTCCATGTGAGACGCAAATTTCAGTTGTTCCTCCAGGTTTACACCAAGGTAGCGGACTACTGCTTTTCTCTTTATTGTTTTTCCCTGGATCCTAATTACCGGATTTCGTTTGAGTGTTCCTTTTAGGAGCATGTAGGTCGTCTTTTGTGGGGCTAGGTTTAACTTAACTGCTGCACACCACTTACTCAGGCAATCCAATACTGCTTTGCATTTTGTTTCGAGTTCCTGCCTGGTGTCCGCGTCTATCAGAAGTGCGAGATCATCGGCGAATGCCACCACACCCAGCAGTTCTGACATTTGTTGCAATATTTCCATGACCGGTTCCAAACCAATGTCCCAGAAAATTGGTCCACACACTGATCCCTGCGGGCAACCTTTCGTCAGTCTTTTCTCTATGTACTTGTTGGGGCACCGCAATTTGGCATATCTATTTCTACAATAATCTCTAAAACTGGTATAGGTTTTTTGGACAGTTGATGTTTCTTAAGCGTTCGAACAGCGCGGGCCACCAGAGATTGTCGAATGCGCCGGCGATATCCACAAATACTCCCACCACATAATTTTTGGAAGAGTTTTGAGCTATTTCCATTAAGCGGTTGATGGCGTCCTCTGTTGACTTGCCTGCTCTGAACCCATACTGATTTGGGTTCATCCCATGTTTTAATCTATGTTCCTTTAGTTTCTTGCAAAGTATCTTTTCTTGTACTTTCCCTAGAACATTGAGTAAGCAGATTGGACGATAGGATTTTGGAAGTTGTGGGTCTTTGCCTCCACCTTTCGCTATGATAATCACGTCACTCGTTTTCCATGCATTTGGTATTTTTCCCTGTACCAGGCATTCGTTAAAAAGTTTATTTAAGGTTGGAACCAGTTGGATGACCAGCTCCTGGAGGACCTCTGCTGGTATCCCATCAGGTCCAGGTGCTTTTCTTTTTGGAAGGGAAAATATTGCCTCTACTATCTCTTCATCTGATATGACGCATTTTTGATGTTCACTCTCGTAGGGATCCCACATTTTTTGACGCAGTTCACTTTGCCGATCTGTCTCGTTTTCTGTACTATCATCTGGAAGTAGCACGCAAGTACTCCCGTGCAGTTTCCATCCAGTTGGTGGTCATAGATCCATCCAGTTTTCTTACTGTAGACAAGGTTGTAGGTGGCCTAATTTTGCCAGCGGCAATCTTGTAGGGGATGCCCCATGGGCCTGATCTCATATTTTGTCTGACGAAGGCTTCCCAGCTTTTTTGTTTTGTCTTCAGCAACAGATCCTTGAACTCTTGCTTTTTGTTCCTATATCTATCTAGAAGAGTCTGTCTCTCTTCTGTAATGAGGCAACGTTGATATGCTTTTCTTGCCTTCCTCATTGTGATTCGTAGTTTCTGCAATCTTTCTGTCCATGGTTTGTCTTTTACTCCCGTTGTTTTCTTTAGTGGAATTGCAGTTCTCATTGCGTCCTGGATTGCTCGAATTGTTTCTTCCGCAGCCTTGTCCACATCAAAATCTTTATCTTCGACTTGGGGGGAATAAAGCAACTCCTCAACCTTGGCCAGTTGGCTTTGCTGATGTCATATAGCCGTTGAATATTGGTACAGGCGCCTTCGCGCGCACCGTCCGCAGTCTTCCCAGTTCGAACATAATTAGATTGTGATCACTGGTGGTTTGGTTCTCAATCACCTTCCACCCGCTTACTAGGTTTCCTGCTCTTCGATTTGCTAAAGTTATATCTATGTTCGATTTGGCACCTGCTCGGTCACTGAACGTGTATGGATTGTTTGGCTCGTTTTTGACATACAGCTGTAATTCTCCAATCAGCTCGAGTAACTTTTCTCCTCGTGCGTCTGTACGACCGCTGTGCCAGAGTGCAGATTTGGCATTTGCATCGGCAACTATCACCGTAGGGCTGTCGCCTATGGCTGTACATATTTCCCTAATCTTGCAAAGATAGGGATCAATATCGTCTCTGTATTGGAAGTACATGTTAACGAGGACTACGTTTCCCCATTGCGTACCTAACTCCACACACACCGTATGTTCATCGCAGAATTGTGTTATTTTTGTGACTGTGATTTGCTTATTGAAGACTATGATGGCACTCATTGGTTTTTTCCCTGTCGAGATTATCTGAGACGTCACTGGCATGTGTGAGATTTTCCCTTCCCTGGAATGGGGCTCTTGAAGACAGAGGATATCTATTTGCATTTCCTCAGCCAGTTTACTCACTTCATGCAAAACCAGACTGGTTCTCCTGCAGTTTAACTGTGCGATCTTAATTCTCTCTGCACCCCTACTCATGGATGCCGAGTATGGATATTGCACTGTGGCCACGGCTGTCTCGAGTCAAGCATTATTCTTCCATGAGTCATCACAAAATGACGATAAATTTGATCTGGATCAAAGATTTCGTTCCGTCTGTCAAATACTTGCTTGACTATAGTGAGTAACTGGGCTGAATTAGTAGGTATATTGTTTATCTTAAGTTGAATACGATCAATTGCCTCTGGTTGCGGAAATGTGATGTTTTTGCCATTTGGATGTGCTATTCTGGTTAGGTGGGCGTAACGCTATAGTGAGATTTTGTGTTTCCCTCTAGTCTAGCGAGCTGCAGATTGTTTTCAAACTTTTGGTAGATATGGTCTGGAGCTATAGCAGCATGTCTTGGTTTTTCATTCGCTCGGTTGTCGGAGCCGCCGCAAATTTTGCAGTAGTTGGATGTCATTGGAACTGGTCCTACCCACCCAAGTCCAGCTCGTTTTGGTTGAGGTCTAGGAGAAATATCACAGATGGTAGAAGTAATCTCTGAGTGTTGGAGGATAGATTCATCTGTCTGCGTGCTTACGCTGTTTGCTGTTTCCTTCCCTTCTTGCAATATTTTCTCCCTGTATCTTGCAGCTCTCTCTGCGTTCCGCCTCTTCCTTGATGGCGTGTTTCTTGTTTTATTCCTCTTTCTTTTCCTTACTGTTTCTTCTATTAGGTTGATAATGATACTCAATAATTGATCTTTGTATGGTTTGTCCATCCGCTTGGAGTTTCTTCTACTGTCCATAATCTGTTCTGTTTATTAATCTTTGAAGAAACAGTTGGTATGTCGGACAATCTTTGCCAGATTTGTTGCACGATTTCCCCGTTTCCTGCATGGGATACAAACAGCTGACTGTAAGGACTTGCTACAGCCTTCTTTCTTGTGGCTAGTTTCTCCACCAATGTTTGCAAGCGGCCGACGTTTGGGTACAATGTTTGCTAATATGACCATAATCGTAGCAATGCATACATTTTGGTACTACCGTATAATCTTTTGCAGATATGGCACTGAATTCTATGTATATTTTTCTTTGCTGCATTATTTGCTTCCTTATTTCAGCACTTACTTCAACAACTTGATGGACAGTGCTTTTATCTCTGGGGCCTGTTCGAAATTTTGACTTGAACCCCTCCAGAAATTGTTGTCTTTCTATTTTTCCTTCAAAATTTTGTTCATATACTTTTTCTGGGATTTTGCATGGCTCAAGTGACGTGGGTACGTCGTACAAAATCAACAGTGGTTTCCTTTTCCGCGGCATTTCACACTTCAGATTTTCGTTTAGTTCTTTATTTTCCATGATTTTTCTTACATCATCTTGAGATGCTGTTTCTACGATTACAGCATTATTTGTGCTACGTATTTTGTTTATTTTTATCTTATCTTTCCCTGGTTTTATGATTCTGGTTAGTTTATCAGCAACCTGTTTCGGAGTTTCTCCATTCTTGGAAGTTATGAAGACGGCTGCACTAGTAGCTGTTTTTTCTATTTTGACTTTAATGTAGGTTCCATCCCTGATTTTGTCACTGCTGCATAGCTAGATGCTGACAGTTTTTTCTGCACGTTCAGTTCTCTGTTCTCTTCTCTGAGTGTTCTTATTTCTTTCTTCATCTCTTCATTTCTTCCCTCTATGTGGGCCATAGCCACTGCGAAGGAAGCGAGGTTGTCCTTAAATTCCCTCAGTTTGAACTCAGTCATTTTTTGGCCTAACAGTTTGTTAACATAATTAACAAGTTTTTCGTACCTGCCGTTAACTGTGTCGTTGCACTCCGATTCGGGATTTAAGCTCTGTTGTGTATTGCTGTTATTGTTACCTTCAGTCGAGCCCATGATGTCAGCTGAGCCTTGAGGCAGGCGAGGTGTTGACTCACGTCAGCTGGACGCCAGGGTGCTGACGGTGCGCGCTGACGCACCCGCTCCGTGACGTTGAAGCACTGACGCGACGCAGCCCGACTGCGGCCGATGACCGTTGACTCGTGGCACTGCTTTCCCGTTCAGTAATTAGACAAAATCACTCATACAGCGTATGTTTTTTTTACCGCAGTTAGCGAGAGTTTTTACATGCACTGACACGCACTATTTACACAAGTACAACTTGTTTCGTCACTTAACGATCGTTTTATCCCTCGCGAAATGCAGTCAGCGGCAAGAGCGACGTGACACACAACCGCACACGGCAGCCATCTTACTTAAGTAGTTACTAGCGGCTACAAAACAAAAGTCCATAACGTGACAGAAAAATTTACTCAATCATACAAGAAAACGACTAGTTTAATTTATAACACAAGCACACTTAAACCAAAGACCGAAGCATAAAAGTTATTTTAGCAATATTTCTCAAAAATAGGCGATGCGGCCCAACCCAGTAAAAAATACCTTCGAAACTGGTAATGACAAAAAAACTCGGTGGGTAGTGAAATAGCTGAGATCTTGTATAAGCCTAACAAAAAGAAGCTGTGGACATGTCGCCGAACGCAAGGGCCACAAACCATAGTGAAAATTGATCGGGGATTATTAACAACTGGTTATTTATGATTATAGGATGGAGATGGAATTTCTTGTAGAAGACTTGAAGTGTAAATACATTAGCACAACATTTGATAATGAACTTAACTGAGAAGGACACATTGGGCAGATGGTAATAATAATAATAATGATAATAATAATTGATCAAATTGCAATGGAGCACACGCTCCGGTTGCAATTTCCCTACCCTCCCATTCTTCTCCCTTCCTCCTCCATTTTTGCCCTCAACTAATTTTTACTTTAAATTCTTTCAGAGTTTGTTGTAAATTATTTCAAAGTTATTTCAAAATACTTAATTTGCGAAAGGGTGATAGAATGTGTGTTAAGGGGTTTAAACTGCAGTTTTTAAGCAAGGAGAATTCTACTGCAGTTGTATCAGTCAATTAGCAGTCAGGAACGTTTTGCGACAGTTTTCAGTTGGTGTTGGTGTTGGTGTTGGTTGTTGTGTCGAGATCGCCGTGGGCATGGTCGTGTGATTGTGCGTTTCTCTCTGTGTACGTAAGCGTAAATATTGTGATTTCCGTCAACTCAGCCTTACTCTAACTCGTCTGTCTGGATGTAGGAGGTGCAGTTCCTTTCTTCCACTTGTGTGTGTGTGTGTGTGTGTGTGTGGATTTGTGGGTACATGAGACTTTGTATGAATATATGGGTTATGATATCTGTCTGATGACCAAGTATCTATTGGATCAAATGTTGCTGAATGGCCGAATGGCAGGATTGTGGTGTTGTGAACGGTTTTGTACATAGAACACACTTTATTGAATGGCAGAGAGGACTGAAATGTGAAAGAGGTGAAACGATGTTGATGTTAACAGTTTGGTGCCAGGAATGCATGAGAGTACTGTGGTGTCGTGAGAGGAGATTTGTCGCTGATATGAACAGTTTGATACATGGAGAAATAAGATAAGTTGCTTAATGGCAGGGAGGGTGTGGGAGAGACGAGACGAGGCTGACATGAAGAGTTGTGCATCTGGGATACATGTTACTGATTGAGCTGTTGCACGGGAGAGACATGACGCGTTTGATGTAAAGAGTTCAGTACCTGGGACACTTTCACTGTATTACAGAGAGTTTTGTCGTGTAGGATAAAAGATACCAGGTTCTCCAGCCTTCGTTACGAGTCCGCATGTTCTGTGGAACGCACTGTGTCAGCGTGACTTGATTTTTGTCACACAGGATGGGTGTTCTCTGCTGCGGGACGATACCCTATTCTACAAGGAAGATTAGTAATTTGTTTAATAGACGGTGTTTTCATTCTTGGAACATCCAATGTACTCATGATGTGCTCTGAAATATTCAACACCGAGTTCTTTAGAGCAAGGGAAGGATTGGGAACAAGAAACGAGGAGGAATATTTGAAGGAGTGATTTCGTGAAAGAATGAATAAGCGAAAACTAGATTACCGGAACGGGTAATAGAACCAAGGTCTCCCGAATGCCGAGCATTTACAGCTCACCCACCCTGCTCGGTGTGTCAGAAAGTAAGAATATGAAGGCTATATGTGTATAGTACCTTTTTTTCTCTTATGTCTTTACGCCTCGTCTACGTCGAAGTCAGGAAAAAGGGGGGGAGGGTAAGTAGTAGAAACAACTCTTTGTGGTGGTGTAACGGCTAGCGTTCTGGCCTCGCATTCGGGAGGGTGGCGGTTCGAATCCCCGTCCGGGCATCCAGATTTGTGTTTTCCATGGTTTCCCCAAATCACTCCAGGTGAATGCCGGGATGCTTCCTTCAAAAGGCCATGGCCGAATTCCTTCCCATTCCTTGCCCCCCATCCTTTCCCGTCTCTAAAGACCTAGTTGTTATAGGAGACGTTAAGCAGTTAAAAAAAAAAGTTTAAGCCCAAAACGTAATTAAAAATGTCTATGTTGAATGCGAGACTTACACCGAGAGGGTAAACGCTTAAGGCGATACGCTGCCAATTTTGGTCAGTATATTATTCGTCGTTAATGTGTTCCAGCCAAACAATACATCCAACAGGTATAGTCTAACACAAGAGCATTTTACTGGTTTATTTGAATTCATGTTTCTTACATGGCTTACGAGATTCTTCAGGTAAACAGAGTGCAAATATTCATTTGCGCCGATGTATGCTGAAATTGGCAGCTTCCCTTTTTCCGTGTCAAGGTCATATTTACGTCTAGCAGATGGAAGTGACGCCTCAGTGAATGTCCGCTACTGAATTTTCAAAGTTTGTCAATGATTTTTGATCAGGAACATGAGTTCGATATGGTGATCGAGCAAAATCTATGGATGGTTATGAAGGAGAAAGTAGGGCCTGTGTATGGAATCTTTCTGGTTCCCGGGTGAATGAAACTACAGAAAATCTTGTCGCATGTACACCTCCTCGTCAGGTATTGTCCCCTCTGTTTGCTGTAGGGGAAAGTCGGATAAAACCGGGTAGGTGGACAAAACAGGGATTCGGGTTTTATAGCTTGATTTGTAGTGATATCTAGCGAAAACTTCTAGAAATATTTCCCGACGAGTGCCAAGACAGCGTGCAGTGAACAGAAGTCGTATAAACCAACCCATTTCGTAATGGTAATTTTTTTAAAGTTTCACCTGAAAACGTTAACAATCCGGCGTCTGCAATATTACGCTACCAATCATAAATACCTAAGGATTTAGTTCTGGTAAGTACAACGTATGATAGCTCATTATTTACTTGTTATTTTGACGATTTATCTTCTTGTCTATGAGTTGTTTGAACAATTCTAGAATAAAAATACTTCAAAATGGCGTAGTCGGACAAAACCGGGATGCGGTTCGTCGGACATAAGCGGGAAGTTCCCGGTTTTGGACAACTGAATTTTTTGCGTGATTAAATTGGATTTTACTTGTTAAGTTATTGTTTGAAGATCTATAAATATTTTAAAACTAAACAAAAAGTATTATTTAAATTAAGTTGTTATATAGAAAACTGTTTTTTAATTAATTACATTCAAAATCAAGCCTTTTTTTAAAAAAAATCATCCTAGTCGTGCTGTTTCAATCTACTAAATTGGAAAGTTGTTTAGATATGCATATTTAAGGGCAGCAGTTGCACAAACTGCTTTAAAAGGGTTTTAAAAGACTAGTATCTACCCGTTTAACAGTGAAATGTTCCCAGACCACCTATTTGCTCCCGTTGAGACAACCGGGAGGCCCCTGGAAGTGGAAGAGAAGCATTTAGCTGCACCGCAAACATTGCCTGAACTACATGATCCTGATGTAGACGTGCCTGAAGGAATCCATAAGCCTCAGCCTGAGAAAAAGAATGGGTCTATAGAGAAACAGGCTCCAGTCCGTGTACAACTTTCTACGTCTTCTTAAGGTCGGGGGCAAAATATGAAGTGTCCTTTTGCAGTCTCGCCACAGGATATAAAACCTATTCCAGTACAAACCGGCCCTAGGGCATCAGGTAATCCGATAAGAGGCGAGGGAAAACAGCTATTATTACTTCATCCCCCTACAAATTAGAACTCGAAATAGAAGATAAAGAAAGGATCAAAAAACAAGACAAGTGAAGTCTTTTCAAGAAGACAGAAAAAATTTAAAAAAGTGAGGTTAAAAAGAAGAAGCCAAAGAAAAAAAGAATCCTTTGCGGCAGTTTATATGAAAATTCTACATCTAAGGAGAGTTGGATACAGTGCATTCACTGCAAATGGTGGGCGCATGAAGCATGCAGCAATGCAGATGAATAAAACCAAACTTTCATTTGTGATTATTGTGCCAAAAAAGATTAACTCTTAGAGAGTAACATAAAACATTGTTATTTGATGTAGCTTTGATATATTTTCAAATTCTATATGTATAATACGTCATATCTTGCTAGTTTTCCTTTAATAAATAGTGTAATTGCAAACTTACAATAAGCTTTTTTATTACTCTTTACAGTTCCCGGTTTTGTCCAACCAAGTCGGACAAAACCGGGACATTGCAAACTTCTAAAAAATGTGTTTTTATGATCTTAATTACTGTTGTTCACGACTGGTTTATTATTTTTTTTCTTCACAAGGAATCAGTTTATCGTTTTAACACAAATTTTGACTATTTTGTTCACAAGATGAATATTAGAAGGAAAAAACACGTTAGGATCCCGATTTTATCCGACTTTCCCCTATATTCTTTACAATTACCACTCCTGTTTTACCTATACAGCCCTATAACTATCCTATTTACCATATACCTACCCAAATCGTTCTTAAAACTTATCCTTCCGTTAGTTCGTGTGTGTGTGTGTTTTTTTTAATGTACAGAACAACATGTTGAGTTCAGAGAACAAGAGACGACCGTGATATTCATCTGACTGTGACCCATTCCAAGTATTGGTTTCTATTCAGACCATTTCCTCAGGTATAGATGTATATATGCTTGTTTGTTTGGGCCAACCATGTCCACGCTAAGCCTTCATTTTTGTCTCCAACCTTGCTTTTGGATGTGGTCACATCCTTGTTACAACTAGGGTTTTTAGCCAATGGAGGGTATAAGAATGTTGGGACTGTACATGGCATATAATGAGATTTGAATGGATATTGGTGGAAGTATTCGGAGTGGTGCATGGAAGGGAAACGTTGACCATGACCGCAAGCTGGCACTCGATTAGTGACGAGGACAGTGTGGATAAAATATACAAACACTAATTTTTATTTACGACTGCGATCAAATACTTCATTTAAACCAGTGAAGGAAAGATACGATTAGAGAAAAATAGTTTCAAACTGATGCATATATGAACTTGTAGCATTACCGATAGTGTAATAACATCCTTGAAGTAGGCGTTCCATGTCACGGGCCGGTTAGTACTCTTTTAAGGAAGTTTCCATAACAACGGGAGATACACAGAGATGGCTTAGAGCAGCAGCTAAGGAGAGCTTGCTAGGAAGAAGTCCGATAATGTATTTAATGAATGTATTTAATTGAAAATAAAGGAGTGATTTTAATTGTGCAAAAAAGGGACTAACAAATTAATTATTTGATTAAGCTGCACAAAAGATATCTTCCGAAATAATATAAATAGAATCACATCGTAAATCCTGGTCACGGCACATTTCATAATGTTTAAACTCTGAACTGCTTATAAGAAATACGATATGCATATATGAACTGTTTCTTTAATCGTGCAACTGAGAATTTGTATACTCAGAGAAGAGATTAGTATTACCTTCCATACTTCATCTTAGTCGATAGTTATGAGAACGCGTATTTTTTCATGATCGTTGACTCTTGGGTGTATATTTATCCATTGGACGAGTTAGGGCAGACTACATTGTTGAACGGCACAGCGGAAAAACGCCAAGTATGATGGTTTGGGGGTGGAATTGGTTGTAATAGGTTATCTTGCCTACTGTGTATTGAGGGCAACCTGAACAACAAGCGAATTTCGTAACGATGTACACACTCGGAATTCCTATCGAACTTTCCCACCTACTATGGACAAGTGTTTCCCTTCCATGCACCACTCCGAAAACTTCCATCAATATCCATCCAAATCTTATTATATGGCATGTACAGTCCCAACATTCTCTTTACCTAGGGCTAAAAAACCTAGTTGTAACACGGATGTGTACACATCCAAAAGAAAAGATTCAAGACAAATGAAGGCTTAGCGTGGCCCTACTTATAGGGCTGTATCGGTAAAACAGGAGTGGTAATTGTAAAGAATATACAGCAAACAGAGGGGACAATTCCAGATGAGGAGATGTACATGCGACACGATTTTTCTGTAGTTTCATTCACCTGGGAACCAGAAAGATTCCATACACAGACCCTACTTTCTCCTTCATAACCGTCAATAGATTTTGCTCGATCATCATATCGAACTCACGTTTTTTTTCCTGTCAATCTTGAGATAAAAGTAACAATGAACAATTACCTAAGCAAAGAATTTACAAGTCTGAACTTGCATGTAAAGTAAAGATCGGCTACAATAGACCGCACCGAGACCGCACTGTCATCGACCGACACTTTTCTTATTGTTGTAGCTCACTCGATTGAAGTGAGTTCAAACGACACCTTACTGTGAGTCCGCCGTCTTTAGTTTGGTTTAATTTTTGACGGTGCGGGCCGGTGTCGGTCTGGTCAATGTGGAGAAGCGTATACAAAGAGTTCAGAAATTTCTGGTCCTTTACCACCAAATGTTATTTTAGCGTTACTGATTGCTTTAGAAAAGTGTCCTTTTTTTAGTCTTACTTTAGGTTCATCACATGTTCGTAAGATGTAGGTACAGTCCTTGCATGTTGGCATTAACAAATCAAAGCTTTGCCAGATGTGAAGGTCGATTTTAAGGCCTGTAAAAATTACATTCGAGACCCGAATTTTGAACCGGGCACATTCCATACCCGAATCACACGCCGCAAGCATCTGAATTTAGAAGTACTGAGAAACATGTATTCAATCAAATAAAAGTGGATTTGTGTTTTGGAATAACAAAAATAAATTATACTTATAGAAAAAAAGTATGTTGATCTTACTATGTTTGAATATTTATTTGTAATTACGTCCAGATTTGTCTCTTGACTCAGACGGATATGGCGTGCGATTAGGGTACTGAAAGTCCCTTGTTCAAATCCCTGTCTCAGCTGTAATTTTCGTGGGTCTTAAAATTGACGGTCACCTCTGGCAAACGTTTGATTCTTTAATGCTTAATGCTGAGACGCTCCGTGGTTCAAATTTCACGTTAATCTGTAGGTCTCCTTTTAAAAATAGGTGACAACGAGAGAGATGTCCTGCGAGGCTGATAAGAAATTCTGTGGCTGGAATTTTTAGGTCACATGAAATTATTATTATTTCACAGAATCTTTGAAGCCAATATTTAAATTAAAATGTATATTAATTTTATTATTTTTTGTTAAAAAAATATTGAGTGAATCGTTGGAACCTCAACCAAAACAAACACGTTAAAATTTGTGAAGTGAGTGACGCTGTGACTATATTGAAATACACGAGAATCTTTCAATCCAGTACAGTGATGACCATTCGTCAAAACTGCGTTGGGATACTATTTTCATACAAAGAAGATCAAATAGTGAGGTGATAACAGGAATCAGCAAATAAAAAAAAAAAAAAAAAAAAAAGTATTTTAACGAGCTTTATTACTTTTGAAGATTGTAAAGTGCGCCTACGCAAAATAAAGTACAGTACTCTATAATAAAGTTCGGGTGGTAACCATATCTGCGATCCCCAAATCACATTTAAGGTAATTTTTTTACATTTGTTCCGTGAAACAACTAAATGTATTCGTTAAAGGAGACTGAAGACAGAGAAGGAACCCGTCCGTCACACGGACTAGCTAGCGAGGGGGGCGAGCCGTCACTCGTCCGAGTGTCGGTGAGGGCTCGGTGCAGTCTAGTGTGGCTTGACCTTATAGCAGCCTATTCACGGTCTAACTTACAGGACATCCGTGCAGAACTACCGTACGATGCGATCACCCATTCACGCTACTCTAGCAATACAAGCAATCCATTCCACTCGTACTTTCTCGTGGCACACCATGTGTCCTTATCACACACTCGTAGGATGCTTACTCTAATAGCTTTCTCCAATATCTATAGCTTGTTGGACAGTAAGGACCCTATTTGGTTGCCTGGGAGTCCAACACCTCCTACATGTATTCCTGTAACCGTTTTCAGGGACCATCAAGAGTTCTTTCATCGAAAATCGGATCCCGTAGGTCCCACAAGTTGTACTGTGAATGCGCCACTAGAGCGGTGAGAAGGTGGGTGGCAAACACGGAACTGAGCATGGCGGGTAGGCGGTAACAGCCTGGCCTCACATCTGGGACGACGTCGGTTCGAATCCCCGTCCGGGAATCCAGATATTGATTTTCCATGGCTTCTCCAAATCACTCCAGGCGAATGCTTCCTTTAAAAGACCATGGCCGAATTCCTTCCCGTTCTTAGCCCCAATCTTTTCACGCCTTTAATGACCTCGACGTTGACGAGGCGTATAGTTGTAACACAAAAAAAAAACGAGTGTGGAGATGCGCGGTGGTGTGGCCTTGTGCTTGACCCTTGAATTACGAACTCCGCAAAGTTCATATGACAAAGACTGGTTTTTAGACGCGTGCGTAGTTATATAAATAATTTAATTCACATGTGAAATCATCCCACATTTTTTGTTGTTGAAAGATGAGGCAAAAATAAATTAATATGGCAGTATCATATGGAAATAAAATTTACTTATGAAGCGGGTACGGTATACCGCCGTTATAAATGGTAGTTAATATTTATTTTAAATTTACCAAAATGCAAATGATTAATTTGATTGTGGATTGAAAAGGGTTCTCAAAATGATTTATTGATCACTAATATCACTTTGAATGAAGGCCAACAGATATAAGGTGATTTAAATTTAATAATGAATAACAATCAAAAATTATTCACAAACAACACCTTTCCCCTACATTAATGGCCATTAAAATTAAGTAATACAAGACAACAAAATATCCGTTCAGATTTTCATATACATACTAACAGTTTACAGTTTTCGCCAAGACACGTAATGAGATTATTTGTTAAAAGCTCATGTCCTTCGTTTCAATCACAGAAACTACTGAATTCAATTTATAAAATGCCACGGCTAATCTCTCAGTTTATATATCGGAGAGTGAGAATTCTTATCGTGCGGACTTCTCCGCTCAGAGCGTTATGTTGGGTGACCACGGAGGTTTAAAGTGCAAACACAATAATTTTTACTGGTGCAATGTTTGTCTTTTTACCGTCTTTGCGGCATTGATGTAGTCAGCACACTCCGACCCCACACTGAATTTATCTGTCACCTTGTGACTCAAAATGAAGACACAACCGATCGCATGATATGCTGTTGGCTTTCTGGGTCGTTCTTGTGCGCCAGCACAATTGAACACGAACCAGTCATACCCAAAAAGACCACGAAGAGCATCCTGCGCCACCTTTTAAATCCTCGGGATGCTCTTCTCCTCCTTCGCCGATTTTCTCTGGTCCTATCGTCGATGTAGAAGTTCCTGCCTCTCTCCTCATTGGCGGACATGAAACAAGATTATACAAAAAAAAAATAAGAACTATTCTATAAACTAAATGTTATTGGCAAAACATTCGCCCCTCCAAGCACACATCATTCCTTTGACGGGGTTGGAGGATTTGTTCGGAAACTGTCTTATTTCTTTCGTGTTCACTCGTTTTTCTTAGTTTCTCGCAGTGAGCATTCGCAGAATCTCTAATTTGGCGTGTCTTGAGGTTATCACGTATCTACAATTGGTTACGCGATATATATCTCAACCGTCAACGCTGTGCATGCTCGTAACTGCGGCTGACCCCATACTGAGCAGTGAAAGGTCGTAAATCTGCCTTTTCAAACTGGCAAGTCCTATTGTGTTTAGTATTTCTTCCAGCCTGAATGGAGAATTCGCCGTAAAACATTTGAATTCACTGATCCCTGTCCTGCAGAGAATCCTTCCCGCAACTTGGAATTTTTCGCTAAGCCAACGTAATGCGTGCCTTTTTGTGTTGCACAGATACCTCATGTTAATGTGGTTCTATGTCACACCACACTTATGAAGAAAAGTTTGATATTAAATTTATTTTTGATACAATATTAAAACCTAAATAATTATTAATTTATTTTTCCACATCCGCATCCGCTTCCGCAAAACATCCGCTTCCGCAAAGATGATATCCGCAACAACCCTAGTGCGAACGATTCAACGAAACATCATGGATATGGACTTTCGGAGCCGAAGGCCCATTCGTGTACCCTTGCTGAGTGCATGAGACAAAGCTTTACGCCTCTCCTGGACCCGTCAACACAGACAATGGACTGTTAATGATTGGAAACATTTTGTCTATTCTGACGAGTTTCGTTTCCATTGTATTGAGTGGATGGATGTGTACGGGTATGGAGACAACCTCATGAATTTATCGACCCTGCATGTCAGCAGGAGACTGTTCAAGATGGTGGAGGCTCTGTAATGGTGTAGAGCGTGTTCAGTTGGAGTGACATGGGATCCCTGATACGTGTAGATACGACTCTGACAGGTGACAAGTAAGTACAAATCCTGCATGCATATATTCATGACCATTGTGCATTCCGATGGACTAGGGCAATTCCAGCAGGACAATGCGGCACCCCACACGTCCAGAACTGGTACAGAATGGCTCCAGGAACACCTCCGCTGGCCACCAAACTCCACAGGCATGAATGAACATTATTAATAAATAAATTACGCCAAACCTTACCTAAAACTGGGGTTAATCTCTAGTACATCCCACCCTCGTTACACAAAGATATCGCTTCACACGCGCCTCCAATTTGTGAGAAATAAGGGTTAACCTGAGCTTACGCTAACTTATGCCACCTTCGTTACATGAAGTAAACGCTTCACAAGCGATTTTGAGTAAAATGGCGCATATAACTGTAACACCGCAATCGAGATTAAACTTAGCCTTACTGAATATGCCAGTCTATAGTAACCTTAGTTACCGCTAAGATGTGGTGGACTAACCTAACTTGGGCTAACTTAACGTATCTTACCCCAATATGGCACACAGTATAACGTCCTATAGTACCCTCAGTTTAATGTAAGGTATGTAGGTTTGTAAACCTACTGATGAAGGTGTGCGTTAATGTTGTGATACGTTCTGTCAGCACCTTTGACCGAATATATTGAGTTCTATGATGCACATCTGTTGTTTCAATCCTTTGCACAGCCTATCATGATGGGAAGGTTGTATGTGTGGTGAATACGCATCGCATGGATTTTTTAACCTAATGTGACACACAGTTTATCACATTAACCAGAGTTTAATGTAAGTTGTGATGGATCGTGTGTATATTGATGGTAGTAGTTTTAGCTATACCTCATTGAGTTAATGTTCGTTTCTGTGTCAGTATATGTAATGCCTACCCCCTTTGATCGATAACATCCGTAGTGTTCATCCTTTGCACTCCCTGACGGTACCGTGATGTGTGTGATGGAGGGGCGGTGCAGGTTTCTCTGGCAACTGTCGCGATAGCCGAAACATATATTTTTATACATATATGACACTTTTCTGTAGCCCGTTGTGGTATGAAAACACATCACATAGTTGGGCACTGTTCTCTGTGATACACGCAGGCATAATTGTTATGTCAATCGACTAGATATTCATGAAATTTAGGGAATATATGGGATTTATATATATATATATATATGGTGTCCGTGTCTGTCACCCATCTTCTTTAAATGCAAACTCCGTGCCGAAGTCAGCTTATGTGTCGTTATACGCTCTATCATCACTTTTCATCAATAACATTGACCTCTATGATGCATACATATGTAACTGATATCCTCTTGACTTGTCTACCGTTATGGTAAAGTTAAGTGTGTGTTGGCTCTGCGGGTTATACTAGAGACTGCCATGTAAGCTCAAACAGTTAATTCATACAAGTTCCGTCTTTCGAAAAACATGATCTTACGAAAAAAACAATAAAATATGTTTATTCGTATGATAGTCACATAGCACTTTATTAGCTAATATGTCCACAAACTCTGTATAGTTTCTTGAAACTAGGTAGCCCCACTTCTTCTTGACGGCCAAGGCGCCGGTCACTGCAGGCTGCGCGCTGATGAGATTCCTCCAAAACGAATCACCTAAGAAGACATCGTTGGTATGATCAATATTTGGGAAAAAACATACTATTTTCACCCCAGCAACCGTTCGGTAGGAGACTGTGTGCGGTAAACACATACTATTTCCACCTCAGCAACCGTTCGGCAGGCGTCTCTGTGTTTGCCACGTGGAACTTCGGTCTGGGCGCAGGCGGTGTTGAATAAGTCGGACACTACGTCCAAACTTGGATTAGCACGTTACTTTCTTCATAAGTCAGTGTAACTCTGGTGTTGTGCCCCACTTTTTTGAGCACCAAAACCTGTAAAAAATCATGCTTAGACGATAACTCTATCATAAAACGTTTTTAATTACCAACGTTCAGCTGACATACGTGATGGTCCATGTCTGAAGACTGGCGCCAGCAGACCGTTTGGGAACAATGTAAGGTTTGGAGGGGGGATAAACCGTTTGAATCTTGTCTATTAAAGACCATCTGTCCCTCAATTCATCCACGTGCTGTGGGAGGAGTGGTGATGGTGTAAGATGTATACAACAGATTGGTTTTTCTGAAGGTGGAATCTTTCTAACAAGGAATTGCTGATTATGTAGCATTTAGTTCCGTGGCCATAGTGTGAGTAAGAGGTTAGAAGGCTTATAATGATAGGATACCGAGGCTGGTTGGCGAGCGGCAACATCCTGGCCTCACATTCGACAAGATGCAGCTTCGAATCCCCATCCAAACATTCAAATTTCAGTTTTATTTTTCTCAGTAGTTTCTTGAAATCAATCCAGGCGAATTCCCGCTACACGCATTGTCAAAACATGCGGGTAATAGGAATAAACTGATGACCTGACCGCTAACTCATGAAATAGTGGAATGTCTGTCGATAGTAGTCAGAACGCATTTTTTTTATGATCCTCTACAGTGGTGTATATGTACATGTTACCAAATTTCTGTAAGTCCTAAAGATAGACACTTTCAGAGTTTGTGCTCGACGACTTTCCTATCTTGTACCTGTGTGGTGCAGTTCATGAAAACTTTGGATATATACCAACCCTCGATATTATGCACCGGTAACCACTATTACTGAAGGAAGTATGGATTTTTCCATTTTCCCACTAACAGTGCTCTGTACCACCTTTTGCAGCATGTGTTGGGAAAGGAACTACCCACATCGCGTGTTCATTATGTGCCCTTTGGGAGTTGTACACAAGATCTGTGTAGGCTTCAGAACAGACTCGTACACTGGCACTGATGAAAAATTTAAAAAATGATATAACATCATCTACAACTCAGTCGACATTATCTTCGGTGTATTCGTCCTTAAACCCCTGCACTACGACCGTAGGGATTTTGAAATCAGTGTAAAATGAAAGAATTTTTACACGTTTAGCTGAAGAGTGAAGAACAAATCACGGAAGTGTTTAAGGGCTTCTCTGCCTTGCCGAACCGCATTACCGTAGACTTGTTAGCCACGACATAGACAGAGTGCGCGGTAAGTCGAAACTCTGTTACTTTTGAATGTGAATAACGTTTCGAGGACTCCCAGCAAAAAAAAAAAACAAGAAAAAATTGTTACTCTGAATGGAGTACTGCACTGGAACGAAACCGACACCCGCCTCGAGTGATTTTTGGGAAACGAAAGAAAATCTAACTATAAAACCGTGCTGCATATCCGCGGAAACGATATATCCGAACGTTACTGCTCATCCACAAGGCTCGGTATTCTACGATCCTCTTAGCTTTCGACATCCAATGCACGTTTCCGATTATAATAACATCGTCACTGTCTTTAACGTTATATAGCTAACGTTCAGACTGTTAATTGTGTAAAATCTTTCGTAGTGATCTTAGGAGATACTACAGCACGAAAATAAAACTTTCTCTCAAAGTTTGTAGACTGGTTTGTGGAGGAGATACTACTCTAACTTCCCTTGTTCAGAACTGGCTTTGCTCATCTTGTGATAAACCAGCCGTCTCTATGCATTCAACAAAACCTACATCTCCAACAACTGCTTATTCATTACTTTGCTTTAAAAACTCACCCACCAGGCTAGATATTCAAACCGGCATACAAGAAATAACTCTGAAAAGAAGACGAATGGAATGCATTGAAGAGAGAACCCGAGATCACCAGTATAACAGCGCCGAACAATAAAAATTCACCAACCAGTATCGAAATTTAAACCTGCATCATCTGAAACGTCGACGAATGTAATCATTTATGCACTCTCCTCGAGTAATTTTGGGAAACGATAGAAAACCTGACTGCAAGACTGTGTTGGATATCAAACCCATATGACTGAACTTCCTCGACAAACCTTTCTTTAGCCTTTCGAAATCTCGCGTTTTCTCCTATAAGAATTTTAACAATAATCTGTTCTTCAAGACTAAAATGCACTTATAATTTACTGTTAAACAAATAGCGCTTCCTATTAGTTGATGCATCAAATTAACACATTTTGTTATGTTGTGTTTCGTTCATAATTCATCGAAATGCCTAAATTTTAAAGTCCTTAGTTTTATACACTATTAGCCCATTGAGTCGGTTACTCATAATCCACACTATCTTCTATTTACCAAACAGCCACTCACTCTTAGCGCGCACAAGTAAAAGTGAAGTAGTTTAAGTTTCTGGTTGAAACCTTACCGAAGGTGATATATTGGAGATAGGGTGGCTAGTTCCTTCCTTCCTTATCTTACTTAAGGGCACCTGCAGTTTAACGTAGAAAAACGAATCATGAATTCTTCACAGCAAGCTATGCCTATGAGTATCCACCACCGATACGGAAATTCGAACCAGGGACCTTTCAGGCTCCCGTCAGGCGCTAAAAGATCTGTAATTATGTGAGATCCTTTTGTAGTAACATAAAGTAAGTGCCATAAGATTAGGCTAGACAGAATTAAAATACCGACTTTATATCTGGCACCCTTGGAGCATATAGGTAAAGAGTAGAGTAGTTTAAGTTTCTAGTTGGAACTCTCGTAAATGAGATATACTTAGCTTGAATTGGAAGTAGGGGTGGCCAGTTTCTTTGCTCCTTACCTTACTTAAGGGTATCTACAGTTTAACGTGGAAACCGAACCATAGAAGCTTTCAGACAAAGATAGAGGATGCCCGCCCTTACGAGAACTCGAGAAAAATAAACCGAGCGTGGTGGTGTAACGGCTAGCGTTCTGTCCTCGCATTCGCGAGGACGGCGGTTCGAATCCCCGTCCGGGCATCCAGATTTGGCTTTTCCATGGTTTCCAAAATCACTCCAGGCAAATTCCTGGATGGTTCCTTAAAAAAGCCATGGCCGAATTCCTTTCCATTCCTTGCCCCCGTCCTTTCCCGTCTCTAAAGACCTCGCTGTTAGAGAGACGTTAAGCAGGAAAAAAAAAATAATTTGAAAAAACTTTGTAAAGGACACTTATTTTGTAATGCAATATGTGCTGTTGAAACTGTATTTTTTAATTTTCCAATGATGGAGGAAATAAAAAAGAAATCGAATTAAATACAATGTTTTTTTTATTTATACTTTTCTCATATAAAACATCTAAATTTATTTATTAACATCAAACTTCATTTCATGAACTGTAAGTCATTACTAACCACAATATCCACAAACGTCATATCCAGGATCATAATTCTTAATTACTAACATCATTCAATACTAGTAAATTTTTATAATAGCTCATGTCTCAAAAGCGTATAGTCCAATATTGAATTGGGATTGTATGTCACTTCAGTCACATAAACATTATTGATACGCACATCAACCAATTTTTGAACTGTAGCCATATGATATTCACGTAGAAAATTACTAGCCAAAATGTCGACAAACTCCTTGTAGTATCTTGCAACTTGCGAGCACCACGTCTTCTTGATGGCCAAGGCGCTGTTCACTGCAGGCTGCGCGTCGATGAGGTTTAGCCATGTTAATTCTCCAAAGAAGAAGCCGCAGGCTGGATCGGTATTAACATAGAAACATATCGTTTTCACCCCGGCCACCGTTCGGCAAGAGACGATGTGGTCACCAAGTGGTACGTCGGTCTGGACGCTGCCGGTGTTGAATAAATCTGACACTACGTTCAATACTTGGATCAGCACGTTCCATTCTTTATAGGTTAGTGTAACTTTGCTGTGCCCCACTTTTTCGAGCACTACAACAGGTTCAAATTCATGCCTAGACGATAAACCTATCGTCAAATGCTTTGAATAACCAGCGTTGAGCTGATACACAGACGAGAACAACAGTACTGGACGAGGCATGACTGCAGAATGACGGCAGGTTGGTTGCCCGAACACCTGCGAGACGATATCCATTACAAACCGGTGTCTGGCGCGGCGTGTAGATTACAAACCGATTGCCGGCGTGGGGTATCGAATTCAAGGTCAGTGTGGCGGGAATCAGGTTACAAGAGGTTTGTACCTGCCCGCGGTCTCAATTTCAAGGTCAACAGTAGGGTATCAGCTTACAACGGAACACCTGCGTAGGGTATCGATTTCAAGGTCATCGGAAGGATATCAGGTTACACTGGAACACCTGCATATAGTATCAGGTTACAAGGCCAACGGAAGGGTATCAGATTACACTGGAACACCTGCATAGAAAATCGGGTTAAAAGGAGGGGAAACTGAGGTTTCAAGGTCAGCGGTTGGGTATCAGGTTACAACTGAACACCTGCGTAGGGTATCAGGTTACACCGTGGGGTATCGATTTCAAGGAGGGGGAATTGAGGTTAGTGGGGAAGGGTATCAGGTTACAAGGAAGGGGAACTCAGGTTAGTGGGGGAGGGGAGTTTCGGTTCCAAGGTCAGCGGTAAGGTATCAGGTTACAAGGAGGGGCGGGGAGGAGGGTATTGATTACAAGGAGGGGATGCGGCATCCTTTGATGATACACTTTTTTGGTCCAGGGTTCCAGCCTTCACCACCCTTCTCCCCCTATGTACGATTTCCAAAAAACTCTGAAAGAATTAAAAATTTAAAAGTATGTGGGTTGTGGAATTTCAGATAAAAAGCAAAAAAAAGGGGGAAAATGGGTGTGCAGGAAAATTGCGACCGGAGCTTGATTTCAATCGCTATAAAAATAACAATAATAATGACCATAGGAGCGTGAACGGATATGCGTTACAAACAGATCCAGGAATTTTAATAGTGAATGAGAAATTTCGAACAATTTTACAGAAGCTGTTTATTTCAAACAGTTATGTGCTGGAAACTTTTGAGGTGGATGACTACGAGATGGTAGAATGAGAAATTTAGCAGTTCAACGAAGGGCTGCTTGAATAAGCAGCAAAAGACATGATGAATATTTTACCAAAAATTCTGAAAGAAAAGTTGAAATTCTTAGTGGGAAGAAATAGGTGCATACAGTAAAGGGGAAAAATGGGTGTGTATGGAAATTGCCATCGAAGCTTGCGCTCAATCACAATTAAGTTAAATTTTAAAAGTAAATAAGGTCCGTTTGTAAATGAGAGTGAGCATGACGCGTGTTTGCCTCAGTGGGCATTTGCGTCTCTTCCCAGCACGATTTGAATACGTTTAGACTCCATTTGCAGCCTTATCGTCTGTCTGTGTACTGAGTTGTTGAAGTTTATGATGTTTAAGAAAATTGATATCCTCGCCGACTGTGAGATGCAATTTGTAATTCGGTTCTTGAGCGCAAAAAGCTTGGCACCCCTCTCAGATTAATGAAGTGATAGAAAAGTTTGAAAGTGGGTGAGTATGTTCAATGACAGAGGGTTAATACCCGTGATGAGTAACGCTCAAGCTTACCTTCCCTGATTTTTGATGATTTGGTTCGCGATGTGAACAATAATTCGAGGGAACCGACATTCACTATTTGGTTTCTTGGTGGTCAAAGGTTCAACGACGACGAAGAAGTGACAACTGCAGTCATGGATTGAGCTACTTCACAGGCGGCAGATTCATTTGATGTCGGAATTCAAAAACTATTTATAACGGGACAGATCTCACACCTTTCCCTTCCTGTGACTATGTTTGTAAATAAATTAGCATGAAACAATTAACACCAAACTTCTCTTCCCAAAAGAAAGGAGAGATAACTGATATATATATATATCACCTCATTTTTAATGGATTCACAAGGTCAAGTGTTGAGAGTAAAAAATCATGTGGCACTCTATAATATTTCTGCTACGTCACGGTTTGGATTTCTAAAAGGTTATCCACAGACATGACTATATATTCTTTTGTAAACCACTCATTCGAGGAACTGAATAATAAAATGCGTCCTGTAAATTTCTTTGTTGTCTTACAAAGACATTTGACTGTGCTGATCATGAAATAATATTGAAAAAAATGAATACATGGCACTGCAGGTAAATATTTTATTTCATATATGGAAAACCGATAGCAAAATGTTTCAATTTTATTCTAAAATCAGTGAAGGAAATACGACATCGAATTACACAAGCCTCTATCCTAGGCAGAGCTGCACCCGAACTCTATTGTATTGTACTTTATTTCTCATAGGAATACTTTATTACCTTCATAGATTATAAACTACGCCAAAATACATTTTTTTACCTGACTCACGTTCCCATTGGCTGACTTTTTATGTAAAAAAAATACTATCCGAACGCAGCCTTAAGAAACCATCAGTAAAAAAGTCTTTGGCATATTTCACTCCGTGGATTTTGGATTGAGAGAACTCAACTGAACTCAGACTATGGCGTAGCACGACTCGAGCAGTTTTCTGCCAACGCCGTAGGTCACGTGGATGGGTGCCTATCGCTCTACAGCGACATCTGCCCCTTCTGTTGCTATTTGTTGGTGATATTGTCGTTGCTGGTGTCTTTTCTGATGCCCCATCGGTTGTTCTTGGAGATAATGCCTTTTGCGGTAGTATTGGCGACCATTTCTGGTAAGTTATTTAATGCACTGCCAACGTTGTTGTGCGGCGTCGTCTTCTCGCCTCAGGTTTTGCCGGGTGATTGTTGGTCGTAGCCGGTCGCGCTGTGGTGGGAGGATGCTTGCCTCCCCACGTGCTCTGCCTGCCGGCCACTGGTCGATTGACTGCTGGGACCCGCTCCTGGGACCCAGTGCTGGTGACTCCCGGCTCTTGGTGTTGCGTCCGCTTGGCGACGCGTAGGTTCTTCCTCACGACGCACCCGCTAAAGGACGATACCACCACAAATGCAGCAGGTGGGTTGGGCGTCGTGAGGAACTGTGCAGTTGGTGACCCTATGGACTCCGCCACACTTCACGCAGCGCTCTATCTCAATGCATTCACGGGCCAAGCTCCCGCCGAATCGCTGGCACCGGAAGCACTGGGCTAGCGCTAGTGGCGGTCTCTTCTTCCGTCTAGGCGGACGGGGTGTCCGAGGATCTGCGAAGGCTTGTCCACCCGCCTTAGTGGCCTATGCGGTTGGAACATGTATAATGGTAGCCGCTCCATGGTCCCCAACCGCTGCATCTGGTGGACAACGGTGGCGAAGGTGCTGCCGCTCTTCAGCTGTTGGGCCACTTCCTCCTCCTCTGTCTCAGCTGGAAGCCCGCGGATAACGAGTTTGGCTGACCGTCGTGGTGTGTAGATGGAATAGTGGATGCCCTTTCCTTCCAGAAACAGCTGCAGTTTCAGCAGCTGGCCGGGGTGCTGCGGCAGGAAACGCAGCCTTTCGTTGGTAGTAGAGGCCAGGATAAGTGATGCTGTTGCCTCAAAGAATGCTGATAGCAGTTCTGCAAAGTTCCCCTCGTAGTGGGCGGTGATTGGCAGCACCGGTACTTGTTCTGTGGGCTGCTCCGGCTCATGCTCCATGTCTTCGTCGTTGTCTGCCTTTTCACCCTACTCCGTTTCGTTCGGACTGCTCTTCGTCATCCGTCTCCTCGTCGTGGTTTCCAACGATCACCCACCCTACGCCGCAAGCATAGCTCTGCACTCTTGGCGATACGGTGGTTTCTGGCCTGTAGGGCATAGTCAGAAACCTTCGCCTCAGGAAGTCGAGGTGATCGTTGATGCTAAATCCGGCCTGCAGTACCGGTGGAAACACCAAAGTTTCCGGCCATTTTGCCAGCGTTATGTCCATCAACTTAATTGTGAGGTGACTGCATGTCTGGTCCGACAGGCACTTGAAATAGCTGTCAAAATCCACCTTCGGCACCGACCAGCTAATGACTAGCTCGTCCAGGTGCATGAAAATGTGCATTGACCACTGGCCCGGGTTGGTGTCCGACAGCCTATACTTCCACGCAGAGAGAACCTCGTCCGAATGCATGGTCGCGAGGCTTCCCGGGTAATAACTTGGCTCCGCTCCGTCGCGTCGGCAAGTAGCTTCCGCGGTGAGGCGGATAGACTGCGGGAAGGCAGGCGTGGCTCCTTCCAAGGCCGGACTGGCCGACCTTTCACTCTCGCAACGTGAGGTGGAATGGTCCCCGTCACTCGGCAAAGCGACGGTGCTGCACTCTGTCCGATTGGCGATGCAGGCTCCGGGGAGACAGCCTGCTGCTGACGTAGCTTGCATCTCTTGATGCTTTTTTTGTGTGTGTCGTTAGCCTCAGCGGCAGTGTAAATTGACCCCACTACCATTGGTACTTTTGTCAATGTGGTCAGATTAGGGTTGGTTTTGGAGACACAATTTATTGCACTTTAGGGGGAAAAACCATTGCTGTGGTCATCATAGATATTTTCTATGAATTTGTTGGTTTGGTTGTATATCTGTGTGTTTATTCTTTCTATGTTCGTTGCCAAATGAATGTGGTCTATTGATGTGTGGGTCTGTGCGATTAGAATCATTCGAAGACATTTGTTTTGAAACCTTTGAATGTTAGAGATGTTGGACCGCCTTGCTGTTCCCCATATTTGGCATCCGTACAGCAAAGAGGGTATAATTATAGATTTGTATAGCCGGATTTTTGTTGTGGTACTTAAATTGTTGCTACGAAGCACTGGAGCGAGATTGGATGCTATGGCCAGTCATTTTCTTCGTCGATCTAGGATCTGCTCTCGGTACAGTAGCTTTTTGTCTAGTATGACACCTAAGTACCGATGCTGGGGTACCCAGGCTATTTCTTGCTCCATTACGGAGAGTTGACTGGGTACGATGGATCTCTTCTTTGTGAAGTAGATCACCTGCATTCTTGGTGGCGTTTATTTTATTATTTTGTTTCGGCACCAATCTGTGAAGGAATCTATAGCCCTTTGAAGATGGATGATGTTTAGGTCGTGTCTGTTTCCTGAGGCGTGGAGCATCGTATCGTCGGCAAACTGTGCCTTCTTTACGTGCGGTAGTGTTGGTAATTTATTCACATAGATGTCGAAGAGTGTTGGAGCGATGACTGATCCTTGTGGGATGCCTGCCATGATCGTGTGGATTGAGGATCTTTGACCGTCCACTGTTACAAAGAAATTGTCGGTCGTTTAGGTAACTTCCTATGAGTTTTATGTAGCAGCGGTTTATTTTTGTTTGGTTATGTAGTTTATGGAACAAATTTTTATGCCAGACCTTATCATACGCTTTTTCCACGGCAAAGAAGATGGCTGCCGTCGATTTGCTATGATTGAAATTTTTACTAATATCGTCTGTTATTTTCAGAATTAAACTAGTGGTTGCCACTCGGCTTTGGAAGCCGAATTCTTCTGCTTGTATTGTTTTCTCGGCTTCGAGGCTGGAGTTGCGTCTTGTGATCAGCACTCTTTCCACAACTTTTGACGTTGAGGAAAGTAAGCTGATAGGGCGGTAACTTTCTATGAAGCGGTGATCTTTTCCTCGCTTGGGAATAGCCGTTATTTTCGCCGTTTTCCATGCCGTCGGAAAGTAGCACTGAAGTAGACAAGCATTGAAAATAAGGGTGAGTAGTACTACGGCTTTTCTATGTAGATTTTAAATGATGATTTTCTATTTTGTCATGCGCTGGAGATTTTTTCGTCTGTAGCTTGTGGATAATTCTCCGGACTTCTCCTGGTATTGTGAGAAGTGGTTGGTCCATTGGTGGGGTGTTGAGGACTTCGTCTGCTTGCCGTTCGACGTCGTCTGCCGCCTGCTGTTAAGCTGCTGTCAGCTCGTATTAAGCGGGGGTGTACTGTTGAGCAAAGTTTTCTACGAGGACCTCAACCTTCGCGAGGGTGTGAAGCATTGGCCTGCTTGACTGTTTATGGCAATCTTGGGGTCACTTGGCTGTTTTAGAGCTTTAACCAGCTGCCCCGCTTCTCTGTTCTGTAGCATTAGAGTATCCATTCTGTCCTCCCACTGCTCTGACCACCGCTCTTGCAGCCGGGCGTGAAGTTCTGTTGCATATCTCGTGTAGCGGCGTCTATCGGCAGGATCCCGATGGCGTTGCCAGAGTTTTATGTGTCTGTTCTGTAGATATCGCAGGTCCTCCAGCAGTGGTGGCAGCTCCTTTTGAAAGTTGTTATGGATAGTGGTGGTGGCTGGGTCTTGTTGTGCAGTTTCAAGTACCGTCTTATCAAAATGAAGGATTGCGTTGTCTATTTCGTCGGTGGTGGTAACGTTGTGTGTGGGGTTTAGTTGTGGTGCACCATCCTTTTGAACTGCTGCCAGTCAGTTTGCCTTGTAGTCTTTGGTTTATTGTGCGGGAGTACCCAGTTGCGGAATTCCAGCAGTACTGGTAGGTGATCAGAGGACAGTTCATCCGTCGTCCTCAGCCCGATGCGCTTGATGATATTTTTTGCCAGTACATTGTCTAGCACGTCTGGCTGTCCGCGGGGGTTGGTCGGTGTGTGTGGGGGGGTCTTCTAGGCCGAAGATCTCGATGTTTTGTCTTTCTACCAGCTGGTGTAGCTGTTCTCCTCTGTCGTTATTTCTTCTCGCGTTCCAAGAGAAGTGCTTGACGTTAATTAAGGTCTCCCCCTATGATGGCTTTGTTGCTGAACGCTAGAATCTCATCCAGGTCAGATTCCATTAAATTTCTATTTGGTTTCAGGTATGAAGCAGTCACCGCAATATGGCCTTATTGGGTGAATATCTTGATTGCTGTGGCTTCTAATTCTGTAAGTTGCGGTATCCTCAGTGGCTCGTGAATGAGGTTTTTGATAACGACTATTGCCGTGCCGCCTCCTCGTCTGTTAAGCCTGTCTGATCGGTATACTTGGTATCGCGCGAGTTGAAAGCTGTTCCTCGGTTCCAGGAAAGTCTCCAAGAGTAGGGCTATTTCAATTTTCTCTCGCTTCAGGAACTCCAGCAGTTCTTATTCTTTTTTTTTTTTACGTTGTTTCAGTTCCATAGAACTATTTTTAGTTGGTCATGAAGTAGAAGAGCCATTAGGTCACCAGCCTCGTTACACCTTGCACGAGTGCAATTAGTTTGTTCCATATACCTCTGGCCTTTTAAATCTTTCCATCATTTTCTTTAAAGTTTTGAAGAACTTCTCAAGGTCATTCCTGAAGAATTCTGGGTTGTCATCCTGGTCTTTGTCTTCCTCTTCTATCTTTTCTCTTTAGTTGGATTTAGGTTTATGCTCTTCATGTCGGTGGGTGTTTCGATTTTTTCGCGGAGTCAGCATATGATGTCTTCTCATTTGCTCCTGCTGTTTGGTTTGAATTTTTCCAGGTGTGTTTGATTGGTGGTGATATAGTGGTTTTCCATCAGCTTCTCTTTCTTGTCTTCTTATTTTTACAATACCGTTATGGCTCGTAGCAGCTCTTGGTATTTTTGGCAGCCTCTCCATGATGCTGCGTGGTTGCCCGTGCAGTTGATGCATTTTGACACCACTGTTTTGGCCAATTTACACTCCTTGTTTGCGTGAAGTTGGGCGCATTTGACTCAGCGGCTGGGTAGTCTGCAATAGTTCGCCGTGTGGCCGTATCTTTGGCAACTCTTACACTGTGGGGGCCCGTCTTGACTCTTGTAACGCTCGATCCTTACACGTAGAAACAAAATTGCCCTCTCGTTGTATATCTCTTCCGATTTTTTGTTGAAAGGAAGGGTCACAGTATAGGTCGTCAGTGGTACAAGTTCTCGCGTATCAGGATTCCTCCATTTAAACTGGTGGATTGTAGTAACGTTGTAGCCTTTCATGAATAGGTCCTCTTTTATATCCTCTGTAGTTGTATTTCCTGGTTGTCCTTTGATGACTACCCTCAGGGGTTTCTCCTCAGGCAGCTGATGGCAGTTTTGTTTGAAAAAATTCTTTGATTGTGAGGTAATCCTCCATGTTCTCCGCGAAATATTTCAGGTATCCATCACTGAATCTTGCCCTTAAGCCTGCAGTGAGCTTGCCTTTCAGCTTTGTGTTAAATGCTGTGTAGTTAGGCACTTCCTGAGTCACGATGGGTGTAAAACTGAAGTTTGTTGTTGGGGTTGGATTCTCTTCCGTTCTTTCTTCCTCTGGCTGATGGAGGTTATTTTCAGCAATTGGAGAATAGCGGTTACTTATTGGTATTTCTTTGTTGTTTCCTTGTTTTGCATGCGCTTGACATTTTGGTCTTTGTCTTATTCTGTTCTTTGGAAACTCAAAGGGTGCTTCTTGCAGGTTTTTCAAGTCTTCTTGTGTGTTTTGTTATGGTCCCGCCTGTGGTACTTCTTTGTCTGAAGTCACTCCCTTGACTCTTGTTCTTTTGATCTGTTCTTGTGCAATTGGGGCATTTGCAGATGGGGCATATTATTACTCTTTTGTACCATATCCTATTCTGGTGTCACTTTCTGTATAATACTCATTTTCGGATGTCGATGAGTATTGGTATGCAGACCCTGCGTCACTTTGGATGTCAGATAGCGGCAATTCGTTGTCACTGAAGCATCGTCGTTGTCCACTTAGGTTGTTCGCAATGGTTCTTCTTGATGTGTCACGGCATCCGGCAGTCTTAATACCTACAGGGGGCGTTGTTCCGTACCCTTGGTTATCACCGCCAGGTATCCGGGAACGGAGACAACCCTACCCTCACGCTCGGGGGATCCACACCACCTGGGTGTGGGCCGTGGAGCGGTCTATCCCTGTGCTAGGTGGGCAAAGTAGCAAAGCCCAGATGCGAATGTCGCTCGCTGGTGTCCAAGCGTACCCTCTGGTGCACAAGCTGCTCACAGCTCCACGCTCCTCCAGTGCCTGGAGGAGACTGAGGGAACGCTCGCCGCGAATGACACTAAATAATCTGGGGCAGCATTGCCTCCAGAGTGTAGGGAAATTTTACAGGTGGTCCCATATATCCTTCCTCTTCAACTGTTGGTTGACATTGCTGTGGGATGGCATCATCAGGTGTGTCGTTCCCAGAGTGACTGTATTTGCTAAGAACTGAGTCATTAGCAATGTTTGCTGTTGTAGCAGCTGGATGATGACACTAAAGTTGTCGTGGTGTTTGCAGTCTGCCTGGTGATGCAGATGGTGGGTTGCGGACTGCTTCTTCGCCTTCGTGCGGATCGCTCAGATCCGGTCGCAGCTGGACATCGGCTGGGAGAATCGTTGCTTGAGGAAGGCACCAACTCGTTGGTGCGTGTCGCCTTCATGTTGGGAAGCAGATTTTTCTTGATGGAGCAACCACTGTAGCATGCTGGGTGGGGGCCGGAACAGTTGGAGCAGGTGGACACTCCGTCTCGCACGTGTTTTCCAGCACACCTAACACAGCGCTCCTCAGCGGCGCAGTCACGGGCTAGTGGAGGCCGCTTCTTTGGTTCGAGTCGGACCTTGGGTCGTAGCATGTTTGTTGAGCGTTTCTCCCACGGTACACGATCCACAGGCTGAAACGTGTACATCGGTAGAGGCTCCTCGGTGCCTTGGCGGCGCATTTGATGGGCAGCAGAGGCGACGATGCCACCGCTGGAGAGCTCGGAAGCTACCACCTTCTCTTGCACATCAGCGGGCAGGCTCCGAACGACCATCTTGGTTGGTCGTCGGGGAATCTGTGGGGAGTGGCGGATGCCACGCCCATCCAGGTAGGCCGTCAAGCGTCGAAGGTGTGTTGGATGCTGCGGTAGTAGCCGCAGTCCCTTCTTCACAGGGAAACAGAGGATATACTGGTTGACTTCTAACATGAGTTCGCCAGCCAGGTGTATATAATTGGCTTCATAGAAGGCGGTTACAGGAAGGACAGGTCCTTTTTCTTCTTGTGGTTCATTGACGTCTTCGTATTCGTCAATGGTCATGTCTTCAGCCGGGGGCGAGATGGTCGTGCCCCCAGCTGGAGAGTTAGGAGTAGCTGGCAACGAAGGCTGCGACGTCACCGTAGGTTCTTCTTGTGATTTCTCTTCATCTTGATCACCGAAGAGGCCTCTCTTCACTTCCTTGACAAGCCAGTTTGGGTCCTGGGTTCTTCTCCTTAATTCCTCCACTTGGCGAAGCATGTCTGCTACTTGTAGCTCCATAGGGTGCTGGTTCGCGGATGTCCTCTCCCCGTCGCTGCATGGCCGTGAGTGGGTCGTGATAGCTCGCCACTGTTTTCTACCCATGCTGCGAGCGGTTGCACAGTCCACCAAGAAGAAGGTAGCAGATTTAGCTAGTAACAGACGAATTTTTTGCTCGCTTGAGGGAGCGCTCTGCCTGTGGCGAAGGTATAGCGGTGCGTTGCGGGAGCGCCCTAGCGGTGACGCGTGAAGCTCCGGGTGCAGCGGTGTGCGCGTAGCTCATCACAGGTCCTTCCCGTACAGCAGCTCTTTGTGGGCAACTAAGAACTCGGCAAAGACTTCGTCTCCTCTTAGCTGATCTTAGTGCCGCCTTCTTATTGGTCGACTTTGCAACCGCTCGCAGCATGGGTAGAAAATAGTGGCGAGAAGCCATGACCCACTCATCGCCGCGCAGCGACGGAGAGAGGACATCCGTGACGCAGCAGATGCAGAAACAAGTCACGCAGATGCTTCAACAAGTGGAAGAAGTCAGGAGGAAAACTCAGGATCCGAACTGGCTAGTCAATGAAGTGATGAAAGGCCTCTCGATGATCGACCTGAAGAGAAGCCACAGCAACAAGAACCTTCCGTGAAGTCCCAGCCTTCATTGCCAGATACTCCAAAATCTCGAGTTGGAAGCACGACCATCTTGCCCCATCATGAAGTTATGACCATTGATGATGATCAATGAACCTCAAGAAGAAGAAGAAGAAGAAGAAGAACGACCTGTTCTTCCTATAACTGCCTTCTATGAAGACAATTATATTCATCTGGCCGGCGATCTCATCATAGAAGCTAACCAGTACATCCTTGGCTTCCCTGTCAAGGAGCTGCGGCTACCGCTGTACACGTTCCAGCCAGCGGATCGTGTACCGCGGGATCAACAAAAACTATGCTAGGACGCAAGGATCACATCGAGATCAAGAAGCGGCCTCTGCTAACCCTGGCCCGCTGCCAGGGTCACGGGCATATGGCGCGACTGCACCGCACAGGAGCGCTGTGTAAGGTGTGCTGGAAACCATAAAGTTGCTGACTGTAGCATCCCGCGAGCCGGGATGCCCACCTGCTGCAACTGTTCCGGCCACCACCCAGCATGCTACATCGGTTTTCCTATCAAGAGGAACCTGCGCGCCAACATTGTGGCGACACGCACCAACGAGTTGGTGTCATCATCCTATAAGAATCTTCCCCGTCGACTTTCAACAGCGACCGGATCTGAGCGACCCGCGAAGGCGAAGAAGCAGTCCGCAACCCACCATCTGCGTCAACAGGCAGAATGCAAACATCATGATGACAACTTTAGCGTCATGATCCAGCTGCTACATCAGCAAACCTTGTTAATGGCTTGGCAGAAGTCTTAACAAATAAGACACACCGGGAACGACACACCCGAAGATGACACCCCGCAGCAATGACAACCAATAGCTATCTGAAGGAGATACGGGATCACCTGTAAGAACTTCCTCACATTCTAGGGATGATGTGTCCCTAGATGATTAAATGTCAGGCGAGAGATTTGTGCAATTCTGAATGTAATCACACTGAAATGTCAAACGTCAGTAAATTCACACTTGATTTATTAGAGCTTTGAGGCTTTTCTCGATTTGCTCGATATTTATTGTCAATAAAGACTGCTCATTATATATATTTAAATATAGACTGTAAAAGTATTTATGATATTTATCTAAAAGTAATGAAAAATATGTGTTCTGGCATAAAATATTTAAAGTGCTTTTTCTATGTAGTGACTTTATTGGTATTAGAAAACAGATATGTACTTTTATTATCTTTTTTTTTTAAAAAAAAAAAAAAAAAACATGTCAACCCTATCCTACAACCACTTATATTTTTATTATTCATTGATGATCTTCCTGTAAACTAATCCGACAAAGCTTAAAAGGAACAAAAACCAGCACCAAAAAGTAATCTGGAATTAAAATGCAAATGAAGTAGCCCACCGGTTTAAGGAAAACTCATTGGAATTAAGTTTTGATAAAATGCATTACAATAGGTTTAGCAAAAAATCATATACAGTAAAATTTGTAGATAAATTACAAAAACGATACAGTCTAGGAACAAAGAATAAAAAATTCCTTGAAATTTAAATACATATATACCGGTACCCATTCTATTGAAATAGTGAAGCAGTGCCACCTTCGCAATAAGAACACTTTCTTAAATAGCCGACTCGTATTTAAGGAAACAAATGTACTCGTCTTATTTTCATTCAGTCATTTTCTACGGAATCATTTTTTGACAGAACTCCTCACAAATTGAAAAAAAAAATTGTTTTTCGGAATAGAGCTATAAGAATACTGTGTGTGGTAAGCCCAACAAAACTCTTCAAGACAACTCTTTAAAGAGCTCAATATTCTTAAAATATCTTCTCATTCTTATATATTCTCTCATGTGAGAGCCATAAAACATTTTAACTAGTTTACATAAAATTCACAGATATACAATTTCAATTCAAGAAACAAAAAGAATTTGCACCAAATACAAACGGCACTGTCATTGGTTCACAGAGGACCGAGCGTGGTGGGCAAGCGGTAACGTTCTGGCCGCGCATTCGGGAGGATGTGGGTCCAAATCCCCGTCCGGCAATCCAGAGTTGCATTTCCTGTGGTTTCACCAAATTATTCCACGCGAATTCCTGGATGGTTCCCTCAAAAAGGCCTAGAACAAATTTCTTCCCATTCCTTGTACCCAGTCCTCTCCTACCTCTAATGACCTCAACCTCGACGCCAACAAGGCGTGAAGCGATAGGCAAAAGAATAGTTAATTGTTCTGGTACACATCTGTTGAATTAGCTTCCTAAATATAAAACAGTTTGTAGATAATAAAAATGGATTTCAAGAAAAACTGAGAAATAAACTAATTAACAACTTCATTTATTCCATCCTATAATTTGTTCAAAAATTAGATTGCAAAATTCATTTGTAAATTTTAATGTTTAATTTTTGTTTTGTTTTTTATTGCCTGAAACATATAATATTTTTTCACTGTGATTAATATTATTTTGTATGTGTAGGTTGTACTAAGTGGGGGGTCTTACGAGCCTAGAGTTGTTTTTTTTTTAATTTATTTATTTTTATTTATTGACATTCGGCTATGTAACCATACAGCCATCACTTGTAACATGATTCATTATGGTTAATTAATAACATGTTTGATTATACTCATTACTATATTGCACCTGTTAATTATCGTTATACTTATGCTACTTACAATTGGGTGCCAAGTTGTAGCCGTGGTATGTGGGGCACTTCTTTTAATTTCACTTTTATCAATTATTTGCAATGATGTTTAATTATACGACGTATTGAAAATCTAAATTCTGCAAGAATTTATATGATATTGTGAGTACAGTAAAACTGTCACAATATGACATTTATTTTGTTTCACTGGCAATTACAAATCTGAGCTAATTTATCGTTAATGCTAATACTAGATAGCATGATTACAAAGCAATGTCTAGAAGTACAATTAGACGTCATAAACAAGGAAACAGTTGTAATTTACCTTGAAATCAAGCTCAAAATTAATATATCTACAGGAATGACACTTAAAAGAAATTTACAACATAACTTATGATGCCCTCAGATGTTGTGACTGTACATTGAAAATAAACAAGGGCGCTACAAATTAGCAATATGTCATTCTAAAACAAATCAAATAGTTTTGACAAATTATGCCGCTAGCTCAGAATTTTTTTTAATCTAAAAAGTTAGAACATAGATCTCTCTTCCCAAACACACTTAAGGGTTCATATCAGTTACATGGAATTCATCATCAGATGGCTTGGTAGTAACACTTTACCAAAGGCAGCTGCAAACACGCTCCAGCATTCGGCTCAGAATGCGAGTTGGCACCAGAAGTCAGCAACAGCATCCAGCCATCCAGGACCCGAATCAGCACCGGAATCATTGTTGATCAAACTGCAGGCTCAGCGGCCCACGACAGAATTAAGCAAACTGGGGGTTCCGCAGCCCACAGCAGAATGACTTTGCAGCGTCTTCCAACATGCATGTAAACTCTGGCCCCGCCTTTGTCGTCTCGAAGATCATGTTTAATAGAAAATTCCCAGAATTTAAGTTATATGCTCACTGGGATAGGTTCGTGGGCCTGCAACCTGACGTTACGTGATATTGTGGGTATTTTATTCGTCTTCGACAGTCCCGCGTGAGTACCACGCTTTCAGCATTACTCGACAAAAATCGTGGGGAGGCGCGGATTCTTCGCTAGGTGCAGCGATCTCTTGTTGTCCGCCCTCGCCTTGGGATGACGCTCATGGTTAACGGACGTACTGGCCCGGGCAATACTAATCCCCGCTAATGACTTTTGTTGACTGGCGGCACTTTGTCGCTGGCAGGTAACGGTTTCATATCGGTCATTGTCACTCTTCACAAACCTGCACAGCTCAATATGTTTTTATATTCATTGCAGCAAGATAAACTGAATATTCACTATTGCTATCACAGTCCTTGTTACATATTTTATTAAGAAATCATATAAAAACATGTGGTCGCCCAAGCTTTTTATGAAAATCAGTCCAATATTATCATTTACATAACAAAATGCGCCTTAGAATGTGGCAAAAGCGTCACATTATACAGAATATATATGTTTTACATCTCAGAAGTCCTTCCTCACCATGGACGTATGGAACAAGAATAATAAATAGATAAGCACAGGAATACGACAAGATGCCTCAACACACGTAGCTATTTAGCCGAAATACTAACAAAATACAATGAAGAAATTTTTATTTACAATTTTTTTAAACTTCGAGTCCTCATAAACGGAGACTTCTTTGAGACTAATAGCATTAGCAGAGATGGCGGAGATTATATACCAATTCGAAATTTGAGACAATTACACTGTAAAAATAGCTAAAAAAATCGACCATAGTGCAGGCATTAAAATAAAAAGATCCATCGCTCGTCGTCTTACACTAGGCAAGCGATATGACTACCTCTGAAGCGACATAGTAAGTAGCCACCAATAATCGCATCAAACCAATTAACTCTACCTCTTTTAGTTCCTCGGCAACTTCCTCTCCATGTTTGTTTTATAATTGTCTCAATACCTTTCCTTCCCCTCTGTTTCTAACAAAGCCATTGAAATTTCAAGATGCATCGTTCAGTGCTCCTTTTAGATCGATAATATTCTTCACAAACCTATCTTTATCTTCCTTCTTTGCTGCTATTAATTTCTCATTTAGTTTTTTAAAGTGTTATTGCTTTAGCAAATATTTATTCTCCCATTCTTATTATCTTCTTGAACTGTTCTCACTTCGGCTCCACCTTACTTGTACCTTTCTTCTATATACTCAGTCTTCCCCTGCAATATCTCTTCTGTTCTGAAAAATGTGCCTTTTCATAACTGTATCTATAACCAATATCAATTTTGACCGCTGGTTTACTGAAGTCTCTAATAACCATCAGAGCTGCTTCACAATCACCTATTCCCTCAGTTACTTGTGACCCCACAAGATTATCATTAAGTAATATTAGGAATATATCCAAAATGTTGGAATTTTTTTGCTCTGTACTATCTCTTGTGTGAAGCACCCTTCTCTTACTAACACATTTACAAATTCCTGTTCCTTGTGTTGCTTCCATCCCAGTTGACACCTGATAAATTTAAATCCTCGCTAATAATGAACATTGTACATTCACCTATAAACTCTGAATATTTCTTTAGTTTCTCCCCGAGAGCCTCTTCTCCATCATTCAATCGCCCACTGCGATAAGTAGCCAAAAAATTTTTTTTTTCTGGGACACGTTTTTTTTATAACTACTAAATCTCACATTTTTACGGAATTTATCGTTTAATATGACTGTTTTAGAATTTATACTGAGTACTTATCTTAATTTTTAAATGTACTATAGTTTTCTGGTTCAGTAGAAAAGAAAATTACGAAAATATTGGCATTGTACATTCACCTATAAACTCTGAATATTTGTTTAGTTTCTCCCCGAGAGCCTCTTCTCCATCATTCAATCACCCACTGCGATAAGTAGCCAACCAAGTGTTGTAAAAAAAAACGGTTTTTTCTGACTTGAAAAAAAAATCATTTTTTTCTGGGACACGTTTTTTTCATAACTACTAAATCTCAAATTTGTAAGGCATTTATCGTTTAATATGACTGTTTTAGAATTTATACTGAGTACTTATCTTAATTTTTAAATCTACTATATTTTTCTGGTTCAGTAGAAAAGAAAATTACGAAAATATTGGCAACATTGACTGAAGTTTTCTTTTACGAACGGGGACACTTCCCGAAGAGGCTAGGTTGCGCGAGAAGGAATCCCTGTTCCCCGTTGTTGGGATTGATACTTGCTATTTGAACTAGTGCTGCCAACCCTGCGACTTTATCTGTATACCTACGGATCTGTTAAAAAAAAAAAAAAAAAAAAAAATTAGCAATTTTAAATTTATCTACGGCTTTTTGTTTCTTTTTATTAGTTATTGTGCTTTACTTATATTCATATACTTGTTAAACTCTCAGCGTATAGTGATACTGAGTCATTAAATTGTCAGAAATTATGAGTCGTTTCCTTGCAACCGTTGGCGTAAACCAACGATTGAAAAAGAAATAAAGCTCCTAGTTTGTATGATAATAGATTTAAATTCAAACTTAAAAGACCTTAATACAGAATTATCGGCGCAGTCTTTATGCACAGTGTGTACTTTGCTCACAATTTAAAATTGCAATCTCAAAATCTTTTGCGTACAATACAAAGACAACCAGTAAAAGAAAATGTAATTATTTCTAAAGTTATGGATCTAGAGGAGACAGAAGATGAAACAGAAAATTACGACACAGACCGAACTAGTGTTGATACTAGTGAATGTGTTACTGATATAGAGGATGAATAAAATTATGTTACCCATATAGATACATTTATGAATCACTAGCAGTTACCCGCGACTTCGTCCGCGTTGAAGAGTGTTGTAATATAAGATTTTCTTGAGAGGTCTGGTTGCTCAGTGGTTAGGGCGTCCAACTGGAGATGGAAAAGTCCCCAGCTTGAATCCCAGTCTCGGCGAGGATTTTCAAAGGTCCTTAGCTCGACCTTCACCTCTGGCATAGGTTGTTGTGTCATGTGAATTACGCCACAATGCTCACTTAGTTCTGATTCCGTGTTGAACTGTGAGTCCTCTATGTCCGGTAGGATTACTGGGTTACGTTAAGAGGCTACGAAAGGGGATAATTGCGGAGACGTAAAGAAGCCTTGTCACCAAGTCAATACGACCATAAAATTTATTTTAGAGCTATTTTTATTAGTAATAGTAGTAACAAATGTTGCAATAAAATAACAAAAATTTATTTATGTTCCACAACTACTTCACTGATTTTTTTAAAACAATAAAAATATTCTGTTTGTTAGGAGTATTTTCAGTTTAATATATCCGTATATACAATATTGGGGATTTGTCTCCTAGGTTTTGGCTATTTTCATAGCTCTAGTTTTCTTACATTTCTTTGAAATATTTGAATTTCGTTTACTCAGCATCTCTTAAAATTACTAATTTCATCTCGCGAATAAAAATTAATATAGTTTTAACTAATGGAAGCTCAAAACGTCAAAATATTAGCAATACATTAATGGAATCGACTAAATATCAACAACAAAAAATACTAACATCCAAACAGCAAATAAATACATAAGTAGCCCAAGAACGATCATTTCTGTTAAAAAAATTGCAATACTAAAAATGAATATTTTGATTTGCATTGAATATCTGAAATTTTTAAAAAAAAAAATAGAACTTAACTCTTTGAATATTGATTTGTTTTGAGGATATATTGGTCCCATCAATAGAAATTTAGATATTAATGTAGTAATTGATCCTTTTATCCATAATGATCAGTGGTATTGTGGTAATGGTTTCTCTATCTATGGAAACAGTTGAATTGCCTGTAGACCAGTTTACTATAGTTCATTCGTTTGGAGCCATTAATTCTGCGCTAAAATTTAAATTTCAGTGTTAAAATAATTGATTCTTTCTTCATAATTGGTTTCTCAATCTGCCAACAGAATTGAATGTCTGCCGGCAAATTATCACTCCGCTTGTCTGCCACTCCACTATCTGAATAAAACATTTATAAATTTCAAAAATCGGTTAACGCCACGTGTTCTGCTAAATCATCCTCGCTTATTATAAATCTTTTGATACAATATCGGAACAAAGCAACACATGACATCACTAAAATAGCGCTCTTGAAATAACTAATAATGTTTCATTCTGGCCCAGGCTGCATTTCAGTCAAGTCACAAACTCAGCTAATATTACCGCTAGAAAATCAAAGCTTCTATCAGTTGTGCATTAATACATTCACTATAGGGCCTATTGCATGTTAGTGACGTTATGAATGGAGAAATAAACTTGACTCATTATTTCAGATCGCGATACTAAATGAACCCAAATAATGACGTTGGAAATGTGTAAATTAAATACTGAATTCATCTGAAACTACATTCATCCGCATGAAGTATGCCATCATGACAGTTATTGGAGTAACGTAATTTAAAAAATATACTAAAATGCTTGTAACTTACAGTGTACAACGGAAAGTCCATAATTCTCTACAACTTTCGTTAATATTGCTGGTCAAGTTAATATCTCAATAAAGTGCCTGTTACTGCTCGTGATTTAGTAAGGTGTATAATTGCATTCAATATGTTGAGGTTTGTTCATATAGTTTGACTTTGTAGCGGCAATATTAACAGAGATAGTGGTTTGGTTGAAGTGATGCCTGGACCAGATTGATTTTTGTTACAGCATAAGGTAGAAGGAACTTAGTTATTATTAGTAATAAGTAAGAAGCTTTCTTATGCTCCGTGTAAATTGTGTATTGTGTTGTAAACGACTTCCACTGTTATTTCATGAAACAATAAGTTTCTACATTAGCCCATTGAATATATTCGTTTTAAGTGTAGCATTCGATAGATATTTGCAGACTATTGAACAGTAAGTAAAAAGCAGTTTCGTGAATCATAGTCTCTATTATTTGTAAAAAAAGGTTCAAGTTTACGTCGCGATACACATCAATAACTTAAGATAAAATTATTGTATCAATGCGCCTGTGATTGAGGCTTTGATTTTGTAGCGACAATATTAACGGAGATTGTGGTTAGATTGAAATTCTGCCTGGACCAGAATGAAAACAAAACCTTCTTGTCACAGCAAAAGGCAAGAGGAATTTAGCTATCAGTTATTTAAGAAACTTTAAGAAGCATTACGTCACGGTGTGACGTGATGTATCGCGACGTAAACTACTCCCCAAAAAAGAAACAGGAAATAAATTAAACCGAGATAGAACTACGACATTTTTCACTTTTAGTGAACCGACTTTCATGCTGGTATACTCATAGCATTATACGTTTTTTTTTTTAATTATGGTGTATTATTTGATATGTCATACTATTTTATGTACGCAAATGAAAACATCTCTTTGCCAACTTGACAAACAGTACCTACCTTTTTTTTAATTTAACGTTAAGTACAGATTTGTATTTCCTGCTTCCAAACTATTATTTGTCAAGTGCGTCGGTTTTATGGCTTTTAAACTAAACACAAACTTGCATATGTAAGAAGGTTTTTGCTTTTATTTCTGAAAAGTAGTGTTTGCGATTTACGTAAAAAGCAAAGAGTAAACGTGGCACGGCTATCTACGAAGTAGGAAACTCTTTGTTGTTTCCGAATTGATATTAATTGCAATTTCTAAAAGAACTATTTGTTTTTGCGGGATAAAATCTATCCTATGTCACTTCGCACGCAATTAAGTGACTTCATGCCAAATTTCATTTAAGTATGTTGATTTATTAAGGCGTTATTGATTCCAGAAGTACATCCAAACACACATCCGAACTTTCTCGTTTTCTCATTTATAGATATATAGATATAGATTGTGTAAGACATTATATGATTCAGCAAGATTTAAAACACACATGTAAAATTTAAGTTCCGTAAATAAAACTATAATTTATGAAATATACTGTTTTCTGAAGAAAAAAAAAAAATTTAGAAAAAAAACAAGGGTGCTAGGTTTTTTTCATGTTTTTTTTTTTTTTACAAAGCTGAAAAAAAATTATTTACTTCGTGTTGAAAATAATGCTTATTGGTCATGTGATTTGGATATAGTTGCTTCGTTGAATAACTTTCTGCACACGAGTGATGCAAGTGGCGCAGTGGATTTTATTACTAAGAACAACAGCACGCGTGGAAGTCGGCTGCAAACGAGTTCCGTGAATTTAGATAGTGACAAAGCTGCTGTAAACAAAGTTCTAAGGAAACTTTTGTGACGTCATCGTCGCAGAAGGCTTGAAATTGCTGGTAGTAGCTATTAAATTCTTCCGTGCTTAGTGCGAATTGTCATGTGCGAACTGCTGTGCGATATTATCGTCCGTCCAGGGCCGGCGCTAGGATTCACGGGCCCCGGGTGTGCGATCTTAACGCCCCTCCCCCCCCCAAAAAAAATGTTTTGACTTTACACTTTTTTTTGTTTGTTGATAAATTCAGAAAATTTTAATACAAAAATGTTCTAAATTATTGGTGCAGATTTTAAAACTTGTGTTTGATTTCTATTTATTTAGGCACCCAGGCCGGTGGGCCCCCTTTTGGTGGCCCAGGTCCCGGGTACTTTTGCCCCGCTTAACCCCCCCTAACGCCGGCCCTGCGTCCGTCATGTGCTGGTGAGGTAACTGCCGAGAGCAATAAAATGTGGAGACAGTGCAAACAGTTTTCTTCCATGAAGTAATGTTTTCGTTTAAACTGTTATCCTCAATGGGGTACTTAACACTAACTATGAAACCATGAAACCTTAATTTACACTGATAGAGTAAGTTGTAAAGATACCGAAAATCAACTTCATTTGTTGGATAGGAGTTAAAAACATACGGTTTTTAATAAAATAAAAATGCAGAAAGACAGCTATTAGTCACGTGATACGAAACACCCATCGGAGCGCATTACGTCAGTTATCAGCTCGGGGCTTTTGCTCCCGTTTGTTGACGATCTTTCCGTCGCTTATTTAAGATTTTTACGGTTACAGTGCTGTTTGTAAAACAATTGCTCAATCTATACTCGAAATGGAAGTTGGTTTTATCAAGGCAAATTAACTTGCCCAGAATTGACGTGATGATGCTGGGAATGTTTTTTGCACCAAACAGCGATTTCTGCTCAGCAGAATTCCGGAATGTCAAAACGTCAAAGTAAGTACTGTATATATATTACGTTATACATAATACCATATCACCAGGGGCGGATCCAGGATTTTGGTTTGGGAGGGGCTTGAGCGGATTTTGGTTGAGGGGAGGGGGGGGGTGGCTAGAGTGGACTTTTGGTTTGAGGGGTTCTTGAGCCGGGCAAGGTTTGTCTTTAAATAGTTTCCTCAGATTACTGCCCCCTTAAAAGATCAGTAGAGCTAAAAAAATAAAATAAAAAAAGTCTCCAAAATTACGATGTCGCGGATGGATTTTGCTACTTTTTTTGGGGGGGCTTGAGCCCCCTAGACCCCCTTCTGGATCTGCCCCTGCATATCACGATAAAACGTTAGAATATTAGATAATTTAGAAGCGTGTGTGTTAGTGGAGCATTTTACTTAATACAAATTTGTAATTTTTTATTTTAATCAGCGGGTCTACATTTTAAGTATCGGTAAATTCGAATATTTCATTGTAGTATCTTTTAAAATGTGTTTAATATGACTGTTGCTTCGCAAAAGTTTGTGTGGTTGTTAATCTTTAATGTAATTACTATTTAAAAAATCCTTGAGTGATTTCTTCAACTATTTTTTGCCGCGCTGGGTTAATAGTTGAAGTTAAGTCTGTTTACAGTAGTTCGGCGCTATTTTTCCGGCAGTGATGTTGCGTATATAAGGCAAGTTGTTGTATAGCTAGAAATTTATTTTGATCATATTTTCTAAGAAAGTCGCCAACTATCGTCCTATTCAGGTCGAAATTCGTTGAAGTGGGGATTCTACGATCGCCGCGGCCGTAGAGTCGCAATTTGGTGATAGATTCTCAAGTAGAACGAGACAAATCGAAAGTGAGGAATTAAATTTTTTTGATATCATGCTTAGTTCTCGAGATATACTGTCTAAAAAGTGAAGTGAGGCCTAGACCAGGAAAAACATTTCGCCAAAACCAAATTCGATGCTGAATTCGTCTGTAAGTCTACGAGACGAATCGAAAGTAAAGAATAATTTTTTTTTGATATCTTGCTTATTTCGAGAAATATCGTATCTCTAAATTAAGGTGGATTGAATGCAACCTGGACAAGAAAAAAAATCGCCAAAGCCACAAGGAACTACACGCTGGACATGCACAATAGCTGTTTTATTATCTTCCTAGAGGTTGTGATTAGGTTGAAATACGTCCTGTACTAGAAGAAAAACGTCACCAAAGGACAACGAACTATACCTATAACTGATTTTTGAAATTCGATATTTCGAGAACTAAGCGAGATATCAAAAAAATAAAATTATTTGCTTTTGGTTTGTTTCATGGAGTTACTTAAAAATTCATCATAAAATTGCGGCCCCACGATTGTGATAGTGCTGCCTATGATACTTCATGTAATTTTTCATATTTTCTGACAACTGTACTAATAAAAAATTTCCACACATTTACAACGAATGGCGTTTTAACGAACGGCGTTTTAACGTCTGAAGTTGTAGTTTATTTATCGGTATAATTCTAAGTTTCCACATAACAAAACATTGATGTGCAAAACTGATTAAACATAATAAAATATTAAGTCAAAACTTAAGTTGAAGTAGAGTTCACTAAAATATATTGAAGACTTTGTAGGCAAACACTCTTAGTCACGTCGTGCAAGCTTTAGTCACCTTTTCGTCATATTTTCCATGTGTGGAAATAAAAAAACAATTTGTTTGGTGTCTTAAATGTTGTGTTTACATTCTGAGGCATTGCACACTACTTGTAAACCGAAGAAATCGTTTTATCCACGAAATAAGCAAACCATCCGTTTGTTTACTCCGGCACGAGCAGAGACGTGACGTCACAAGAGACGCCACGACGGCTGCGAGCGTTTTGGCGCCAATATTCAAATCAGCACATAAAAATGCAATATTTTGCGTTTTCCCGTTTGTTTCTTCAAGAAATAATTTGTTTTTTGGGTTATAGTAGACGCCCAGCTATAATACTGACTACTTTCCCAAAATTAGTCAAGTACCCTATTTACAAGTTGAATAAAACATTTTTTTAAATTTAAACTGATTTGAAAAACATTTTCTAATAAAAACCGTTATTTAACTGAAGCAGTTATTGTAAATCTAAGCAGTCTTCCGATTACAACAAAATTGTGAATCGGAAAAAAAAGAAACATCGACTAGGAAAAAATAACTTCATTCTTATGGAATAACTACCTCACCATCAATTTTTGTAGTTTACTTGTGCCTACTGACATGCGTATGTGTATAAAGCTAAGTATTCCATCGCATAATTAACATTAACCATACTAAGTAACGTAGGAGACAATTGACTGATTCATTTAGAAATTTATGTGTTAGCTGGTGAGATATACTCAAGTACAAATTAAATTTAGAAGGTGCAGTACCTATGCCATTACGAAACCTTAAGATAAATTAGATTTATTGTAAGGTTGGTTATGAATTGTTGACCTCTCCTTCGCTATGCCTCGGCCTTCTATGACTAAACTATTCATTCTAAATTGTTCCCCACGCTTCACAACAGTTGTGTTCACAATAAAGAAATTTTTTGTTTAAAATGTTTTATGAACATTGTTTTTGTAATATATTAATACCCAGTTACAACGTTACTTACTCTAAGCGTACCCATAAATAATTATTGTTTTTGTTTTTACCACACAATCACGTTAATTAATATTTCTGAAATATATGCTTGTGACACATTTCATTGTTGATCTAAATGCTGTTTTTAACATAGAGATTTTGTAATAAATATACTAGATGCCATTCATAAGAACCATGTCGGAGTTACAGCTGCCTTCTTATGTTGTTCCGTCCAGATGAATGCCGGGACGCATTTGCTCTTTGTTTCTCAATGACACTTAAGAAGCCGATTAAAAATATGATTGTTTATCAGAAAATTAACCCATCGCCAGGTCAGTAAGCCTCTTATTACACTAGGCCGCCTGGCTGCGCAACCAGTAGCGCCACTGGTAACTCTGTTGGCGACGCGTGCAGGAAACCGGTGGCGTAGCCACCCAGCCATTCGTTTCTATTCTCGCACATCCGAGCAGTCTGTTTGCTGTTATCCTCGCATTGTACATGAATTGTGTAGTTCAATATGTCCAGTGAACTACAGAATGTCACTGTGGAAATGAGTGGAACTGAAAGTGTAGAGAAGACAAAAGGGTAAAGCAAGAAGCATTTCTCAGTTTCGTATCTTTCCCGTTAATATCAACCTTTATTAACGAAAATAATTCAAAGAAAAACGATTTAGACATTCTTAAATAATTAAAAAACTTGTTGTCGTCTGAATACAGTTCATCTAAAAGTGTGATAGAATATGATGTACGTACATGCATCTTTCTCTCCCTTCGACTTCTCTTTTTCATATTAATTTTTTTTTTCTAAGCTAGCTGCCCCGACAGACTTCTTTCTGTCCTATCGTAGTCCAATAGAAAAAATAAATAAATAAAACGTAATACAAAGTGATCACTTTATTTATTGATTTAATGTCTCAATAATAAATAACGATTACTTACCAAATTAAGTTTTCTGTTTCGTACACTGCAATAATGTAATAATGTGACGATATTTTTATTGTAATGCTTTATGGTACACGATATTTTTTGTTTGGTTACCTGGCGCGTAAACAAATAAAGCTGACGGTTTTCCAACGCGGTAGCAGGCAACATACAACTGTCCATGAGAAAAGCAAGGATTTTTTTTTTTATTTATGGCCTTCGGTCTTTGTGACCATTTAGCCAGCTTCAGTTTGTTATTGTACCAACTGCTGTATCAGGCTTTCATTACGATATTGCACAGTGAGGACAGAACAAGACGAACATTTAATTAAAACCACCCATGCCCGAGGCCGGACTCGAACCGGTGGCCCTTGCAATGCGAAGCCAGCGTGCTAGCCACTACACTACCAGGGCCGGCAAACATGGGTTTTCAAGATTAACGCCGCAGACACTCAACGACTGACCCTGGAATTTGTTTATGGTCATAGCGAAAGCAAGCAGCACTGGAAATTGCAGTCGTTTAAATTCAAATGGTACTTCAGTCGGTACCATTGGTATGCGAGGTATCAACACATCTTCTCCATTATATTTTCCCTTTGGAATGGTTGCTTCGATTACTTTGTTCAGTAATTTTTTCACTGCTAGCCGTGTGCCATTACAAAGAAGCGGTTGGTTGATATTTCGCAACATTATGACCACCGATACTACTTTTAATTGAAGATTATGAGGCAGCAATCCTGGCAGATCCAGTGAGTTCAAAAATTCTGGTGGATAGTTGACGACATCATCTTGGTTAGTTGCACAATCAACTGATTTGAATGTCCTTAATTCACCGGCAATTTCATTTTGAAATATATTTAATTTACATCCGTGTTTTTGTCTCTGTAATATAGCTCGCTCGTTCAACCAAAAAATTGCAGGAAATGTAATGCAGCCAGTCAAAACGGCTACAGGGATTTTGTCATTACCAATGCCAATGAGTTGTTTTGAAAACATTTCTTCAGATCGATCAATTTGCAATTCCAAAGATAATCAGATAATCATAAAGCGCATTTGTTTTGTTATGATTGACTGACAATAATATTATTTTCGTTGATGTCACGCAAACCCTTTTTTTTTTCCTTGGAACTTTATTTTGGGCAGGCATAGGCTAAAATCCAAACAGTCTAATCAACTATAAGGCATACCAGAGATAATCCTAACGCGCCTTTGTTTTGTTTTGATTGGTTTGTATGGGAAAAGTATTGATTTTATTATTTTCCTCGCAATTTTTACGTTGTCTCCTTGTAAACAATTAGCCGAATTGGTCGAGCCTTTCTCGAGTTTTGCGCTTAGCAACACATTTGGCGACTCATTTTTATTTATATATAGAGAGAGGAAGGAATCGAAAGAATATTCAAGCTGATATCAAAAAGTTATGAAATAGGAGAAATTCCAACTGATTTTACTCAAAATATCATCTTAACATTTTCAAAGAAAGCACAAGCCGACAAATGTGAGAATTATCGCACCATTAGTCTAACATCACATGCTTCAAAATTACTGACCAGAATAATATACAGAAGGATGGAAAGGTTAGTAGAAGAAATAGTAGGTGAAGATCATTTTGGGCTTAGGAAAAATCGTGGTACGAGAGAAGCAATTCTGGCTTTAAGATTAATACTTGAAGGGCGGATCAAGAAAAACAAAGATACTTTTTTGGCGTTTGTTGATTTAGAAAAAGCTTTTGATAATGTTAGGTGGGACAAGATGTTCAAAATTTTAAAGAAGTCAGGTCTAAAATATCGTGATAGAAGAATACTTTATGAACTATATAAAAATCAAGTAGCTATAATAAAAGTAGAGAACCATGAGAGTCATGCATCAGTTAAAAAGGGTGTGAGGCAAGGTTGTAGTCTATCCCCGTTAATATTCAACTTGTATGTAGAGGAAGCAATAAAGAAAGTAAAAGAAAAAATTCCATGTGGTATAAGTGTTCAGGGAGAAAAAATCAGTATGTTACGATGTGCTGATGACATTGTCTTGTTAGAAGAACTGGCTGAGGATATTGACAAGTTCCTGAGTATCATTAACAAAATACTGAATGAAGATTTTGGACTGAATATAAATCAGAGCAAGATTAAAGTGATGAAATGATACCAAACACAGAAGATTAAATATAAAAATAGGATCGGATGCAATACTAGAAGTAAGAGCTACTTGGGAAGGAAAATTACAACCGATCGCCGAAGCAAGAATGATGTTAAAAGCAGAATAGCACTAGCAAAAAGAGCCTTCATGAAAAAGAGAAACCTTTTAATTTCAAATATTGATCTAAAAATTAGAAAGAACTTTTTAAAACTCTTTGTGTGAAGTACAGCAGTTAATGGTAGCGAAACATGGACTTTAGGAATACCGGAAATAAAGAAAATTGAAGCATTTGAAATGTGGTGCTACAGAAGAATGCAGAAAATTAAGAGGACAGACAAAGTAAGAAATTAACGAGTTTTGGAAATGATGGGTGAGAAAACAAGTTTGTGGAAGAAGCTTACAGAAAGAAGAGACAGGCTGGTAGGTCATATTTTGAGACCAGGGCCGGCGCTAGGATTCTCGGGCCCCGGGTAAGCGATCTTAGGCCCTCTCCACTCCTCACCGAAAATATTTTTACTTTAGGGGGCATCCATAAATTACGTGAGTTGTTTTTCCGGATTTCCGGTCCCCCCTCCAAAACCTCACGTGAGATTTCCGTGGACCCCCCCCCCCCCCTTGGTGATATTTCGCCGGACCCCCCCCATTTCACCTCATGTAATTTATGGATGCCCCCTTACAGTTTGTTTTTTTTGTTAAATTCACAAAATTTTAATACAAAAATGTTCAAAATTACTGGTGCAGATTTTAAAATTTGTGTTTGATTTTTATTTATTGAGGTATCCAGGCGGGCGGGGCCCCCTTTGGTGGCCCGGGCCCCGGGTACTTTTGCCCCGCTTAACCCCCCCTAACGCCGGCCCTGTTTGAGACAGGCTGTTAGGTCATATTTTGAGACATGCTGGATTGGTTAATTTGGTAGTGGAGGGAACAGTCGAAGGTAAGAACTGTAGAGGAAGACCGAGATTAGAATATATGAAGCAGATAATTGAGGACGTGGGGTGTAAAGGGTATGTAGAAATGAAGAGGTTAGCACAGGATAGGAAGGGATGGAGGATTGCATCAATTCTTAAAATAACAGGATAAATGTGGCCGGATCGTCAGACGCTATTGCATATCGCTTCTCAACTGAAATACCAGTAATCGATTTTGCTTTTTAGTATTGCATCCTTCTAAACTGATGCATTCTATTCCCATAGTCGAAATTTTCTTGATACGTGGCATGGGTTTACATGTAAACACACTGACCAAATAAACACACAATGGGTTTTCGAGAGAAGCGAAAATTTAAAAGCAACCAAGAAAATGCCAGGCGCGGAGGAAGTAATAACAACACCTACGTCAGTGATATTATTTTCGCTGATCACACGCAGGCTAGATCACAAAACTGTATAGCATTAATGTAATTGCTGGACGTTATAAATAAAACATAGCTATATAAAAAAAGATTAATATCCATAGAGCTTAATCAACTTGAAGGCATACCAAAGATAATTCTAACGCGTCTTTGTTTTGTTTTGATTGAAGGAAAAGAAAATTGTTGTTTTTACTATTTTCCTACCGATTTTTACGTTTTTTCTCTCCATAAGATCCTTCCTTGTGCCTTAACGAAAATGTAAAAAAAGAATTAGCTTAATTCTCTCGAGTTTTGCGTTTAGCAACACATTTGGCGATTCATTTTTATTATATAGATTATTTATTAATTTCATTGCGATGGGCTAACACTCCGGTTGCACTTTCCCAAATTCCTCCCCCATTTACTTTTCCGATTTACAAATTTTAATTTTAAATTCCTTAAGAGTTTTTGGTAAATTATTCATCACTACACATGGTAATTTGTTACAATTCCTGACACCATTACCAACAAAAGAAAATTTTACCACTCCCTTATGCATGAAATCGAGCCCAAGCTTGTAGTCATGGTCGCCTTTCCCCTTCCATGTACTATTCCTAATTCTTTGACCAATATCCCTCCAAGCCGCATCACCAACATATACCCTGTACATTCCTTCTTTCCTCCAATGACTGCCGATCCAGCTCCTTTAATGAACAGCAGTGGTCCCAATCCATTATTCTGTGACATTCTGATTTTCCCTTTCTGCAGCACTTTATTCACCTCTCCTCCTATAGTTATTTGTAATGTTAACCTTATTTAACCTATAACATAATTAACCTTTAGTTTTTATGTGTACCTTGTAAGCTGACTGTTCTTGGCATTTATCTTCATTTCATGCTGACCTACCCATTTAGGTATTCTGTCCAGGTCACCCTGCAGCTGTTCAGAGTCTTCATCTGTTTTGCTCCTATTGTATATCATTATATCATCTGCAAAATATCTAGATTCTGACCGTAACCCATCAACACATTCATTCATTAGATTAATTAACAGCAACGGTTCCAATACACTACCCTGTGGCACTCCCATATTTACTTTCACCTCTTTTGATAATGTATTTCATATTCTAACACTTTGCTTTCTAGCTTTTAAGAATTCTTCTACCCAGCAAGTAATTTTTTGATCCAATCCTATAGATTTCAGTTTATTTAAAACCATTTTATGGCTCACTCTGTCAAATGCCTTACAAATGATCTACTGCCACACTATCAACTTGACCTCCCTTGTCCAATTCGTCTGAAATAACTTGCATATAGCCCACCATCTGAGATTCACATGAATATCCTTGCCTAAAGTCATGTTGTTGATATGAAAACCATTTTCTTTCTTCACAGACATTTCTGATATGGTTGAATATCAATCTCTCCATCATTCTCCCTATCACTGATTGGTTTGTAATTTTTAACCGTTTTTGTAACCCCTCCCTTATGAATCGGTACTACTATCACACTTTTCCAATCCTCTGGCAAGCAGGAAGACTCCAAACTCATTTTAAATAAAATTTTAAGGCAAAGTGCAACATCGTATCCCACAATCTTTAATAATCTCTAGTAATAATATCTACACCAGTCCCTTTAAGTTGTTTTTTTAGCTTTTTGAGTTTCTTCATAGTTTACTGAGAATTTATTTCAAATTTTGTACTCCCTCATTTATACTTTTAGGAAGACTCTCCTCTGATTCATTTCCTCAAATCACAAGATGATTGTCATTAGTTGTCCCACTAAACCAGTCACTCAATATCTCTGCAATTTTAAAATCCTAAAGTACAAAAAGGAGCATGTGTGAAGCTTGATATCAGACATGTTGCCTCGTTTCTAATGAACAGTTGACTGAACGAGTGGTGGTGAGACTGGCTGCGCCGCCTGGTGGCCTAGTGTAATAAGCTAGGTGTGATACAATGCCCGCCACGACTCTCCGCCACCAGTGGCTGCCGACGTCGTCACGGGGCACGGCATCCAGTCGGCCGCCAGTCGGCCGCCAGTTTGTGGTGACGCCACTGGCTGCACTAGTGTAACAAGCTCCATAAGAGTCAATGCACAGTGACGATCAGCGCCACCAGTCGCGCAACTGGTTGCGCCGCTTGACGGCCTAGTGTAATCTATACTATTATATATCCGTAAGCAAGCTGCGTGTGTTGGAACGGGTATCGCGCAACAAGTATCGCAGCAATTTGGATGTGGTTTTCAAGTTTTTAGAGTTAATGGTGCCAGTCAAAATCTGGGAAAATAGCTAATGACTTACATGTACCATAGGAAGGAGCAAACAATTAAAAACGTTTATATTTAAAAAAATTGTGGGCTGCCGATCATTATGCACTTCAGACGCGCACTCCTTTCGCAAAAATATGATGAAACTAAGGATTACATTTTATTTTTTACTTTTTTAGTTAGTTTTTGGACCGTAGTGTTTGAAAATAAACGGAATACGTGAATCAACAATAATAAGTGTTGACTTACATAACTACAGGTCAGTTACCTTCCGAAATGCCGTGGATTACTAATGTTTTAGTCATAGATTGTCTCTGGTAGACAGATAAGCAGTTTGTCTCTGGAACAATATGTCTTCGTGATCGCTGAACACCGTACAATAATCGACGGTTAATAAGCCAATACTTCTTCCTTACAAATCATTATGGATACGAAATTCCGTTTACTTCTCGAAGAAGGATGCCTGAAAAACAGCTACCACAAATATCAACAGGTAACAATACATACTCCTTTCATAATGACTAGTGTGGAACTGCCCATGTTTCGATACACTTTTTTCGATTAATATATATTTGGTGGCTATAATGTGCAAATATTATTCAGTAATATTGCCCAAGGAACGTTTGCACAAATTTTGGCTGCTATTCAAACCACGGCCAGTAAAATAAACTATTCTTTCTCTTAAATAAGTTTAATAACCCTGATTTAGCAAAGTTTATTGCCAAACATGTTATTGAGTTAGTGACGATAGCAACATTGAACCAATTAAATTTAATCCTAAAACCTTATGCTACACCGCGTAAAGAATAATATAACTAAATCCATTATGCCTTATGTTCTAACAAAGCGAGTCATTCTGGTCCAGGCTGCATTTTATCCTAACAAAAAATTTGACTAATGATTCCTTTCGTAAATCATAGTTGCTGTCACATTCGCATTAATACATTCACTGTATCGAGATCGATTCTTGAAACATTTGAGTTTCTTGGAATTACTTACATGCGGGTGAAATAATGACATAAGTAATTTGGTGTCACTGAAAACGAAGGAAATTAAAAATAATTCTTAACGTGTAATACCGCGTAAGATTAGTTTTAATCCACGTAAATTTCTATTTTAAATCAGAAATAATTGATCGAATCAACATACCGTCAAAATAAGACCAACCAGGAAACAAATCAGAAGAAAAAGATGCTATTATGCGTTGTGCTCTAACAAAGCGAATGAATTTTCATTCTTGTCTAGGCTGCATTTTAACCTAACAACAAATTTGGATAATGATTCTTTTTGTAAATCATAGCTTCTGTCACATCCGCATTAATACATTCACTGTTCCTGGATCGATTCTTGAAAGTTTGGAATTTTTGCATGTGGGTGAAATAACGACATTAGTAATTTTGTGTCTCTGAAAATGTAGGAAATTAGAAATAATTCTTAACGCGTAAGATTAGTTTAATTATGCGCTATTTTAAAGCAGAAATAATTGATCGAATCAACATATCGTCAAAATAAAATCAATATCCAATCAGAAAAAAAGAAACTGCTATATAAATTTACGGCACCACGGTTATCGTGAAATTCTCCGTATCCGAATTTAAAAATAAGATATTTTTTTTAGCCAAGTTAAATATTACAGAAATAATGTGTTTGGTTATGTCCATAGCTACATTCTCATCAAAACTTATGCTTAGCTATGTAATCCCAGCCAAAGTTTACACATAAAATCCCAGCAAAAGTTTACACTTAGTGCTTATAATTTCAGCTAACTATTATATATCGATATAAATTTGCGGCATCACGGTTATCGTGCAGTCCTCCATTTTTTTAGCAAAGTTAAATTAATATAAATAAATTAATATTTTTCATTACCACCAGAGATGCATTATTACCAAAGTTTATACTTATCTACATTTCAATCTAACTACTTCAGTTCTGAAATACCGTGAAGGAAAATGGCTCCAAATGTGGGTAGTTGTATAAAAGCCATTAAGAAAAAAATACATGTTATTACCCATGTATTAGGAATGTATTAAAATGTATATGGTATTAAAAAATGGGATTCTACGATTAACGTGGCGCCGCAATTTGATGATGGATTCTTATGTAACTTGACGAGAAAAATTGAAAGTAAATAATAATTTTTTTTTTTGATATCTAGCTTACTTCTCTGGATACTGTATCTCAAAAATGAGGGGGTTAGGGTGAAATCCGGCATGGACCAAAAAAATCAAAAAAAAAAATCACTGAAACCACTATATCTACACGGTGGAAATGCTCTATAGGTGTTTTATTTCTTCTTAGTGGTTGTTGTTAGGTTGAAATACAGCCTGGACAGAACAAACGCCACCAGAAGCACAAGGAACTACATCTATAACTTATTTTTGACATGCTATACCTCTAAAACCAAGCGACATTTAAAAATATATATATATATATTTATTTTCAATTTGTTTTGCCGAGTTCTTAAGAATCGATCATCAGATTGTGGCGCCACGGTAATGATAGAACTGCCTTAAAAATCTTGCGAGTGATGTTAGTACATTCCTTGCTGCAATACTATCGTTGGCGGCGTACATAGTTTAGAATTAACGGCCATTACTATCGCAGACAGTAACTTTCGTTTTGCGTTATATCTAAGGTACATTTATTTTTGCTATAACATGCACTTTATATGGAATGGTATGTCCTCAGGAAATTTCTGATCTGAAGGATTATTGATTCCCGGTACGCCCTTACTGGAATGTTAGTGATAATGTTTCACGTAGCTTTAGTTTCTTATATTTCATATATATGATACTGTGTTAAAATATAAGTCCTACAAAAAAAAAAAACAACAACCTTTTGAACATTAGTATGAAAACCGCATCTAAGGTAGTAACTAAAAGAAAGATTTTAAAAAAAAATGAAATCTATATATTTTGCTTCTCTGCATTAATATTTGACACTAAAATAAAAAGGGTAAAACAATTTTGGGGGGGGGGGGAGCGGAGGCTGCCTACTACTGGTACTAACTATTTTAAATTTGGATTAGCTGCTTCGTTATAATATCCTCTTCACGTTTTGCACCCTTCTTTTTCGGAAAAGTTACCACAAATTAGATTAAAAATTCCAAAATATGAGAGAGACGCCCAGCTATTAGATGGCACTGCAAAATTAATGAAAATCTATTGAAATGTTGGTTAAATCCTTAATTGTAATGTTTTCTTGCCGTTTATGCTTCTTTCCGTTGTAAAAAGTTGCACGAAATTAACAAATAAAAAATATTTGTCCGAGATGTAGTAGGCCCTACAAAAACGATTGCCATCTTAGAATCGATACAAGCGATCGGAGACAATGCATTGCTTCTGTAGTAAACAAATACCCAATTTTTTAAATGGATTTCAGAGAACGATTTTCCCAAACATTATTTTTCTTGGTCTAGACCAAATTTCAACCTAACCACGATCTGTATGACAAAACGAGACTGTTCAGGTTGATATGATCCCTGTGCCGATAATTTTTGCTTCATTTTTACAGTGCTGGCAACATTACGCAGATGTGCAGAGTTTCATATTTCGGCGTTTTTAACACAGCATGAGACAGTTTTTCCGAAGAAGGAGAGTGTAAAACGTGAAGAGGACATTTTGAGGAGGCAGATACTTCAAATTTCAAAAAGTTAGTACCAGTTTTGGATAGGTGGAGAAAGAGGCAGACTACCCGCATTTCTACATACTTCAAGATCTGCGCGTGCAAAGCAGCGGCTAAATACTAGTAAGGCCCTAAAAATACGATTGCGACCAGGCCATCTGCTAGCTGTTTGAACGCCCTTGTGTAATACCGACTATGCCGCCCCTTCAAACATCATTTTGCCGCCCCCATTGCTGCCACCCCGAGTGTCGGCGCCTGAAGGAGCAGTTAAAAAAGAAAAGAAAAAAGAAGTCACCGCAACATTTAATTTGCACTATCAAATTTATTTTGTCGGCGATATTTTTTTAGACCTGCTACTGTCCCGGTGGCGACAATGGAGTGGCAAATATCGGGTCGGCAACAGTTGATCCCTCGATTTGCCGCTTCCCTGTAGGTGTCGCCCACGTGCGGTGCACGCCTTGCACGTCCGCTTTCGGCAGGCCTGATTGCGACAGTAACATTCGCGCCACCTAAAATGTCACCTGGCCATAATTAGTCGTTTCCTTCGAAAATACGTAATTTCTTGATCTATCCGATACACTTGTTCCCTTTTGTTTATTGGAATCAATATAAAGTTTGACATAACAGGGGTATTAAACGCAGTGTTCATCGATAAACAAACCTGAACAACAAGAATATACACAGTCCAGTCACATTAATGTGACCACCACCACTTTCGACGTCAACGTGAAATAACCAATCACAGAAGGCAGGTGGCAGCACATTACAGTAGAGTGTATATAAAGGATATCCTAGGCCATCGGAAAGCATTTCAATCGTTGGCGTAATGCAGAAACGTAGCGATTTATCCGACGTCCAAAAGGGCACGATTATTGGCTTTCGGGCCAAGGTTGGAAGGATTTCGGAAACAGCTAATTTTTTTAACTATTCACGTGCCGCCGTGGTGAAAGTATACAGTGCATGGCAAAATGGCACTATTCAAAATCAGCGGCGTGGAACATGTGGTGCACCACGGGCTATAGATGACAGAGGCAAACGAAGGCTACGGAGATGCGTTCGGGCAAATAGACGTGCAACAGTTGAGCAACTGACCGCCCAGATGAACCAAGGGGCTACCAAGAGTGTATCCTCAACAACGGTTCAGCGAACGTTGCTGCGCATGGGCCTCCGTAGCAGACGCCTGGTTAATGCACCTATGCTGACTGCTGTTCATCGGCGACGAAGGCTGGAATTGGCACACCAGTACCGCAACTGGACGTCCACAGAGTGGCGACAGGTGGCTTTTTCCGATAAATCACGTTTTATGCTCCATCGGACGTCTGAAAGCAAACACCCTGCAATAATTGCCGGATGGATCCAGGGTGGAGGAGGGAGCATTATGGTTTGGGGAATGTTTTCCTGGCATTCACCGGGTGAACTCATCATTGTGGAAGGCACGATGGATCAGCACAAGTACTTATCTGTCCTTGCGGACCATGTCCACCCCTAGATGCGAATAATTTTTCCTCAGAATGATGGCATCTACCAGCAGGACAATGCGTGGTGTCATACAGCTCGCAGTGTATGTGCGTGGTTCTAAGAGCACCAGGATGAGTTTACCTTACTCCCCTGGCCAGCAAACTCCCAGGATTTAAACCCAATCGAGAATCTGTGGGACCACCTCGATCGGTTTGTTCGCGCCATGGATCCTCAACCGCGTAATCTAGCGCAGCTGGCCACGGCACTGGAGTCGGCATGGCTCAACATCCCAGTGAAAACCTTAAGAAACCTAATTGACTCTCTTCCTGCACGCCTCGCAGCGGTCCGCTCTGCCAAAGGTGGTTATTCTGGGTTTTGAGAGGTGGTCACATTAATGTGACTGGACTGTGTACATGGTAACAGTGGCGTAGTTAGGGGGGGGGGGGCGGCGGGGGCGGTCCGTCCCGGGTGTCACCCGTTTGGGGGTGACACCCGCATTTCGAAAATAGTAATCGAAATTAGTGTGATACAAAATATATATATATATATATTTTTTGATAGACTTCTTTTATCCTTTGGTGTCGAAACACGTCTACCTTTAATGTTCTGAATATTTCTTTTTAAGTTCATCTATCGCTTTTTCAAATACGATCCAGTACAGTAGAGGATAATAATATTATTGGCTACACCGCGCGCTTAAACAATAGAGCATCGCTCTGTTGCTCCAACAATCACAGGAACTCATTGTGCTTGCCGTCCGTCACAGTTTGGTTTGTTATGAGTGGCGGTGGATATAATGTAAGTTTTCTTGTATTAAGAGAGGAAGTTTTAAAATTAAAGGATATGTTATATATATCTAAAATTGTTAAAATCATGGTAATTAGGCAGTTAAATTGTAATTCCTCGAAATTATATCAAGAAAAATGTTAGATTTTCCTTTGAAAATGAAAAAAAAGCAACCAAGCATATGTTGGAATACGCGTAGTCTAGGCTTCAAAATTGTTTTGCTTTTTTAGAGTTCTATTAGCTTTCTAGCTAAGATTCGCAAGTGCCTTAAAGTATTTTCTAGTAATTTTTGAATTTATCATCTGACAGATTCAAATTGATATACACTTTGTGTACCTACCTCTTGTCGACAGTGCACCTATACTCGACATGAAATCGTATCATGTTCGAATTTATGAAAATAAAATGATTCGGAAAACTGCATTAAAACTAGCAATACGCTCAGGTTTCAAGTCAATCCAGATGAGTCCAAGTGTTATCGTCTGTCGGTAATCATTTTTTGTAGGGCATGTGTTAAAAACGGTCGGAACCGCGTATCTTGGTAGCGAAATCGTAACATTAGTAAGGGGACATCCATAAATTACGTGAGATGTTTTTCCGGATTTTCGGACCCTCCTCCCCCTCCCTCTGGTGAGACTTCGTGAGATCTGGTCCCGTCAGATTCCCCCGCCCCCCTCCCCCTACGGATCGCCCTCGCAACTTTTTGAGACCTTCACCCTCCCAAAGCCGGTTACACCCACACTTTTCGACGAAATACCCCCCTAAAATCGACATTCGCGTCATTTGTAAACACTTTTTTTTTTATCTACAGTCCAACACAATTTTAAAAAATCTCACGTGAGAATTGGTGAGATTTCGCTGGACCCCGCCCTATTTCACCTCACGTAATTTATGGATGCCCCCTAAGCACTTTAACTCTAGGTTCATGTAAGTTTGATTTGCTCTCTATTGATTGAGAATATACAAATATGATCACGATCAAATAAATAAGCGTATGATTCTCTAAGAATTTTCCATCATAAATTTACAGAAGATTTCTATTATGGGTAACCTCTTTGTCGAATACAGGTACCTACATTCTTATGGGTTCCTTAAATCAACAGGGATGTCGAACTTCTGTTCCTGAACAAAAATTGGGCTTTAATCATAAACTGAACGAACATTCGAGCCGTTTACATCTTTATTTATACGCTACAGAGCGGTGCTAGAAATCTAAAATTTACACATGAAGATGGGCTTCGATACATATCATATTTAGGAGTCTGTAGCTACTTATTTCTTCGGCGGGTAGTAAAATACTTCACTTGTTAAGTACTTCATGTAAAGGCGGCAGATATCTCAAATGCATGTTCTTTTATTACATGACCGTTATTTTTTTATTTTAAATTACGTTTAATTATGATTTTATATTTTATTTATTCCTCTTATTTTTATGAAGGAACTCAGTGTAGAGTTGCTTCCCTGACTATACAGTATCCCCCAGGGTCTCACAACTTGTGGGACCCGGATCCTGGGTTTGCTCCAATGGGATCGCATCTGGGTCTGGTATTGCTTCTACTTGGATCAAGCCACTTCTGTAACTTTCCTCTCAATATCCCGTGGTCCTGCAAATAGCGAGGTTGTGAAGTCATTTAAATACAGCCTATGTTAACGTTTAAATAACAAATGGGTAGCTTTCGACTTTTTTTAAATTTATAGCGAAATCTTATGGTCGCCCTATAGTTACACTGGCGGAAATTAAAATCACAACACGCATACATGAATGGTAGAATTTTAGAAAACTTTGAAAATATATCCATGGCCATACCTAAGAGAAATAATAACAAATGGAAATGGATCAGGCTAAGTTATTACCTTTCACAGTTGTCAGTGAGAAATGCGCCCAACTTGAGCACCAATACATTCGTGGATCCTTGCCGGCATTGACACAACAAGTGTTCAGATGTCTTCTTGGTGTATGTCTCACTACGCGTGCCATGGCTTATGCAGTCAGTTGTTGCACAGTTTGTGCTGGGTGACCATGTGATCTAATGTGTCTACTTCTGCTATCCTAGAAATGCTCTATTTGGGACAAATCTGGGAACCGTGCTGTCCACATTGTGATCGAAACTCCTTCGCAAGGCTTGTGTGACCGATGGCCGCAGTATGAGGGACGGGCACTGTCTTGTTGGAAAATACGATTCGGATGTTGAACATGTAGGGTATCACAATAAGATTCAGTACCCCGTCCACATAGTGATGGGCTGTCATTGCCTTCAGCAACAGCCGACTCAGTCATGTTATCGAAACTGAATTGCCACCAAAAACATGACACCGGTGACGGCACCTTGCGTGAGGTTCTGAAATCACAGCAGATAAGCCGTTCCTCCACTACGTCTGCGAATATGTCGTCGATTATCACAGACAGAATTGAGACTCGTCTCTAAACACAAATGTACGCCAATCACATGTCCATTTGTGTTTTCGCATTTATACCAGTGTAGATGATGATGGCAATGAAATTAGATTAATGGGACACAATGCACAGGGGGCCAGAGAGTGTAACCCAGCTTCAAGCAATTAGTTTACAATCATCCGAGGAGGGGCGGAGGCGGGGTGTAACTATGTGTAACCACTACTTGGACCTGGCATGCAGTCAACCATCTGCCAGCAACAGCCCGCACACCATTTGGCAGTCTTCACGTGCTGTTATCCATCTGTATGGTTCTGTGCCTGCTCTAGGAGTATTAGAGCTTTTTTCCATCACTGTGTAACAAGTCTGTATCCTGACATTGCACTGCGGCAAATCGTTCTGGAGATTTCACGATATGATGCACTCTTTCAAAACACATAAATTCTCCGACCTCTCTCACTGTTAGACATTGGGGTGTAGAGAGTTGTCACTCCTCGCCTTGGCATACTCAGACAACAAAAACTTGTGGGCAACCACGTGTCATGTGTCACCACACTGTTCGCCACTTATACGCTTAAAAAAATAATAATAATAATAAATTTTTTTTGCAATTTACACAATATATAGCACCGTAATTCTCACATTATTACATGTAAAACTTTTAATGTTAAATCATTTAATACTCTTCATGCGGGCATATTTGGGACCAAATTTCATTCGTTTATCACAACACCGTCTGGGTGCTGGAATTTTAATTTGCACCAGTTTGTGTATCAGGTGCTAAGTGTAAAGGTCGAACTGCACTTTGCCAATACTGGCCTGTACCGTAACCGCAACGACAGCCGGCCGAGTGACGGCTCGCCCCCTCGCGTCCAAACTTTTCCATAGCTCACCCGTGTTCCGACCCGGTCTTTAGTCTCCTTTAACGTTTACAAGTGATTGTTTCAGGGAATCAGTGTTGGGGATGACAAGTAGGTTTGACACCCTAATTTATTATAGAGTACTGTACTTTATTCTGCACAGTTTTGGTACGAATTTTCATTAAAATACTTTTTTATCTGACTCACGCAATCACCTAACTGGTTGATATTTTATGTACAAAAATAGTATCCCAGCGCAGTATTAACAGTATCAACGCAATCTCAATGAAATGTCAGTCACTCGCACTTGACGTGTTTGTTTTGTCTGAGGTTCTTTTCGATTCACTAAATACTTTTTGTTAGTGAAGAACGAGATTATAACATATTTTAATTTAAATATAAGTCGTAAAGATTTTGTATAGTAAAAATAATAATTTCATGTTATCTCAATGTTCTAGTCACAGAGTTTCTTATTTGGAAACTCGCAGTGCACCTATATCGTAGTCACCTAACTTGAAAAGAAGACCTACAGATTAACGTGAATTCTAACCACCGAGCGTCCTTCGCATTAAAAGATAAAAGCTTTGCCATTGGTAAAAGTCAATTTTAAGGCCCGCAAAAATTACAGTCGAGACCGGGATTTGAACCCGGACCTTCAGTTTTCAAATCGCACGCAGTAATCATTTGACTCACCAGTCCGAATATAGGTGTGATGAAAAATGAGTTTTCAAACATGATAAAATAAACATTCTTTTTCTGGAGGTTCGGTTACAAATGCGGATTTCGGCTGCAATTTTTGTGGGTCGTAAAATTGGTCTTCAACTCTGGCAAAGCTCTGATTTTTTTTAATGCGAACATGCTACGACTCTTCCTACATTTTACGAATATCTGATGAACATGGATGAAAAAAAATATTTTTTTTAAGGCAAATAATGACATGAAAACAACATTTAGTCGTAAGGGAAGGTAAATTTCCGAACTCTCTCGATGCGCTTCTCCACATCTAGCAGGCCGATACTGATCCGCACCGTCAAAACATACACCAATCCAATGACGGTCGAGTGTCGGACTGAGACCCGATCTTCAGAGGCCTCTCTAAAACCACCTGCGATCACCGGTGAGCAACACGTGGCTAAAATCTTGCCATATTGACTATTGAACATGAAGTAACTAAAATTGATAATTTTTAAGATGTGATTTACGAGTTTGCAGCTGTTAAAGCTAAAAAGAGAAGATTGTTTTTAGTTTATTGTGTTTTTTTTTTAAAAAATGAAGTTAATATAACAATTTTATTAACTATAATTTTTAATAACAATAGATGTTTATTTCATTATATTTTATTAATATGATATTTTACACTTACAAGATATTATATTTTACTTAATTTTGAATTTAAATTTTCGAGGGGTGACACCATCGATATCCGCCCCGGGTGTCACCCACGCTAGCTACGCCACTGCATGGTAACGTATCAATAATTTAAAAACAATTTTATGTTACACTGATATCGTACTAACCAACGTGAATGGCTCAGTGCGCTGAGGCGCACATTGGATCGTGGAGATACAACGGACCGGGCACAAGCTTAGGCCCCCGCGTAACGGCCGCCTTGAATGCCTCATAAACTACACGCTTCACAAATTCAATCATCACGCGTTGAACATAATTACACGTTTCACAGATTGATTCCAACACTTCAGTTTCCCCAATAGTACTTACAAGTTAGTACCCGGCGTCAGCAAGGGCACGCGGCAGTAAAACAAATCTGGCCATGCCAACAATGTTGAATAAAACTCATCGAAGACAGACGACCCCAACATATTGGAAAAGGTGATGAAGAGGAAAGTTGATGATATCGTATTAAATCAAATACTGATCAATTTTAAACGTCAAAACTACCCTCCAGTAAATAGAAACACACCAGTTTATCTTGAATGCGTAAATAAACGGAGCAGTAAGGAAACGATTATTTTTTTCTTATTATTAACTAGTCCGCGAGCGGTGATATCACCCACAATTCGAATGAATAATATATTGAATGAATAGCAGGGAATACCCCATTAAAAATGGGCATGAGACTAAATTGTCGTTATCTATTCACTAACATTCCGTGAGAAAAGAAGTTTGTGGAAGAAGCTTACAGAAAGAAGTGACAGGCTGTTAGGTCATATTTTGAGACATGCAGGATTGGTTAATCTGTTAGTAGAGGGAACAGTCGAAGGTAAGAACTGTAGAGGAAGACAGAGATTAGAATATATGAAGCAGATAATTGAGGACGTGGGCTGTTTGGGATATATAGAAATGAAGAGGTTAGCACAGGATAGGAAAGGATGGAGGATTGCATCAAACCAGTCGAAAGACTGACGACAGCGAAAAAAAAAATAAAAAATAAACAAAACATTCCGTACGAATAATCTTATGTACGGACATCAGGGACAAAAACAATAAAAGATTGTTTGAGAATAGAATACATTAATTTATTATCATTGACTGGAATTAGGTCCTTGCCAGCTCTACTGGACACTATCTTCGTCTATCTAGTTTTAAAGCTGGTCGGTTGGGGGTTCTAGTCATTTCACATTTCCACCCTCAATCTTCTTCTGATTTGGCATCTCTTGACTTTTCAGTCGGTCTTCTTGCTGGCGTATTATTGATTATTCTTTTCGCTCCGTCAATACTAATGATCTGTTGTGTTTGTCAGCGGCAGTTTCATATTTACCGAGACAACCAACTAGTGAATTGGCAAAGGGATGTGCTGCACTGTAGAATTTATAGGCTTGTTGCCGGAATCTTTCAATGATCTCCGCTATTCCCGAAGCCTCGTGGAGTGCGTCAGTGAAGACACGGTCGTACAGATGTAGTGCCCGCTTCATTGATCTGTTCTACAGCACTTGCAATTTTCCAAGGGGGCAATTAGCAATGTTGGGCAATCATATTCAATTACCGGCCTAGTCAAGGAGCAGTAAATGGCAATTCCTATATGTGGTGCCAATGAGCTTGCGCGGTTAAGTATCGGTTAAAAGAACATGTAGCCAAGCACTTAACCGTTGTCTGATTTGCTGGATGTAAGCTCACCATATCAACTTACAGTCGAATTTCTCACCGAGGTAGTGAGCAGCTGGTGCCCAGATAATAGTTTCATCTCCAAGCCTAAGTTGCGAGTGTGATAGCTGCTGTCCGCGCCTACCAAGTCATTGCGTCAGCATAATCACTTGCGTTTGGGGGGTTTCACACATTTGCGCCACCTTCTAGCCCAGGCTTCCTTCTGCTAAAGAACTTCCTGCAATCGTCTCGTGGCGATGGCTCTGCTGTTAAGAATGCCGTATCACCAGCGTACAAGGCCGTATTCACATTCACAGGTGCTAGAATGTCGGCTGTATAGAGGGTGTACAGAACAGGACACATTACTGAACCCTGTGGTACATCTGCACGAATGGGCATCGTGTTGACAGGTTATCGCTAATCCTGGCGCAGAAGGTGCGCCTCGACAGGTAGCTGCGGATCAGTTTCACGTAGAGTCCAGGCAAACCCCATTCATAAAACTAGCAGAGCAGAACTCACTGAGCCGAATGCAAGGGTGACATCGAGCAACACCAAGCCACAATAGTTTTTCTCGTTGAAGGCCCTCGTCGCTGTCTCAACAACACGCATCAGCTACTGCGTAGTGGAGTGCCCCTATGGAACCCAAGTTGGTGATCGGATATGACGCCTACAGGCTGGATATAGCTTCAGCAGAATTCGCTCGAACACTTTGCTGAGCCCCAGTAGCAGGCTTATGGATACCGACCACAATGGCATGCGTCCATGCCCTCGGCAAAGTCTGATTTTGCAGTATGTTCTTGAAGAATCGCACCAAGTAGTTGATGGCTTCTGGTGGTAGATTTATGAGTGCCTGAATATCCACTTTGTCGTGCTCAGGTGACTTTCGCAGATTCAGCCCGGCGATGCAGCTAGTCACCTCCTGCGGTCCAATCTCGGTGATGTCATCGTCGACGTCGACTGACATGTACCGTCGCAGTCAGCGACGTACTGTGGCGACGTTGTGGGCATCAACGTCGTCATCGACAAGCTGGAAGTTTTTCTCAAAATTTTCAGCGAGCGCGTTAACCTTGTCTTCTGGTAGGAATGCAAGACCGCGTTCGCCATGGAGTGGTGGTTTGATCTTCCTTTTATGGGTAAGGCACCTACTTTCTTTGCACGTGCTGCCATTGTCTGGTCGCAGCGTTGCAACACTTGCGGACCACTCACGATTTCGGTGTTCTACCAGTGATGCCTACAGTTCTCGCTATATTTGATCGAGAAGGCGGCGAGTGGCACAGTTTCTCGTTAGTTTCCAATCCATGGTAATCCGATTTTTATTTCTAATCTGCGCAAGGAGCTGCATGCTTGAATGAATCAGTGGTGTGGCGACTTTTGTAGCTTCATTAACGGTGTTGGTGAAGGCTCTCAACGTTTCCAGTTCGGTCGTCTTCCCTAAACCAGCCCCAGTCGGCCCGCTTGAATCAGGAATTGGTTGAATCTTTGGCTGCTACTCGCCAACCTCGACCTAAAGTAGCACAGAGAGTGATTCGAAGAGAGGCTGGTTAAGGGTTGTTGCAGGGACAAACCACTAACTCCATCGCTGCTGGGTGACGGGTCCCATGAAGGTGGGGGCTTAGCTGTCTTCTTCACCAGTATGAAGCCTTCCTCGTCAGGCTGCCAATTCTGGGTACGTGAACAACGCCCTCTGCCTCCGTTCCGCCTACAGACCCAGGCTGCAGTATTGTCAAAGACTTCCAATGTCTTCTTGTTTTGTACTTTAGCTTTCTAATGTTTCTTTGCTTTACCAAGTTTCATCACTGTCAGGCTGACTCCAGTATATTAGCGCGCCTCCTTCTTCCTGTTTATTGCTGTTTATTGCATGTCTTCTCTGGTGTCTTTGGAGTCTTTGCCCAACGAGTACACGTCACCATGTATACGGTGAATACTGAAAACAGCGGCTGGTGTAGCGTCTTCATCCATCTCCAAATCCTTATGTTTGCCGGGTCGTCGTATTTGCCACAACGTCCGCCGGCAAAGCCGAGTCCAGTAGGACGCTCAACGCGCGCGGCGCGGATGTTCAGCGCGCGCTTTCCTCGTCACCCAGCCGTCCGAGCCCGTTCGGCCGTACGGATGAGTAACCGAGCTTAATTGGCTGCCAGTAATAGCGAAGCAGTGCCGAATTATTCAACTTGGACGCACGCAACACGTAATTTCTTCAGTCACCTTCGTAAACAATACCTATCTATAACAATCACACATTCAAATAAACGACTCTATGAATTTAAAAAATGATGTATACACATTCTCTCACTATTGTTTATACTCTTAAGACGAGTTTACATCTGTTTCATTAATAATGCAGTAAGAGTATTCCATTTCTGATCTACTGTAGGGGCTGCTGGTGAGGGGACAATAATAATTAATCAAAGGGATACTGGTTGTAGATGCACTAAGAGAAAAAATACAAATGCATATGAAACAGATGAAGCTATTGAAATAATAACGGAATTAGGTAGAACTGGAAAAACAAAGGTTAATGCTGAAAATATCAAAGCCAAAAATAAGGGCGTTATTGCTGAACTGTAGAAGTATAATGAACAAAGTGATGGAATTTGCAAACATAATAGACACACATGAACTACAAGTGATTATAGGGGCAGAGTCTTGGTTAAAAGGAGGAGTACTAGACAATGAGGTTTTCCCTGAAGGTTACAGAGTGTACCGAAGAGACAGAGGAGCAAATGGTGGAGGGGTATTCATACTGGTTAGCAAAGATTACTATAGTTCTCTATTGTTCACAGATCATGACCATGAGTTAGTAGGGGTAGATCTTTGGGGTGATAAAAAAGAAAAAAATCAGGGTATTGGCAGGGCCGCGCTAGGATTTTGGTGCCCGGGGTAAGCATTCATAGCAGTCACGTATTACCAGTTGGGGGCCTGTGGCGAATTCATCGGATGTGCCCCCCCCCCCTCAGGACAAAGCCTACTGCCATTCTGTCTCTAACTCTGTTGTGTTCCCGTCTCAATAGCCTCTTTAACCTTCTCACATCCCTATTGTAGTATGTAGGTTCTGTACATTTCCTCGCCATTTTTTTATTATCTCCTTAAACTCTTCCCATTTTGCATCCCCCGTACTTGTGCAATCCTTCCATTTGCTGAACCTTTCCCTGAAATATCTCTTCTATTGTAAAGTCTGTGTCTTTTTGTAACTATACTTTTTTCCCCCTTCTATTTTGGCCACTGGTTTACTGAATCCTCTAATATCCATCAGTACCGCACAGTGATCACTTATTCCTTCAGTTACTTGACACCATAGGGTTACCAGAATTTTTTCTCCAAATCCGGGGACGCTTTCGGCATTTGACCTAATTACGCGATGTACTTTTATAAGTTATATGATTAAAGGTTGGGTCAACTTAAAAGCCACATATTGTTTATGTTTTGTATTTTAAATGAGGATCACAGACAGCCATGTTGTACACAGCAAGGATACTTGATTTTCCAAAGCTGTTGTGTGCAAGACGCTGTATCCTTGTAATTTTCTTTTATTCCTAGGCACGTACAAGGAAAGAAGTGCGCTTCATATCTCTTGTTTTACACAAATGCATTAACAAATCAGGGCTTTGATTAAAAAAAAAAAAAAAAAATCCGGGGTCATTGCGGGAACGAAATCTGTCCGGGGACAGAGAGCTAAATACGGGACTGTCCCCGGCAAGCGGGGACGTCTGCTAACCCTACCCTACAAGAATTTCATTAAACCAACATGTTTGGTCCCCTCGTATTTTGCTCTACCACTGTTATATGGTTATGGAAAGGATATCGATTACAGGTATAAATTATGTCTGTTTTAGGGGCGTGTCTTATTCCAGATGTCGATTATATGACCAAATGCAGATGCTCAATTTTTCTTATTATACAGCATATGTATAAGCAGAGGCTTCAAAAATCAAAAAATAAATTGTAACATGTTTTCAATAATTTCTGGTGCGCTTACCTTTTGCGCCTCATACGCTCCCAGCACTGTATAGTCCTCAAAATTATTCCGAAACCAACGCCTTTATTGCATAAGTTATTTCAAATTGACCATACCGAATAGATAAATACATACATTCTGTTTCAACAGCTTTTATCGTATTGTTAGTTAATTTATGCTCATTCGAGATGAGCATAAGATAATTCGTTATTTGTGTTTGGGCAGTTGAGAAAATGTACACTCAAACAGTGGAGAAATTCTCCCTCCCCACCCCCTCTTAAGTTCACAAATTTCCCCACCGCTGACGCTTGTCGCTGCAGTACTTCTCCATTAAGTGTTGCCAGCCATACGTCGTCATTTCACAATCAGTGGTTGCAGGGCGGTCGAAGAGGTAGTTTCTCGTAAGCAGTTTGCTGCATCTAACAGCCAGGTAACGGTTAGGGTTGCATGTGAAAAGGTAACGTGAGCGTTAAATCATAATAGTATGACACTTACTGTATTTTCTCTCGTAGTTAAAACTTTTTTAGAGACTTCTTGCTACCAATAGTTAATGTGGATGCTTGTTTTGCCTGAAAGGAAGAGGCATTGTCAAGTTTAGCCGCATAAGGAAACTTCAAGATCTCTAACGTAGATTATTTGCAGTGTATTCTATAGGTAGTATTGCAACTGGAATAAAAGATTATTTTCTGTAATGTTATGGAAGAAACAAACATTCATATTAATTAATGAATAACCAAACATATTTTTTTTTAAACAGAATCCATTTAACAGCCGAGGTGAAAGACCACTAAAGCCTGACTTTATTCGCAACCCGAAATTAAATTTACAATTTAATTTGTCCAGGATAGTTACGACGTTGTTTCATTACCAAAGTAGCTTGCTGTGAGATTGTTTTCGCAGGGCAACTTTTCATCTTGTCTGGAATACACAAATTTAAGCTCAGATTAAACAATTATAAAGTTTGTGTATTAACTATGAATAGTGTTTTTTCTCTTTGTAAAGTCGACGGTATTTCTTTGTTAGCGTTAACAAAACAGTAGCGCTTCGTTTTTTGGATTGAAAGTTGGGTAATTTGAGTTATTGAAGCAGTAAGTGTTACGTAACGCTAAATCCGAGAAACATACCAGGTAAATACCACGCCTTAACGTAGAGTAATTTGACAAGGATTTATTTTTTCTCATTTAATGCTGAATTCGTGGAATTTGTAAGGATGAAAAAGTTTTAATCAAAAGATTTAATGTAGCATAGGTTGAATAAGGAGGACGGCATACCGTGTTGGGCATCAAATATGTTGAAGTATTGTGTAAAATAATTTATGTCTTCGTTTGACGTCTCTGTTCCTGTTTTCTTTTGTTCAGATGGGACTCTACCCCAACCCTAGGGATTCTTGAATTAGGATTACTGGAGATCGCAATTCTGCCTGGAGTTGGCATCATAATACTGCAGTGGTCAAACGCTAGAAATTCTTTCCGAAGTACATTTAAAGGTTTCGTGCTGGTCCAGGCTGTATTACAACGGAATTACTGCTTGAAAATAATACAGTACGTCTTGCGACTGAATACAGCAGTATTACGACGATATAATTTAATGTTTGTAGTAGCGGAATCGCGATCTCCAATAGATCCCTTGAATCCAGGGGCGGATCCAGGATTTTGGTTGGGGGGGGGGGGTCTTGGCTTAAGTGAATTTTGGTTCAGAGGATTTTTGGTTTTGGGGGGGGGGGGCTTGAGTCGGCCATGGGGTAGTATTTACAGCCTACTCGGGCCTCAAAACCGTAGAGCTAAAAAAAAAAAAAGTCTCCAAAATTACAATGTCTGATGGACCTAGATACTTGGGGGGGGGGGGGCTTGAGCCCCCTAGCCCCTCTGGACCCTCCCCTGCTTGAATCAATGGTTGAAATTTATATACGGTACAATGAATGTATTAATGCGCGTGTGAAACAAGCTTTAATTTTTTTGAGCTGCAGTGTGGCCTAGGCAAGGAATGTTATCGGAGGTACTGGTGGTTCTGGGGAATGCAGCCTTTACCAAAATAACTACTGACATTTCGCGTCGCATTACAGTATAAGTGATAAGGAATCTTAGTGGAAGGGGGGTACCAACCTTTTGAAATTTGGATTAACTTCTTCCTCTCCACGTTTTGCGCTCTTCTTTTTTGGAAAAGTCTCCACAAATTAAATTAGAAATGCCAAAATACGAGACATTGCGCAACCGCGAAATGTTACCAGCACTACAAAAATTATCGGTACTGGGATCGTATCAACCTAAACAGTTTCTTTTTTTCATAATTGCCGTTAGGTTGAAATTCTGCCAGGACCAAAAAGGGGGGGGGGGGGAAAGAAAAAATGTCGAAGATTCGTTCTGCAGAATCCATCTCGGAAATTGGGTATTTGTTTACAATGGAAGCAATCAATTGTCTTCGATCGGTTGTATCGATTCTAAGATGTCGAGCGTTGCTGTTCTACACCTCGGACAAATATTTTCTTTTGTTAATTTCGTGTGATTTTTTTTGCAACAGGAGGAAGCTGAAACGACAAGAAAACATTACAACAATGGACTTATCCAGCATTTCAAGAGATTTTGCAGCGCCAGCGACATCTAATAACTGCTCATATTTCGGCATTTTTAATTTAATTTGTGGCAACTTTTCCGAAAAAGGACAGTGCAAAACTGATATCGTGTGGAAGCAGTTAATCCAAATTTCAGCTTACCACCAGTTTCGGACTGGTGGAGAAAGAGGTTTTATAAATTAATCTGAAAATAATAAATTAACTGATATTTCAATGGAAGTCGGGGGATTCTATCATTACCGTGGCGCCACAATCTGATGATTGATTCTTATAGAACTCGACGAGAAAAATTGAAAGTAAAGAATAAATTTTTTTGATATCTCGATTAGTTCTCGAGATATTTTATCTCAAAAGCGAGGAGGAAAAGTGAGGACAAAAATAAATTTCACTAGAACCACCATATCTACACGGTGGAAATGCACTATAGGTGGTTTATTTTCTTCCTAGTGATTGTTGCTAGGCTGAAATACGGCCTGGACCAGAAGAAAAAACACCAAAAGCCGAAGGAACTATACCTATGACTGATTTTTAACATGCTATATCTCGAAAACCAAGCGAGATATCAAAAAATTTTATTCTTTATTTTCGATTTTTTTCGTCGAGTTCTACAAGAATTATTCATCAGATTTTGGCGCCACGGTAATGATAGAACTGCCGGAAGTCTTGTATTTGTCTCGCTCAGTGAGGCCTAGACCAGGCCCGCCGCTAGCTGTTTGAGCGCCCGCGTGCAATACCGATTATGCCGCCCCCTGTCTAACTACAGCCAGTGGTGGATTTAGGAAATTTCCGAACCGGGTCAGAAAACTTTGAGATTGCCGCCCCCATTGTTGCCATCTCGAGTGTCACCGGCCGCCCGAAGCAGCTGTTGAGCTAAAAAAAAAAGGTCGCCCGTTAAATAATACGCCGCAAATTTCGTCGCGGCGACAATGGAGTGACAACTATCGCGGGGCGGCAACTGTCGATCACTCGTTTTGCCGCCCCCCCTCGATGTTCCGCCCGCGTGTGGTGCACGCCTTGCACATCCGCTTACGGCGGCCCTGGCCTAGACCGGGATTGAAATTAATATTACTGCCATCATTGAAGTTCTTACTTGAGTTTGAATTCAACTCTTATCACTATATAAACTACTCCCTATTGGTCTCGGATTTGTTGCATACAGTCCTCAGGCGAAAGTTCCAGAAAGTGGGTAGTTCTTATAATTGCATAAGTTGCACAAAAAAGCCTTGTTATTGCGTATTGCTCATTCAGGTGTTTCTTAGGTTTCATTTTAGGAGCGAAAACTTAAATCTGCGTCCTTTTGGCAGGTAGAAAAGAAATACTCGCACGAAAAGTTCCGTTATTTGCGAAGCAGATATTTTGCATTGCTTGGGATCATGGGATGGTACTTAATATTCTACGACGGCGTTTATCTACCTTTTTCAATTCGAAGACGCGTAAAATGTCAATTGCACGGAACTTGTATGGTTTATATCATTAAAATTTGGGACATTTTATTGCATAATCGTAACATTATAATGTAAAAGTGGGTAATAGCGCAATCACTGGGACTCGTCAAGGATTTTTAGTTTTCGTCTGAAAACTGTTGCACACGTTCGTTGGGTGGTATTATTTAATACATGTTGCTCTTAGAGCTGTACAATATATCCATCCTCGCAAACTTCACTCGAAAAGTGCCGTAACGTAAGGCGGCGAGTGACTGGGAGAAGGCATATAGCCATGTATAATGACAACGGTATCGTTCCTCGACTATATTATTTATTAATTAGTTTCTGTTACACCCATGAAGATAGAGTATAACACGCAAACTTCACGTAAAATAATAAAAAAAATTTGCTGTAACAGTACACACTATGCGATGAGAGGACGTCATTTGTTATCGTATGCGACTTCCAGCGATAATATTATTACGTGCAACAAAATGCATCAACGACGAAAACTAAACAAACTTTATTATAAAAACAAAATTTATTGTCCATTAAGCTACAAAAGGAAGCGTCTATGTCCACAGGCACCGCTAATGATTCTGCTTGAAAATCATGATAAATGTTTAATAAATCCAAATTTCCAGCGAATTATGTTTTAACAACAACCAAACGCCATTTTGGTGCAGGCTGCATTTCAACTATAAAAACTAAATTCCTTCGACCTAATGCTGAAACAAGCATATTGCCGCACTTTCAACCTAAACATAAGCTACGTTAATATTGTCGCAACCTACTTCGATTAGAATATTAACATCTTCAACATTAAATGCGGATAGATTTCTTGACGATGTAATACCTATAATCGTTGGACGCCGCGTATGTGTACGTAAACGAGGCAACCAACATTCGCTTACGGTTCAAAGTTTTTTTTTTTTTTTCCTTTTAGTGTGTAATCTTTTCCATATTTATACTTTTATAGCAACATATTCCGAAATATCATTCAAAGAACATGTGCATGATCATTATACTTCGCTATAAGGCTTCTCCCAGTCGCTCGCCGGATAGCGTTACGGCTCACACGAGGCCAAATGGAACTACGTGGTTTATGCACGCTCTCTAAGCGGGCGTGCACCGCATGCGGACGGCACTTCCAGGGGATATTCTGCTTAGTTTTCGAGATATTCTGTCGCAAATGTGAAATGGTTTTGGTTGAAATTCAGAAGAAAAAATTGGTTAAAGTCAAATTTGATGATGGATTCTTATTTAAAAAGACGAGACAAATGAAAAATAAAGAATAAAATTTTTCGATATCTCACCTAGTTCTAGAGATATACTGTATCAAAAGTGAGGTTTCTTGAGTTGAAATGGAGAAGAAAAATTTCGCAAAAGTCAAATTTAATGATCGATTCTTATGTAACACGACGAGACAAATCGAAAATAAAGAATAAAATTTTTCGATATCTTGCTTAGTTTTCGGGATATACTGGGAACATCGCAATGTTTGGAAGCGCAATACCGCTGCTGCCGCCATGCCGGAGAGTTTAGTGCCTGCTTCACCGATTTAACGTCACTTCTCCTCCATATATTTCCTTCCTCCAGGTTCCAGGGTGGCAGCAAATCGAGTGATCGACTTGCTGCCCCAATACTTGTCACTCCATTGACGCCGCTGGGACAGTAACGGAGCTCACTGTCAAATAAATTTGCCGCTCTTTAATTACGATTTTGCCGCCTCTCCTGAAGCTGAGCATAGGTAATGGGTAGCTGTAGTCAGTGCCAGATCTAAGGGGGGGGGGGGAGGAGCGGTAAATGTATGTTCGAAGAAGCGGCAATCTTTTAGTTTTTTGCCCCGATTCGAAAAATTTCTAGATCTACCAGTAGGTACATAATTAGTATTGCACAAGGGCGTTCAAACAGCAAATTAAAGATCTTTGAACCTCTTTCACCTGCCCAATGTTGCCAGACCAGTTTAATATCAGATGTTTATGAGAAGGAATTAACATGTATTTTCAACAAGCAATTCCATCTCCACCGTATAATCACGGAAGTTTTATTTTTCTATTTGTGTATGGCATGAAATAAACAGTCATGTCTTAACCAACCCAGCTAGATATTCCTCGCAGCTGTTTGCATTATCAGCAAAGAACCTAACTTCTGACAAACCAGCACAATCATTAATTAAAATTATTATTAATTAATGGTGATGGAGCTAACGCTCCTGCGTAATTCCCCTAGTCATCTAATTTCCCACTTTTTTAAATTTTCTTTTATATTTGGAGTTTTATTTTCCTACCAATTTTACTTTTCCAGTTTTCAAATTTTAATTTTAAATTCCTTCAGCATTTTTGGTAAATTATTCATCACTTCATTTGGTAATTTGTTACAACCCTTGACCCCCTTACCAACAAAGAAAATTTTCCCACTTCCTTACGCATGAAATGGACCGCCAGCTTGTGGTCTTGGTCACCTATCCCTTTCCATTCACTATTCATGACTCTTTGACCAATATCCCTCCAAGCCCCATCACCAACATATGCCCTGTACATTCCTTCTTTCCTCCAATGACTGCCGATCCAGCTCCTTTAATGAACAGCAGTGGTCCCAATCCATTATCCTGTGACATTCCGATTTTCCCTTTCTGCAGCACTTGAAACTGCATTTGCTACTATAAATCTTTGCTTTCTACCTTCTAAGATTTTCTCTTTCTCAAAGTCACTTTATTCACCTCTCCTCCTATAGTTATTTGTAATGTTAACCTTATTTTGTATCTCTCCAAACTATTTACCATATAATGGTGTCATCTCTGGACCATTGATACAAAGTTATCTAAAATGCCAGACAAACACGGTTGTTAGTAAACTTTTAACTTTAGTGTCGAATTCTCAGCCTGAGGAGGCACATCCTATGGGGGCTGAGATTATTGAGGCTCAGTGCGTAGAGGCAGAAATTAGACATAGTGGGTTGGAGGCAGTTGAGAAGGATGAGTGGGAGCTGGTAACAGGTCGTATGAGAAATATGGTTAATAGGATGAAGTCAGAAATTTCAGAAATTGTGGGGAAAAATAGGTTTGACCTGTTGCAAGAGTCAGGAGAATAGCCTCATATAGATGTAGGAGTAAGTAAGATGCAGCAACTAAGGGAGTGCAAGGCAAGAATAGGAAAGAAAGGGTTCTGCTGCTTGGTAGTAGCTATTGGAAAGGTGTAGGCCCTCTTCTGCAGGATCAGTTAGGTACAGGTTACCAGGTCAAGTTTTTCCAAACCTAGTGCAACAATAGGTCAGGTAATAGAGGATGTAGGTGTTTCACTAAAGACAATAGAGTAGTGATAGGAAGTGTTGGGAATAGTATTGATAGAAACGCGAGTTTTAGTATAGAGTGACCTGAGAAAGGTGGTGAAGTAGGTGCAGCATACCAAGGTGGAACTCGTGCGGGTCCTAAGTTGCCATGATTGGCCACTATTGAACTATGCTGTAAGGTGAGTGAATGTGGAAACAGAAGTGCTACTTGGTAAAAGCATTAGTTCAGTCTTGGGTGTTGTACTTGTGAACACCATTGGTAGTTAGGGTTTCACGAGGCATGGCCAACACCTAAATAGAAGGAGCAAGGGGGTACTTTCTGAGTTGTTAGCTAAAGCAGTAGTGGAGCCCATTTCCTGTGATGAGATCAGGACTGTGCCTTTTTTAGTTTTGGAGCTGCTGGTGAAGGGATGGAAATAAATGATGGTTACAGAGTGTACTGCAGAGATAGAGGAGCAATTGGTGGAGGAGTTTTCAAACTAGTTAACAAAAACTACTACAATTTACTGATGTTCATAGATCATATCCACGAGTTGCTTGAAGTAGATTTCTGGGATAATAAAAACGAAAAATTAGGGTTTTGGCTGCTTATCACAGTGGAAGACTGACAGATGAAGAGGAGGTTCTTGGAGAGAAATTAAATTCATTCTCGGATTTCAGAGATGAGAATAGAATGTCCATTATTGGTGGCGATTTAAGTTTGCCAGGTGTAAACTGGGTAGGAAATAATATTAATAACACAAGGGAACAGAGATTTGCAAATACCTTAATAAGGGAAGGAGGATTTACGCAAGTGATAGAGCAGAACATGAGGGGACAAAATATTTTGGATATATTCCTAATAAAGCCAATGATAATCTTGTGGGTTGGCAAGTAACCAAAGTAATAAGTGAAGCAGTTGTGATCAGTATTAGAGTATTCAGTGAACCAGCAGCCAAAATTGAAGGGGGAAATAGGTACAGGTATAAAGAGGAACAGATTTTGAATTTGAAGAGAGATTTCGGACAACGTTTCAGCAAATGGAAGGAAGGCACAAGTACAGTAGAGGTGAGAAGAGTTCAAGGAAATAATAAAAGGGGATGAAAAATTTATTCCAAAACAGAAAATAAAGAGAAGTAGAGAACCTGTGTACTATAATGGGAGGTGAGGAGGTTAAAGAGGTTGGTAAGAAGAGGAATGTTTGAAACTGCTAAACAAGGACTTTATAATAGCTAAGAAGGTGGCTAAAGATGGGCGAATGAAGAGTGTTGTCAGTGCAGGGGGACCATTGACTGATGCATTGTGAAATTTCTATGGCTGTGTTAGAAAACTGAAGGGGAAAAAGGTGGGGAGGTGTTAGGGACGATTATAGATAAGGATGGTGAAGAAGTTACTGAGGATTTGAAACAGTCGAGATTTTAAGAAATTAGAAATGAACATATCAAACAATATGAAGTTCATCCTGAAGTTATCGTGAAGGAAATTATTATTATTATTATTTTTGCTGTCATCAGTCTTTCGACTGGTTTGATGCCTTCCTATCTTGTGCTAACCTCTTCATCACTCAACCCACGTCCTCAATTATCTGCTTCATATATTCTAATCTGTCTTCCTCTACAGTTCTTACCTTCAACAGTTCCCTCCACCAGCAAATTAACTAATCCAGCATGTCTCAAAATATGACCTACCAGCCTGTCTCTTCTTTCTATAAGCTTCTTCCACAAACTTCTTTCCTCACCCATCATTTCCAAAACTCGTTCATTTCTTACTTTGTCTGTCCACTTAATTTTCAGCATTCTTCTGTAGCACCACATTTCGAATGCTTCAGTTTTCTTTATTTCCGGTATTCCATGTTTTGCTACCGTAAAGTGCTGTGCTCCACACATAGTTTCAAAAAGTGTTTACAAATTCCAAGATCAATATTTGAAAATAAAGGTTTCTCTTTTTCATGAAGGCTCTTGTTGCTAGTGCTATTCTACTTTTAACATCATTCCCGCTTCAGCCATCAGTTGTAATTTTGCATCCCAAGTAGCAGAATTAACTTACTTCTACTGCATCCTATCCTATTTTTATATTTAATCTATTGTGATTGGTTTCATTTTTGCTACATTTTATCACTTTTGTCTTTGTTTCATTTATATTCAATCCAAAATTTTCCTTCAGTATTTTGTTCATGCCATTCAGTAATTTCTCAATATCCTAAGCCCTTTCTGCTAACAAGACACTGCCATCAGCAAATCATAGCATACTGATTTCTTCTCCCTGAACACTTATGCCACATGGATTTTTTTTTGATTTTTTTTTTTTTTTTTTATATATTGCGTCCTCTACATACAAGTTGAATATTAACGGGGATAGTCTACAACCTTGTCTCACACCCTTTTTAACTGATGCTCGTCTCTCATGATTCTCTACTTTTATTACAGACACTTGATTTTTATATAGTTTATAAAGTATTCTTCTATCTCGATACTTTAGACCTGACTTCTTTAAAATTTTGAACATCTTGTCCCACCTAAAATTATTAAAAGCTTTTTCTAAATCAACAAATGCCATAAAAGTATCTTTGTCTTACTTGATCTGCCATTTAAGTATTAATCTTAAAGCCAGAATTGCTTCCCTTGTACCACAATTTGTCCTAAACCCAAACTGATCTTTATCCACTATGTCTTCTACTACCCTTTCCATTCTTCTGTATATTATTCTGGTCAGTAATTTTGAATCATGTGATGTTAGACTAATGGTGTGATAATTCTCACATTTGTCAGCTTGTGCTTTCTTCAGAAGTGTGAACATATTTTTATTAAAATCCGTTGGAATTTCTCCAGTTTCAAAACTTTTTGATATCAGCTTGAATAATCTTTGAGATTCCTTCTTCTCCTAGGGATTTAAGAAGTTCTGCAGGGATCTCAATTCCAACTTCCTTATTTTATTTGCTTTCTAGTCATTCAGAGTTCTATTAAATTCTGTCCTCTCCTAAGTCATCAATATTCATAATAAGTCATCCTTTTCCATTACGCTATTCTTAAAGTCGTCCCCATAATACAGTTTCTCAATATATTCCTTCCATCGGTTAGCTCTATCGTCTGAGCTTAAAAGAGGTTTCCCATTGGCTGCTTTAATGTTCACACCTCTTTTCTTCATTTCTCCAAAATTCTGTTTGATCTTCCTAAATGTAACATCTACTTTACCTACGACCAATAGTATAGCTAGCCGTTTTAAGGATCATGCTATGATTCTAGGAGGCGACTTCAATCTGCCTTATATTGACTGGCGTAATTACGTTCACATCACAGGTATCAGGGGTAAGGCAGCTTCTGAAGTAATTCTCGAGTTGTCAGATAATCATCTCGAGCAGCTAGTTAATGAACCTACGCGTTGTCATAACGGTAGCGAAAACATTTTAGACTTGCTGGTTACCACCAGGCCAGAATTATTCACCGACATTTCTACGACCACAGGAATAAGCGATCACAAAGCGGTAATTGCGACCATCAAATTAATGACCAAGCGAAAAATGAAAAAAGGGCGAATTGTATACAGATTCAATAAGGCCTCAAAGGAGTGTTTTAGAACCTACCTGAGGAATAATTACCATAACTTCAAGTCAACAAAGGACACCGTTGAAGAGATGTGGCATCGTTTTATACATATAGTCAGGGAAGGGATGGAAATACATATACCAAAAGCGGACAATAAAGGGGGAGAATGATCCACCGTGGTACACATGCGAAGTCAAAAGATTACTCAAAAAACAAAGGAAAATACATGCACACTCAAGGAAGGGGTGTCGCAGCGATTTAGAAACCTTAGCCGATTTAAGAGGATGTATTAAGAGTGTAACGCGCGAGGCCTTTTACGATTTTCACTCCAACTCTCTAAGAGTCTTACAGAAAACCTAAAGAAATTTTGGTCGTATGTACGAAAAGTCAATTGTACCAACGGCAATATTCCAGCACTAATTCGTGAAGGTTCCGAGGTTAATGAAAGCCGCGATAAAGCAAACGTACTAAATACTGTATTCAAAAATTCATTTACAAATGAACATAAGGATAGTATTCCCGTTTTCCCACGCCGTGGCGAGTCTGTGATGGAATCATTACAAATAGATACTGCAGGTATCATTAAGCAATTGGAGCTCCTGAAGTGGGGGAAAGCACGGGCCCGGATGGAATTCCAGTAAGAGTATTTTCAGAGTATGCAGCGGAAATCGGACCATTTCTGTCTGATATATTCAGTAAATCATTAGAAGAGCGAAAAGTACCTTCAGAGTGGAAAATCGCGCAAGTAACTCCGATTTTCAAAAAAGGTGATCGAAGTGATCCTGGGAAGTATCGTTCCATATCTATAACATCTGTTTGTAGTAGAGTTATGGAGCATATTATATGCTCGAACATTATGAATTTTCTAGATGATAATAATTTACTTACAACAAATCAACACGGATTTCGGAAGAAAAGATCACGTGAAACACAGCTGGCCCTATTCACACACGACGTAATGAAAGTTATCGATGCAGGTTCACAAGTAGATGCAATTTTTCTAGATTTCCAGAAAGCCTTTGACTCTGTGCCACACAACCGCCTTTTAGCGAAGCTTCGAGCGTACGGTATATTGGATCAGCTTTGTGAATGGATAAAGGATTTTCTAACTGGACGGTCGCAGTATGTTGTTGTTGAAGGGGAAAGTTCTTCTAATCTAGATGTTACATCGGGTGTACCTCAAGGAAGTGTAATTGGACCACTTCTTTTCTTAATTTTTATAAACGATCTCGGAGACAAATTGAAAAGCCTTTTTAGATTGTTTGCTGATGATGCGGTTATTTATAGGGAAGTAAGAAATTTGGCCGATTGCTTAGAAATTCAGCGTGATCTGGATGTTATTTTGGCTTGGTGCGCTGAGTGGCAACTTACTCTAAATTGTAAAAAGTGCAAGACAATGAGAATAACTAACAAAAAGAATCCAATTGTTCAGAAATACGAGTTAAACAATACAGTTATTGATATGGTCGATTCTATGAAATATTTGGGAGTAACAGTACAAAGGAATATGAAATGGGACATACACATTAATTCGTTAGTAGGTAGAGCAAATTCTAGGCTGTGATTCATAGGTCGAATCTTGAAAAATTGTAATGAACAAACAAAGGAGATAGCGTACAAATCTCTTGTGCGTCCACATTTGGACTATTGTTGTGCCATTTTGGATCCATTTCGTAAGGGGTTGATCGAAAGTATAGAGAAAGTACAGAGAAGAGCTGCTCGATTCATGACCGCTTGCTACAGTCCTTATGAAAGCGTCACAGAACTGAGTAGTAGACTAGGTTGGGAGTCTCTGGTAGATAGACGACACACGTTTCGTTTAAACTTATTGGTAAACATGCGTACTCCCACTTTCACTTTTGAGTGTAGTGAAATACTTCTTCCACCAACCTATTTGAGTCGGAAGGACAGGAAAGATAAAATTAGAGAAATAAGGTGCCGGACTGATTCTTATATGAATTCTTTTTTCCGTCAAACCATTAGGGATTGGAATGCACAGCAAAGAGATTAGCTTTGGTGCTGAGCACCCTCTGCCAGCCACAATTTTGTGAATTGCAGAGTATATATGTAGATGTAGACCATTTCCTTTTCTACTTCACACTTTTCTTCTAGCCATTGATCTGTTGCTTTTTTTGCATTTCTTGTGTATTTGATTTCGTAACTGCCTGTATTGCTCTCTTCATGCTTCATCCTGAGAATTTTTGTACTTTCTCCTCTGATCCATCAGTTTCAAAAGTTCTTCTGTGATCCAAGGTTTTCAACCAGCTTGTTCGCTAAAGCCTAATGTTTCTTTACCAGCTTTCATTATTTCGGCCTTTAATGCATTCCATTCGTCCTCGTTTGAGCTCCTTTCAGAGTTACTTCTTAGACCTAAGTCTACCATTTTTGCAGATTTTTCTCTCGTACTAGATTGTTTTAGTTTATTCACTTCCAGTATGTTCTGCTTATGCTGCTTCCTTATTCGCTTGAATTTCAGCCTGCACTTCTTCACTATCAGATTACGGTCAGTCTGTCTGCTCCTGGGTACGCTTTACAGTCTAGAACTTGATTCCTGAATCGCTGTTTGACCATGATATAATCTAGCTGGTATCTGCCTGTATCCCCAGGACGTTTCCAGGTGTATATCAGTCTTGCATAGTTCTTAAACAGTGTGTTCGCCACAACTAGCTTATATCTCTCACAAAATTCTAACAACCTGCTTCCTCGTTCATTTCTTTCAGCTAGACCAAAACTTCCTACAGTATTTCTCTTTTCCTTCTCCCACTATCACATTCCAATCACCCATGATTATTAGATTTTCCTCCCCCTTCACATATTGGATTAATTCTTCAATTTCGTTGTACATTTTATCTATTTCTTCGTCATCTTCCTGTGACGTTGGCATGTACGCTTGTACTAACGTGGTTGGGGCAGGCTTAGTTTCTAACCTCATCAAAATAATCGTGTCATTAAACTGTTCATAATAACTCACCCATTTCCCTACTCTTATTCATTACAAATCCTACACCAGTGATTCCATTGACAGCATGTGTGCTAATTATCCTGTGTTCCCCAGACCAGAAATCCTGTGCGTCCTTCCATTTAATCTCACTAATCCCAACATCTAACTTAAGTCATTCCATTTCCCTTTTACCCTACCTACCCTATTCAGACTTCTAACATTCCACGCTCCGACTAGTAGAATGTTTCTATCCATTCTGATGACCCTTCCCTGAGCAGTCCCCACCCGAAGATACGATTAGGGGACTATTTTACCTCCAGAATATTTTACCCAGGAAGAAGCCATCATGATATATATAATTTGAGAGGACTACATGTCCTCGCGATACCCTTTGGGCACTTTAATGCAGTGGTTTCCCGTTGCTTTCTGCATCCCCATGCTGTTGATCATTTATGATTCATCTGCCTTTAGGGGCCGTTTCCAACCCCAAGGGCAAGAGGGTGCCCTGGACTGCTCCCTGCTCTTCCGCCCTCCTCTTGGAGGCCGTTGGCAAGCAGTGGGTGATTCCTTATACCGGGAATCTTTCAGTCGCCAGAGCCTCGTCCGTGCAAACAGGGTGCACCACGTGAAGGAGAGGTTGACATTTGATTGGAAAAGGCTAGTATAGTCTCTCCCAAACCCTTACACCCCATGAAGGAAATAAGAAAGCAGAAAAAGCATAAAGGGGCAAGTGTAGGTAATATTAGTACATTTATCTTAGAGATAGCTGGATGTGACATTGTACCTAATGTTTAAATATTATTTAAACTGAGTCTGGATACTTGCTGCTTACCAGAGGACTGGAAAAGTGTGATAGTGTGCCAGTACATAAAAGAGGGGTGAGAAATAGTCTAAAATTATAGGCTGATCAGTTTGACGTCAGTGGTAGGTAAATTGGAGAGATTGATATGCAGCCTCATCAGAAATATATGTGAGGAGTGTAAGTGGTTTTCAATTAGGCAAAATGGCTTTAGACAAGGATATTCATATGAATCTCAGTTGGTGGGATATATGTAAGATATTTCAGATGAAATGGACAAGGGAGGTCAAGTTGATAGTGTAGCACTAGATCTTTCAAAGGATTTTGACAATGAGCCATAAAATGGCAGTAAATAAGGTAAAAACTATTGTAGTGGATGAGAAAGAAATTTGCTGGACAGAAGAATTTTTAAAAGGTAGGAAACAAAAAGTTGGGGTTAGGAAATGCAGTATCGAAAGAAGTGGAAGTAAAACTTAGATTGCCACAGGGTAATGTATTGGTACCATTTCTATTCATTATTCTAATTAATGACCATGACCACAAGCTGGCACTTGATTTCAGGCACAAGAGTGTGGGAAGATTCTCTTTTTTAGGTGAGGGTGTCAGGGATTGGAATGAGTTACTAAGAGAAATGATGAATAATTTACCGAAAATGTGGAAAGAATTACAAGATAAAATTTGTAGAGGGCAAATTTAGGTGGGTGCAGGATAGGGGAAAAATAGGGGTGTAGGGAAATTGCCACCGGAGCCTGTGCTCCATTGCAATTAAATAAAGTAAACTAAATTAAAATAATTGTATTGATTGTTTACTATCAGAAATTAGATTGTTTGCAGATGACATAATGTTATGTAAAAGGATCAAAACACTAGAGGACTGTAAACCAATGAAGCAATTATAGTCCCAAAGAACAGTTCATCTTGTGATGGTGATTTACTATTTATTGCCTTAAAGTCAACTTTAAGAATTCTCATTATTTTTTTAATGTATTTTATATTCTGATCTTATTTAAATGTTTTTTCATATATATTTTTTTTCATTTTATAGGTGTAAGCTACTGTAATCACTAAAACCATGGCATGTGTAGTCATTCATTTATATCATTTGTACTGATACAGTTCCTGGTCTTTGGGCTCACTTTTGTTTTACTTCTCTATTGTATATAATCATTTTCTAATTTTAAGTTATAACTTAACCTATTGGGTTTTATCACCTGCTCTGTGCACATGGCAGGGCAGATTTGTATAAGGAACACAGTGATAAAAGAAATATTTTGTGTGGTTATATAGCCTCCTGGACGGGGAGGGGAGGGGGGAAGGGGGCTTCTGGTGGGGAAAATAACAAAAATATGGGCACATTTTTTGTTGGTGGATGATGGATCTTGTATGGGGTTGTTTCAGATTGCTGAATCTATCTGAGGGTGGTTTGGAAAATGTAGGTGGTGATACTGAATCTGTGAAATTTGAGGCTGATAGTGGTGGGTATCCATAAAGATGTCTAAAATGAGGCTTGGATGGATTGTAGATGAGTAAGTAGGAGTGATTTGTAGAATGGAAGAGGACATTGATGATACGTTTGTGATCTATATAAAATGTAAATGACTGGTAAAGTTTACATTTTAGTTTAATGAGTGGAAGATAGAATATGCTTACAAGGGAGATGATAAACTAAATCCCTTAAACATAACCTAAAATAACATGAGAAAAGAAATTAAAGAAAAAATGTGCCTATACCACAAGTAGATGTGGAAAGAAATTTCCAGATGGTATAAGCAAGCTACATTAAATTATTACTATTTTTCCATAAAGACTTATTTAAAGTGCACTTTTTTAATACATTATCTGAAGAAAAATTACCCTTTTAGTTGAAAGAACAGACTATAATATTGCCATAATGAGCTGTGTGGAAAGCACACGTGAAAGTTGTAAACCACTACTGTCCGATTATTTCAGTATTATTATTGCTTTCATTGGAACCCTGAAAACTCTAATTTTGGTTAGCTTGGTCTGAAGACAGCTTAATTTGTACATGGCCTATGAAAAATATGTAGTTATAGGGAGGATAAAGAAATTTTGGAACAACTGCAGGAATAGTGTTCCCAATTGTATATGAATTTATCAGGCTATTATTTCCAATCCTGAGCTGTTTTTAGTCCATTGAAGGTGATGAGGTGCAGTTAACCATAAAGTGTAACAAACTTTGCTCAGAGCAGCTCTGCAAAAAGGATTAGTTAATTTAGCTCTTGCTATATTACATTAGTTCTGTATGTCTTATAACTGATGACCTAAATAACAATTCTTGGATTGTTTATTATTATTATTATTTTCCAGAGAGAAAGGGAAATATGGCTACAAATTACAAGTTAACATATTTTAACATCACGGCTTTGGGTGAACCCATACGCTTTCTTTTATCATACGGTGGAGTTGAGTTTGAAGATGTTCGTGTGGAGAGAGAGAAATGGCCATCAATAAAGGAATGTAAGTATTTCAAATAATTTAAACTTAATTTTCTAGCTGTAAAAAATGTAAATGCTTTATGCGTGTGAAAAATTGTGTAATGGAATTATTCATATTCATTCTATATTTTAGACTCTTGTAATTTTTTTAGTGCAACATTTCCACTGCACTGTTGGTATCCGATTTGGTCAACAGGAAGACAATTTAATAGTATTTCATGTTTTTCTGCACTTTTCTAGAGCCCTTCATTTGATTGATGCAATTCTGTTTTTTCCTGGCCTAAGCTATTGAGGCCTGTGGCAAATTAGTTCTGCTACTACCCCAGGCAGACAATGGGCAGAAGCTCTTTCAGGGGCAGCAGGTCCTCTCGGGCCTTTTTTTTGTTTCGGTCTTATGTCCATGTTGGGGTCATTATAACCAGAAGATGAGAAAGGAGGATTGGGAAGGAATTTGACCATCTTTTTAAGAAAAACATTCAATAATTTGTATGGAGCGATTCTGAGAAACCACGGAAAATTGAAATCTGGATGGTCAGACTGGGATTTGAAACAAGCCATCCAACAAGCTCAGTTTTGATCATAGGTCAATATTTGAGACTAAAATATTCTCATTACCAAGCAAACTGCTTTGTTGGTTTTGAGGAATTTGTTTCATTTATCCTTTCCTTTATTCCAAAATTGTAAGAATTCTTTTTTTCTACTACTTTTGGGCCCAGTTTTAGCGTTTTTTTTTAATTTTCCGGGTGACATTTTGGACCACTATTGATACGCCCTTTCATATGCCTGTGCCTCCCACATAAGTTCTGAACACTTTAACTTAAAATCTGTATTTATGTACTACATTAGTTCTTACTATCCTTGACATGAGGTGAAATTATAGGTGGTTTAATGGATGTCTGAATAAAAAATATATTTCCTTTTGGCTAACTTTCGTGGACATCAAAATGAAATTGGTAATCTGCAGACTCTCAAACTGTTTGGATTTTTATTATTACCAATTTATGAAAGTTTTTGGCAAAAAACCGCCACCCTATCATTTATTCCTGAAACTTCTGATCCAGAATTTTTTAAAAAATTTACAGTGATTCGTAGCATGCTAAAGTTTACAGGAAAAATGATATATTACTGGGGTTAATGGTTTTCACATTTTTAATTAATTTTATGCTTCTTCAGATACTATTTTTCTACCCAAAAAAATTTCATTTTATAAGCTTTTTTTTTTTAATTACTTAAATCTATTCAGTCCTGTCGTCAATTAATATTTTCCTCTATTCACTTCTTCCACAGGTTGCTGTCCTGGTTGCCAGAGTATTTTTACCTTTCCCCACAGGTTCTTGACTGAATCCAATAGTTCTTCAAATGACAAAACATGAATCACTTTTGAATTAATATTTTTGTGGTCTCTTTGATGATATATGTCACCAGACTTCTCCAAAGACACTAAAGCACACACATACAAATATTCCAGCGATTCTGATGACTGATAACTAACTTTCCACTCACTACTTGTCTCTGCCGCTTGCTTACAGTATATAGATGCTACAGAAAATTCCAGGATAACAATCACTCGATGTTTCTCGAATGGTGACAACACAGCTAACAATAAAAACCACATTAAAACAATCAGAATTAATACAAAATCATTCACAATCACCATGAATCGCATGGAAATTAAAATTAAAGATATTCACAGGTATTTACACACACAATAATCAACATAAACCAGTCCCACTGAGAATTGTCATCCAAACATGGTGGCTCACATAAACATTTACAATTACAAACTTTTAATGTTTCATGCATAATACTGTCCTCGAACATATTTCATAGTATATACATTGTTTCTCTCAATAAAACAAGGTTCATTTCCATGACGTATATACACAAATTCACAGCTAATAAGGAAAAAATATATAAATCTGCAATAAATCAACTCCCATCAAGCTATACATAATTCTTAAGATAAAATTTCCTAAAAAGGCTGGGTCTCAGGGCTGTTATAATATGTTTAATATGATAAATTTCATGAATTGTATTATAGTCGTGAAAATAATTTTTGAAAATTTTCTTAATTAATGGGTAACTTGGATTTTCTTACTCACTTATATTGTAACACAGGCTGAAATTCCATCTGAATAAGTGTTTGGTCCAGATAAAGACCGGGATGAAAACTTACAGAACCAAAGAAGACAAACAAAAAGAGTGGTAAAAAAAAATGGTGTAGTAAGATTCTATTTTGTGTGCCAAGACCCGAGATAAGACAAAAGAGGTCACGTGAGAGAAGGGCGATTGTGATTGGCAGGTTTGATCTGACGAGATGCCATTCATGCTTGTTCCTTTAGTATTACAAGAATATTCAAGATGTGGAGTAGAAAAGTGGTTTGTTCTCGTCTAGATCGGGTATAAATGGGCCCAGTAGTGATGGAGTTGAAAGTAGGTTTTCCTTCGAAGTGATGTGATGAAGGTTCGTGAACTAGAAAGTCCGAAGGTGGACAAAGCCTAGTGCAAGAGAATAAATGTTTCTCAGTATGAGTGAAGGTATCACTGTTTCATATTGCTCGAAGCTGAAAATTTTGAACAAAGTCAGATTGTCTGGCTTATTTGGTTTAGGTACTGGACCCCACAAATGAAATGAACCTTGTGGTTCAAAGAGTATACAACAGCTTTTGTATTTTCATTTAGTTGTGTACATTTCACTGAAGAACTTGTTAATGTTGTGAAATCTTTTCCCTAAGCACAGGCACCGAAGTATGAACTGTCTAAATTGATTGTGATGCATTGCAATAATGGGTTCAAATGAATGTTCCGTTGTTGAATTGGCGACAATAGATGTGCGACACTCACATGAAAGTTGCAAGTGATGGAACTATAGGAATTTTATTCTTGGACGCTCCCAGTGGAACTAGAAATGCTTTTTAAACTCATTAATTTTGGCAACAAAGTCTGTCAGATCAGTTAGTTGTTGTTATAAAATTCTGAACATCTTGGGTTTTTACTGTACTAGTTGTAACGCTTTAGCGTCTCTTGTCGTTGATTTGATTGTAATTATAATTATGAATAACTCAATTCTTTAGATCCAAAATATATCATTTATTTTATATCATTCGGATCAACTGGGAATTACAATGGAATTGGTTATTCTCTGAAGATGCAGGTTCGTTTTTAGGCCATATGTTTCTCGAGCATTCAATCTACTCTGATAACTATCATCTCACAAGTCCTAATCTCCATAGCAACTTACAACTCATTGCTTTTTCTCTCTAAGAGTATATATATTATTAGTTTTTTATCTACTCTGAGATCAAAAATATAATTTTCTTATGCAAATATTTCTGTTCTGTCACATGCCTCCTCTAGTTTATCATGGCTTTACTTAAAAAGACATTGATAAACTTCTAAGAATAACCTTGCATATCAATCTTCTGAGATCCCCATCTCTCTTATTCCTAGTAGAATTGTTTACAAAACATTTTACAACACATTCTCTTCTTAATACTAATAAAATAATGAAATGAACCAAAAAACATGTCTGAATATTCACACTAATTCAGGTCCTGTTACGGTCGCCGTGTAACGCTTTAGCGTCTCTTGTCGTTGATTTGATTGTAATTATGATTATGAATAACTCAATTCTTTAGATCCAAAATATATCGTTTATTTTATATCATTCGGATCTACTAGGAATTACAATGTAATTGGTTATTCTCTGAAGATGCAGGTTCGTTTTTAGGCAATATGTTTCTCGAGCATTCAATCTACTCTATCATCTCACAAGTACTAAACTCCATAGCAACTTACAACTCATTGATTTTTCTCTCTAAGAGTATATATATCATTAGTTTTTTTATCTACTCTGAGATTAAAAATATAATTTTCTTATGCAAATATTTGTTCTGTCACATAGTGCCTTCCTTCCAGATACTGAATATCTCATTAGTACTGAAACTCTGGTCTAGTTATAATTATATCTATAATCTACCTCTTGGTTACTGATGTCCTGAATCCCCTTGGATTCATCACAACTGCCTCTTGGTCACTTATTCCCTTAGTAATAGCAGACATTGTTTTGACCACAGTGGTTATAAATCAAGTACGTTGCTGAAGCCGATTGCCACTTAGTAGATAGGGACATTCATTTACGGCCCCTTCCCAAAACCTGATGTCTACAAAATGATTGAAGGATTCATACAGTTCAATGAGCCTCTCAAAAGTCTCACACCACATTCACTCTCTTCCCAGAAAATCTGCACACACAATTCTGTATCTGCTTACCAAAATCCATAAGCCATTAAACCCTGAAAACCCCATAGTTGCTGCTTACGGATCTCCTATAGTACACATTTCCACCTTGGTGGGCCTATATATATAATCTAGTAAACAATGAAATTAAAGATGCTAAGTAGCGAAAAAGAATTAAAGTAGGGTAGGGAAATAGGCCACCTTTTTAGAAGATGGATGTGGCGCGTGAACACACAGAAAAGTCAAATATAACTAATAGAGAAATTTTCAGGACGAGCCCTTTGTCAACAAGAGAACATTATGGAAGGTGGGTGATGTGGAAGAATCTCACAGAAAGACTGTTGGCCAGGAAAATGGTGTGGGTAAATTAAAACGGAGGAAAAGTAGATGGGCAGAGCTAATACCCGCACATAGATAACTATCCAAACTAATCTCTGGTCAATGGGAACAGAAAAATATAATTAAAGCTAAATATGAAAAAAATATACATATATAAATTTAAAAAATATACATATATAAATTTAAAAAATATATATGAAAAGTGTATAAAATTTTTTAAATGTTGTTTTTAAACTGAAGACTCTATGAAGTAAACATCACCTTAGGTTCGTAGTGGTTCAATATAGGTTGTGAGGATGGAGGCAAAAAGATTAAAAAAAAGGGTAAACATGAGGGAAAATAATAATGATGACCAGATATTCTCCAAAGTTGAGACCAGGTGGTTATCTTATGCCCAGTTCGTACTCGTAGGCAAGTTACCACCTTCTGAGTTTAGAGGAGCTGTTACTATTAGGGAGTATTCTGATAATATGGACTGTGAAAGAAGAGTTGAAATTATTCGAGTCATGGGTGATGGCATGGGCAGCAACTGGGTGCTTTGGGTTCCATGTGAAGTCTGTCGGTGGCCATTTATTCTTATGGAAAGTGGATTTGTGGTCAAACCTATGTATGAAGCCAGGCAGTGGTTGCATGTTAACTGGTAAATTACATGGAAGGTTTCGCAGGTAGCGTGTCCTATGATAGGGAAGCTTTCGACTGTGACAGAGTTGGTGAAAGTTGTGGAGGCAAGGTGTATGTCACACATCTTACAGTGGGATCTATTGCATGGGAAAAAGCCTTGGAGTTGATTGTTAGGATGAGGATGACTATTTTTGTGGACTAGAAGTTCGCTGAGGTTAGGAGATCTGCTAAAACAAGTACTAGGAGGGGCAGGGAGGATTTTGGGAAGAATGGATCTCATTTCAGGGCAGGTTTGCGGGAAATCGTAGCTGTCCCAGAGGATTCTGTTAATGGATTAGTCGTGGGTAGTATTGTGTGACCAAGACTGGATTGTGGTTGGTTTTTGTGGGTTTGGGATGATTGATGGGCTGAGTAGGTTTTAATGTAGCCAGTGAAAGCTATTTGTTCACCAAAGCTGGAGGGTAGTTGCAAAATATCAATGCTTGTGAAATATTGTTTTGAATAATCTATGAGGAACTGTTGGTTGGAGCATATGTGACTACCTCAAATGCCAATACTGTAGGGGAGGAAACATTTGGTACGGTACGGATGACAACTGTCAAAATGGAGATACTGTTGAAGGTTGGTGGGTTTGATGTGGACTGAAGAATTGAGGTAACCATTGGAGAGGGACAAATCCACATCCAAGAATGTGGCCTGGGTGTGGGAGTAGCTCCAAGTGAATTTCAGCATGCCAAAGCTATTGAAATGGTTCAGGAAATTTAGCTGTTTGTTTTCACCATGCTTCCATATCGTAAAGATATCATTAATGAATCGAAACCAAATGTGGGGGTTTGAGAGGGACTTCCTCCAGAAAAGTCTGTTCCAGATCATGGTCCATGAACAGATTAGAATAAGAGGGGGCCATGTGGGTGGCCACAGCAGTGCCACAGGTTTGGTGATAGATGTTGCCTTCAAAGGAGAAGCATTTATTGAGAATCAGGTGGGCCAATTTGATGAGGAAGGAAGTCATAGGGTGTCTGTTGGGAGAGCACTGTTCCAGAAAATGTTCCATGGCTCTGGGGCCATGCCAATGTGGAATGTTTGTGTATAAAGATGTGATGACAATGGTAACCAGTATGGAGTTGGAAGGATGAGGGGTGTGTATGGTAGAAAGCTGGAAGAGAAAGTTTTGGGTGTCCTTTATATGAGATGGGAGCTGAATTACTATAGGTTGTAGATACTGGTAAACCAAGGCAGAGATGCACTCAGCTGCAATAATAGGGCATCCTGGATTACCACATTTATGGATTTTGGGAAGGAGATAAAGGGTAGGTGTATGTGGATTTTGGAGAGTAAGAAGTGAAATGAATTGTGGGGGTGAGACCTTGGAGGGGCCCACTGAACTGTACATATTCCTGTATTTATATATAGTCAGCTCCCCTCCCATATCAAGGATACACACCACTTCCTCCTCTGTTTCTATCTTCCCAGTGACTCCACTCTGACAATCCTTGTAAATTAATGGAAAAAGGCATTCCTTTTGCCACAGCCATTGTGCTATAGAACCCTGCCTAAATGATTGATCTCCCAACAGCTTCCTGAGCACATCCTTCCCATTCACCCTGGCTCACATGATATTTAATAACTTCTTTTTCAATGACAATATCTATCATCTAATATGGCACTGTGATGGCTCCTTATGCAAAACTCTTTGTGGTTTCTCTGGGGCAGTAATTCTAAAGTCAGTCTGAAACCCTTCTCCCCCTAAGGTAAAATCAATCTGAAATCAACTCCTTCCTTTTGTGTCTGCTTCATAGCTGTTTTTATCATCTGTAGACTTGGGAGAAAACAACTATGGGAGGTGGGTGGTAACTTTCATTCGGGAGGACACAGTCATCCACGATTTCCCCAAATCACTCCAACCAAATACCAAGTTGGTTCCTTCAAAAGACCTTGGGGCAAATTCCTTCCCATTCATGCCTTTCCTGCTTCTAATGATCATGATGCAAAAAGCCAAAATAAAAAATAAACCTTCCTAAATAACCACAATTTCTGTATTATCCTGATTTCTCATGGCTCTATTCACATACTTGAGCCACTTTCCTGGATTGTATGTTTCCATCTGTTGGCTACCACAGTTCCTTGGTCCACATCAAACCTATTAACCTACTACAATTTCTCAGTTTTGACAGTCACTACCTGTATTGCATTAATGCTCCCTACCAAACAGTTCAGTATTCATAGTAGTTGTATATGTTATGTCCAGCAGTTCTTCACGTCTACCAAGCACCGATATCCCACAATTATCTACCAGCTTTAGTTCATAAACAATTATCTTGGGCTACATTGCAACTCATCAACCATTCTAAATCCCCTAAAACAAATCGTAGTTCAGATCCAGTCCCACATTACTAAGCCCCGGTTTCTTAGGTTCGAACCTATTTTGTTCCCAACCTAATATCCTAGAAATTTTAACTTTCTCTTACGTCTACTGTATAAACTAATAATATTCATAAATTTAATAGGACCTAAAATAACCTAATTTTTATGTTATGACCTAAAATGACCTAATTCGGTTTTTAGAACCTAAAATGACCTAATTCGATGTACTGATCCAGTTCGACTGTAATTTTGTTACTTAAACAAATGTCCAACCGGATTAGCTCAGGGCTACGGTCTGTGGAAGACGCCATGGGTTCGAACCCAACCATCAGCTGTTCTGACGTGGTATTCCGTGGTTTTCCTTTTCCCCTCCAGGCAAATGCGGGAACAGTGCTTTATGGACAGGTTACCGGTAGCTGCTTCCTTTTCCCCCTTCCTTCTCAAAATTTTGTTTTCTTCTTCTACATCGATTCAAGTTAATGTTACATGGCGATCCGGCCAGTCACCATCACCAGCTGTATCTATTATTACGTGAATCCTAAGATCTAAGACACTGCAAATGTGAGCAGTATGGGAATGATCCCTAACATAGTCCGAGGGGTAAAGTCGAACTTGGAGGGTAAACGAACTATGTTTACGTATAAAACGGAAGAATTTATTTTAAAATTGGAATAACTATTCACCACAATATTAAATGATGTGTTTCAACCTAATTGTTGACAGTAACATTGAGAAAAGCTGTAACAATACGGTGTGGTAACTTCACATTATTACAAAGGTTTACATTCAGTAGAAACAAATCGACAAAGCAAGTTTTAAACATAGCACGTTAAACATTAACAATCTCAGGAACGCAAACCCTTTCTGAGAATTTAACAGTTTTATACCGTCATCGTTCAGTGGTAACACGGAAATTAAAATATTGTGTAGGCCTTCATAAGTTTAGTTCCTTAATTAAAAGCAATAATGCCTAAAAAGAAATCCTCAAGAAGTAGTCACCTGCGAGGGTGGTTAGGAACGAATAAAACTTTTCTAAAGATGAGAGAAAATTATATATTGTCAAGCATGTGTGAAACCAGTAAGTTTAATTTGTTTTATATACATATATCTTTTATAATTTTAAAAAATAAATTTGATTTTATTTGTTTTCATTTCTAAAGTAACGTAAAGTGACAGAGTCTAGACTGCTGGATGAAATTTCATAATATTAACTGGCTATTATCCAGGGTGTTATATTCAGGTGGACTATTTTTATTTTTGATTTCTATATAAGTGTCTACAGAAAGATGATTCCACGTACTACAGTATCAGAATTCAGCAACTCATTTGGCAAATGTTACCAGGAGAAACGCTTCCGAACAGAAGCAGAGTTTCATTACAAGTTCAAACCTGGGTGCAGAAGATTCGTTTCACCTGCGTCTGTGTGAAGTTCTCACTGCCGCTAATATACCAGTTTCAACAGTCCAGAATGCAGTCCTGAAGTTTGGAAGAATTTTGCAACAGAAAAATATGAGATGAATTCACTTTAAGAAAGAATTACTTGCCTCATCTGCAAGTGAAAACCATTGAAGAACTAGTGGACATTGCCGACCACTTCATCTGGTTAAGTGTAGATGAGACGTCAGATGCCTGCGGCAGATATATAGCGTTGTTGTGGGCAAGCTCGCATGTGAGGGACGTAGTATACCCAAAGTCATTATGTGCAGAGAACCTCCAATGACTAACCAGTCTACTGTGGTAATTGCTGTAAGGGATGCATCAAAACTGTTGTGGCCAGGTCCAGAACACGAGGATAAATTGTCGTTGGTGACAGACAGTGCAGCTTATATGATAAAAGCAGGGGAGCGTTTGAAGGCATTCCATCTTCGAATGGTCCATGTCACCTGTCTAGCTCATGGGCTGCACCAAGTAGCTGAAAAAATTCGGGAACAGCACCCTGTAGTTAAAGAGAGAATTCCTTCAGTGAAGAAAATATTCCTGAAAGCGCCAAGTCGAGTCGTTACTTTCATCGATACCCCTCCTTCCTGAGCCAGTAGTGACACGATGTGGGACCTGGCTCTCAGCCGCAGTATATTATGCAGAAAACTGAGTGCATCACGGAGGTCATCGAATCATTAGATGAAAGCGAAGCTATTGCTGTAGTAAATGCAAAGAAAGTGTTGCACTCAGTACCATCTTTACAGATGTTGAAATATATAAAGGCAAATTTTTACAACCCAGAATTTTCAATCAAGAATTTGGAAGGAGGTACTCTACCGTTGACGAAAGCACTTCAAATCATCCAAGAAGTGAGGACCAAAGTGGCTCCTGGACCAGTTGGGGTGTCTATAGCTCAGAAGCAGAAGTCTGTTTTAGCCCGCAGTCCAGATTTCAAGAGGATGGAATACATGGGCTGTGTGCACTGTGGTCTAAAGAAACAAGAATATTGCCTTTGAATCCTAAGGAAATCGCTGATACAAAGTTCACACCTCTGAACACATGTGACGTAAAGCGTAGTTTTTCCGCATTCAAGAGAATTTGAACGGAAAAAAGAGGAGGATTTACTCCTGAAAACCTGTCAAAATATTTCATTGTTCAGTGTCATACTAGAAGTTTTAAATGAGTTGTTTACCATACACAATACAGACGAAGTATTTTGAACATAATAGTAGTTTATTTTGCATATTTTAATGTGATCGACCAATGACATGTTGGAAGTTTTTAAGGAGTACTTGTATTGTAAAGTCAACAATATTTTTAACACTATGGCAGTATATATTGCGTGTTTTAAATTTTATTTCCCTTAAAAACGTGTTCCTAAATCAGAATTTTAAAAACCTATAAAAGCCTAAAACGTGAGTTGAAGAAACCTAAATTTGGTTTTTTAGAACCTAAAAATCCGGGGCTTACACATTACACAAGAAATGCAATATGGTGGTTGCTGAGAGCTGTTAAAAATTTAGGCTAGGTATTTGAGGCAGCATGGAAATTTTTATAACACTTCCTTTGTAATTTCTAAGTTCAAAATCGAAGACCTGGCTGTGGAGTAGTGGGGCCTGTTCAACCTTTGAATTTTTAACTTTACAAATTTTTATGTACAAAAAATGTCCTTAAGGCATTTTGAACTTTTAATACCTTCTAATTTGGTATGTATTAAAATGAAAAATGAATAAGCCAGATTATTTAGTTGGGCTTAAAATGTTGAAAGGCCATTTCAAAATTGTACTTCTTCAATTTCAAAAAGTGTATAGAGGCATGATGAGATTTACAAACAATAATATTTACACCTAGAAACAAATAATTCTGAAAATACAGGTGATTTGGGTGGGACTTTACACCTGCCAGGTGATCAGAAATGTTATGATAGCGCGAGTGAATTGTATATCGGCGACCGGCTAATTTGAAATGTGTTGTGGTGTGATTTGCTCTTGCCCGACCACTTGACTCGTAGGAAGCAAGCAGTTGTTTTAAAAAAAATTTGAGCCGTTAAAAGATTCTCATTCGTAGTTTTTTTTTTTTAATTTCCATATATTTAACATTCAATTAAAAATATTTATATCTGAAGTAGTTCTAAAAAAAATATTTATGTATCCTGTGTTTACTGTACAAAAAATTGAAAAAATTAATTAATACATAAATATAATTACTTGTTAAAATTAATTTTGACAAAATAATTATGTGGGTATGTTATATAGGCCCTATCTATTATATTACCTAAACTATTCAGCAGGTTGCCCATTACATATGAGGCATATAGCAAATAACTTTTATAATCATTTTCAATTGTAAAGCACTTTTCATCTCGGAACATAACCTAGTTATATGTCCATTTAGAAGGGGAAAAATCTCATAGTTGTATAGTAAAGAACCTTTATAACAATTTTCTTAACAAGAAAGCACTTTTTACATAAATTCTAAACCATTTTTGTAAAAGATATAAGACTCAAATAAAGTTGTTTTCAGTCATGATGAATTTTGTTGCATTCATTTCCATTATGGAAACAGAGAATGACAATCAATTTAAGGTGGTTTTTGTGTGCTTTTAAAATTTATGTAAGGAGATATTTCAAATCTAAATAATTTGATCTTTTTGAATAAAGGAGCTAGGAAGATAAAAGTAGGCTTAAATAAGAGATAAAAATTCATTTAATAACAATAATATAACAGTTCAAGGGTAACTTGAAATTTAAAGTAAGAAAAATGAAATTCTAGTGTCGACATGTGATGGCATCACCATGTGTAACTTTTATAAATTAATAGCTCTTAAACGAGAATAATTGAGAAAATTTGTCATGACTTAAAACATTGGGAATAAATTAAACTATAACATATTAAAATTTCAGGCAAAACTGAGTAAATTTAGTGTTCCACAGGAATGGGAGATTTAGGTAATTCACAAAGGAATAGGGTTTCCCCGCAGGAATATACCGTTGTTCCGTGGCAATTCAGCAAAAGATTAGCCAAGGCTATAAAAAGCCTACCAGAGCTCCCTTGGTAAACTTTTCCAAGCAGGCAGTCAAGGCGAGCAGAGCTCCATGATGGGCAGTGAGCAGGTACTTCGAAGATTTTTAGTAGTGGTGAAACAGGAGACTTAAAAAATTTCAAGTTGTTATAAACTTTATATTAACTATCAGGACAGGGGACTCTGATGTTATTCCGGGATGCCATAGGATGACCTTTCAAATTTTGGGGCAATTTTCTGAAAGTTTGTGATCAGTGTGTGTGTGTGTGTGTGTGTGTGTGTGTGTGTGTGTGTGTGTGTGTGTGTGTGTGTGTGTGAGATGTCAACCTGCAATCTGAATTCACGGAATAGTTTCGATGCCTTATCTTTCTGGTACCAGCACTTATGAGGGGCGTTTGAAAAGTCTGTGCAAAGTCTGAAAGATGGCACTTATCGAGGTCATGTTTAGTTAGTAGCATCTCTTGAATGAACGCACACCAAGTTTCAGCCATATTGGTCTATTTCTTTGTGTTTAGCATTCATGTGAATCGAGGAAGTCAAGTGATTTTTCAAGAAATTGACAAAGAATTTCATGTGGTGATTAAACATTACTTTATGAAAGGGAAAACACCTCAGGAGACTAAAGAGAAGCTTGATAGACTTTATGGTGACTGCACCTTCAAGTAGAACAGTTTATAAATGGTTTCAAAATTTTCGGACTGGCCATATGGGCACAAGTTACGCTGAACGTTCTGGTCGGCCTGAGGAGGTTACGACTCCAGAAATCATTGATCAAATCCATGATATGGTGATGCATGACGGAAGAGTTAAGGTGCCCGAGATTGCTAGTGCTATGGGCGTCTCAACTGAATGGGTACATAATATTTTGCATAAACATTTGGACATGAGAAAGCTATCCACAAGATGGGTGCCGCGATTGCTGACGCTTGACCAAAAACTGAATAGTGTGAAGCGTTGCAAGGATGGTTTGCAGCTGTTCCAGAAGAATCTGGAGGACTTTAAGCATCGTTTCGTCACTGTGGATGATACATGGATACATTACTATACTCCTGAGACCAAACAACAATCTAAACAATGGGTTACCAAGGAAGAATCTGCACCAAAAAAGGTGAAGACCGTTCCTTCGGCCGGAAAGGTTATGGTGACTGTCTTTTGGGATTCGCAAGGGATAATCCTCATTGACTATCTGGAAAAGGGTAAAACTATTACAGGTGCATATAATTCATTGTTATTGGACCATTTGAAAACCGAAAAAAAAATCTTGCGATTGACCCACAAGAAAGTCCTTTCCCTCACGACAACGCACCAGCACACGCCTCAGCAGTTGTGGTCACAAAATTGATGGAAATAGGATTCCAACTCATTTCACATCCCCCTATTCTCCAGACTTGGCTCCCTCGGAGTACTATTTATTCCCCAATTTGAAGAAATGGCTGGCACGACAAAGATTTTATTCAAACGAGGAGGTGATTGCACACACTAATGGATATTTTGCAGACTTGGACAAATCCTATTATTTGGAAGGGATCAACAAACTAGAACATCGTTGGACGAAGTGTATAATTAGGCTATGTCGAAAAATAAAAAAGGTTTACCCCAAACACGTAAGTAATTTTTATTTTTTGCATCGACTTTTCAAACGACCCTCTTATACAGAATTCCAGAATATAAACTTTGTCTAAGCAAGATCTGTTTTACGCCATAAACCTTTCTCTTAGGGGTAATTACGAGGGATTGGTGGCCAAATAAAGGACCTAAGGAATCATCCTTTATGGGTACCCACCAACACTATCAATTTCGGTAGAAATGTTTGAATCCCCATCAAGCATTTATATATGATAGGTACAAAAACGTATAAATTTAGTCTTATTTTTCATCAGCATCTATTGTTTCATTAAAATTGTCATCATTAGCGGCAAAGTCTTCATCAGTGTCGAATACTCTTCTTCTGGTTCTGTTGCATTATCTGAAAATAATAATGCATTTATATTTAATGAATAAGACAATTGTGAAAGAAGTTTTTTGGTTTACCTGTATCATTTTCATTTGTCCCCTCATATCTTTCATTAAAAATGGCCTATAACACTAATTGTGGCATACATTCTCCATCAAACCAAGGAAATTCTAATCAATTTTTCTGTCGTTAAGTATTAAGGAACTATGAAATTGCAAATGAGCATTGACAAATTTTTTAAATTTACTGAGCTCGTAAGACCTGTTGATGTAATTCAAATTTGCACACTTAAAAAATGTGAAATTTACGGATTAAAAAATATCAAAGATATAAATACAGTAAGATTTCATAAATTCTGCTCTACTTACAAAGCTGAAAACAAAGAACCCTCAAAAAATCATTAAAAACTGTAATCCCTCTACTTTGCTGTCATGCAGGTCTTAGAGCTCAGTACATTTGAAGTATTTGGCGTAATGCTCATTTACGTTTTCAGAGTTCCTTAAAACCTGAATATAGTGGGTGGCAATGACAGAAAAATGGATTAGAATTTCATTGGTTTGATGGAGGATATATGCCACAATTAGTATTAGATGCTATTTTTAATGAAAGACAGGAGAACACAGATGAAAATGATGCATATAAATTGAAACATTTCTTTCATAAATGCATTATTATTTTCAGATAATGCAACAGAACTAAGAGTATTTGAGCACTGATGAAGACTTTGCTGCTAATTTTGATGATTATAATGAAACAATCAATATTCATTATCGTGGGGTGAACACACTCACAAAAAACACAAGAACAGGAAAAACAATGAATATTTCTGGATTTGGCCCTTCGTCAACATGAGAACATGAGAACATCAGGGAGGGATGGTGGTGCAGGATATGGTCTCTTCTCACAGAGACCATATCCTGCGCCACCCTCCCTCCGTGATGTTCTCCTGTTGACGAAGGGCCAAATCCAGAAATATTCATTGTTTTTCCTGTTCTTGTTTTTTTTGTGTGTGTGTTCACCTCAAGAAACTTTATCATGGAGTGAACACAGGAAAAACAATGAATATTTTGGGACTTGGCCCTTCATCAACAGGAAAACATCACGGAGGGAGGGTGGTGCAGGATACGTTCTCACAAAATGACCGTTAGTCAGGAACATGGTGGGGGAAAATTCAGAGGACAGAGAGAGGGTGACAGTGAATTGAATCTAGTACACGAGCAATGCAGAATGTTGCAAAAAGTGCACAATAATAATTAAAATGTTCACAACATAAATTTGAGAAAGTAAAGGTAAATAAAAGAGAATAATCGAAAAAATAAAAATAAAAAAGAGAATTTATGCAGATAAACATCACCACTGGTATGTGGTGGTTCAATATAGACAGTGGGCATCTAGGCAAGGAGTGGATAGAGGGAAGGAAAAGTACTTACTGGGTACTATCTCAAATTGAGACGAGGAGGTTGTCTTGTGCCTAGTTTGAACTCGGAAGGTGGGAACCTGCCTACCAATACAGAGGAGCTGCTGCTGTTTGGGAGGACTGATAGCATGGACCATGAAAAAAGAATTAAAATTATTGGTGTCATTAGAGATGGCATGAATGGCTACTGGATGTTTTGGATTCTGAGTGAAAACTGTCCGTCAAATGAATAGCACAAGACAACCTCCTGATTGATTCCATTATTTCAGCCACATATAAGTAATTCGAAAATGTAAAGATTTGATTATGATGCAGTGTATGTGTATTAATGTGCACGTGACTGTAGCTATGATTTTCGAACGGCAATATTATCGGAGGTTGTGGTTCGGTTGAAATACAGCCTGAGCCTTGATGATAGCTGATATGCTCTGTTAAAACATAAGGGACAATGGATTTAGCTCTATATTTTACGTGGTGTAGCATTAGGATATAAATTATTTTTAATTCTGTGTATGTGGCAGAAACAGCGATTTTTTAATGGAATCAAATGCAAACTTTGTGGTTAGGTTGAAATGCAACCTGGACCAGACTGATAATTGACATCCTTTGCTAGAGCATAAGGCATAATGGATTTAGTTTCAAAATTTACGTGGTGTGATAAGTTTTTAGGATGCCTAGTTAATTTTTTTGTTTCGTTGGTTACAAATTGCTGTCATCACCAACCCAATAGCATGTATGATGATAAACCTAATGAAATCAAGGTTATGAGAGGTATTTAATAGAAAGATTTTTTTTTACCGGCTGTGGTTTGAACAGCAGCCAAAATTTATACACAGGTTCCATGCAAATATTCAAGAATATTTGCACGATAGCCACCAAATATATAGTAATCGAGTAAACTCCATTAAAATATTGGTAGTTCTGTACATATTATTATGGAAAAAGTACATATTGTTATTTATGGTAACTGTTTCTCAGATATCTTTCTCTGAGATAAAAAAAACTGAATTTCATATCCATAATGATATGTAAGGAAGAAATATTGGCGTAATAATGTTTATTGTACTTCCTTTAGAAATCGCATAAGACAAACTGCTCAACTGTCTACCAGAGTCAATCTGTTTACCACATTAGTAATCGAATGTATTCACATGACATATAACCTGTCAGGATGCAAGTAAATGCTGATTGTTTGATTTATTCATTCTGTTTATTTTAAAGTACTGCATCCAGAAAACTGAATTTAAAAAAGTTCAACGGAATCCTAAGTTTTGTCTGTTTTTGCAAAAGGGGTGCACGTCTGAAGTGAATAATGGTCCCTGGCCCACAGCTTTCAATATATAAGGGTATTTAATCTCTTGCTCCTTCCCATTACACATCATATCACTAATGCACTGGCTCCTAACGAAGTTGGCCCCTATGTAACCATGACTGCTGTCACAGAACTTGTCAACGCTGCTGCAAATCTTGAAACTCCTCCCACAATAACAAAACCAGAAAGATCTAAACAATTGCTGCCAGACATCCAACAAACCATAACCTATAAAAATCAACTCGTCGGGGAGTGGCACACAACCAGAAACCCCGATACCAAAAGAACAATCGGTTGCCTTCAGTGGGAAATTAAAACTGAGGTCGAAAAATATTGGCGACGAGATTGGACAGGATTTGTTGTATCCCGCACAGTACCTGATGGATCCATCTGGCACTCCACCAGACGCATGTTATGACAGCGCCAAAAGATGCCACCACTAACCGTTCGAAACAATGTTGTCTTCGAGCCAACAGCAAAAGCAGACGCACTCACTGAAACCTTAGAGGCCAATTTTCAGCCACTGCATGAGCCCAGAGATGATCACATAGCCCTAGTACGACAGAATTGAAGCATACCTAAAAGCAGAATCTCAGGAAGAAGACACAATTGATCCAGCATTGAGGAAGTCAGAGATGCTTAGCCAGGTTGCCACAAACAAAGCCACTTGACATGATGGTATCTGTGGTTTATTGCTATGGCACCTACCACCTGCCGCAATTATCTACCTTATGTCTGTCTTCTACAAAATCTTGGCCACTGGGGAATATCCAAAAATCTAGAAACTCGCAGAAATAGTATCTATACCAAAGTCAGGCAATGACAAATGCTCACCAGAATCTTATAGACCTATAAGTCTCCTACCTACAATATCAAAAGTTTTCGAAAAACTCTATCTCTAAAAACTTCAACAACATATCAACACCATGTGACTAGTACCCAATGAGCAGTTTGGATTCTAGAGAGAGCATTCTACTACACAACTACTACTCCGGTTAGTAGAACATGCTATGAGTGCCTTCGACAAAAAGGAATATTTCATAGCTGTCTTCCTGGATGTGTCCCTTGCCTTTGATTCGGTGTGGCATGAGGGCCTTCTCTACAGACTCTTGGCACAAGGGGTGTCTCTGCCACACGTCCATTTAATCAAAAACTACCTGAATTGGCGAAATTTCCATGTAATCATTGAAGATGTGGACTCCTCCATCAAAAACACGAGCCAGAGTACAAGGATCCGTCCTTGGGCCAATACTGTATAATCTGTATACGGTTGATGTCCCCAAAACTGATCAAACCCGCATGGCATTGTATGCTAATGACACGGGTATTTTCACAAAGAGCATCGGAGCGTCTCATGTTGTTACAAACATCCAAAGATGCTGCGATAGCATCGAAAGCTGGGCAAAGAAGTGGCACCTGGCTTTCAATGTATCAAAGTCAAGCCAATATGGTTACTAGGAGAAACATACCTTTACAGACCGTCAAACTCCTTGGTGAGGGTATTAAGTGGACACGTACCACCCTCTACCTAAATGTCACCATAGAAAGGAGACTCACACAGAAGTCACACATTATAACGTACGTGCCAAAGCAATGAAAGGGATGAGACAACTATATCCTCTGCTCAATCCTAAATCATCACTCCAACCATCTACAGCCACTGCACTGTATACCACAATAAGACCGATACTTGAATATGTGTCAACCATGTGGGGCAACGCAGCTAAGACCAACTTGAAACCTCCCCAGGCAATCCAAATCAGAGCCATAAGATATGCCTTCAAGCTGCTGAGAGACACGCCTTCAGCCGTGCTACAACAAATAAATGGTCTCCCACCTGTAAAAGAACACTTCCGAGCTGCGGCAAAGAAACTGTACCACCAAAGTAAGACCCATGATAACCCACTGAATCATATCCTGGGCTCAAAAGTACAGTACAATCCACAAACTAGAAGGCCGGTTAAACTGGTGAACATTGATGACACACAATAACAGTACCAGGCAAGTACGACGACACACAAATAAGGACAACTGAATCTTAAAATGGAAGGAGATGCAGAAATTTGCAAACACTTCAGCTTACTCTGGGGATTATAAAACCTCAGAAGAATTTGCCATGGCTACTCCTTCCCGTGGTACATATGTCATTAGCTATTTCTGCAGATTTTGATTCGGACCATTAGCTCTAAAAATTTGAAAACCCCATCTAAATTGCTGCGTTAGTTATTATGTGGTACCCATTCAAATACACACATGCAGCTTGCTTACAGATTTATTAATTTTTTAAATCCTTTATACAATAAACAGGGATATACACAAAATATTTTATTTGTAGAACTACTTCATATATCAATATTTTTCATTTAATGTCGAATGTATGAAGAGTCTTAAAAACCTGCGAATGAGAATCTTTTAACTGCTCCAAAATGTTTTTAAACAACCACATGCTTGTTATGAGTTACATGGCCTGGCGAGAGCCAATCGTACTGCAACACAGTTTCAAATCAACTGGCTGCCGATTTACAATTCACTCGTGCTATTGTATAACATTTCTGATTTGGCAGATGTAAAGTCTCGCTCAAATCGCCTGTCTTTTCAGATTTATTTATTTCTAGGTGCAATTATATGTGCAAATCTCAGAATGCCTCGAATAATAAATAATTTGGCTTATTTTTCATTTTAATTCATACCAAATTTGAAGGTATGAAAATTTCAAAATGCCTCAAGGACAATTTTGTAAATAAAAATTCAAATGTTGATTGGACCCCACTACTCTTCAGCTATTCTTCAATTTTGTTCTTGGAAATTACAAAGGAAGTGTTATACAAATTTTCACGGTGCCTCAAATACCAACCCTAAATTTTTTAAAACACTCTATTAGCCTTGTTCTTGCCAATAGTGAGACACCAGGTAGCAGGGGCGGATCCAGAATTTTGTTTTGGGAGGGGGGGGGGGGCTTGAGTGGACTTTGGTTTGGGGGGGAGGCTTTGTTTGAGTGAGTTTTGGTTCAGAGGGCTTGCCTTCAGTGGATTTTGGCTTTGGGGGGGGGGGGGCTTGAGTCGGGAAAAAGGTAGTATTTATAGCCTCCTCGGGCCTCAAATCCGTAGAGCTAAAAAAAAAAGTATCAAAACTACAATGTCGGGGGTGGACCAAGATACTTTTGGGGGGGGGGCTTGAGCCCCCTGGATCCGCCCCTGCCAGGTAGGGTACATGCCAAAGGCTGTCTGGTGAATTGTAGTTGTGTGGCATGGCAGGCATAATGGTAGTATAGGAGAAGGGATAGGGATCATCATATATTGGATCGATAATTGATAACACTGAAGGAATATTATCTTTGAAAGTGGGGGAACAACATCAACATAATTACTGGGTGAGAATATAAATATTTAAAACATAATTTGAAAAAATTCATGAAAAACAAAATATAATATAAGCAATAAGTCTTGTGGGCCTGGCAGGAGGAACTCTTTTTGAGATTAAGGCCTGGAGGATATCTGGTGTCAAGGATATTCAGGTAGAACAGCATTGCAGACAGTATAGAAATCAAATAAACAGGAAATGCCAAATAAGAATGGCTCCAAGAAAAGTGAAAAATCAGAAAAAGAAATGGTTGTTGATAAAGTAGATGTGGAATGTAGGAAGCTCAAGCAGAATTTTGGATAAAAGATGTATAAACATGAAAGCTGCCAGTGGAGTGGAGCATTTCCTATTACCCAAGTTTTCATCTATTTTTATTGCTGGTTATTTCTTGTTTTTAATGAAATTTGATTTTGAATGCAAAATCGAGAACAATTTCTAAAAGCTTACAGCAGAGAAATATCGAAAATAGACGCCTTATTTGTGGGGCTAGCTATAGAAACAAACCCTGATTTTTATTCTGCAGAGATTAAAAATGTAACAGCTTCAGGTTGAGAATCATTTATATTTAAATTGAAAGTTAGAGATTGATTGTTTTGAGTTGGCAAACCATACATTGAAAAATTCTTTACGAGAAATTTGTGTAGTCATTCTAAAAACAAATGGGCGTCGCAAACATGCACAAAGGTATTTCTGGTAGTGGATAAGTAGTAATATAGTAAGAGATCATGTAATGTGGTATAATGATCTAAAACTCGATGAAACTGGCTCAGTAGTTTTTTTTATTAAAAATAATCTTGCTCTGTTTTAATGATGCTAACGATTAAGTTTTAAAATATAATATGAAAAAATTGTGCTTAAATTTACCTTGAGACTTGGCAAAAGCAATAGCAACACACAAATCACTACTAGCACGCAGCATAATCATCAACCATACTAAGTCGAATGGTGCGGTTGAATGGAACACTAGATTGGTGGATCACAGGAAGCCCATTGTTTTAACAGTTTTTTTTCTATTGTTGGATATGAATTTGTGGAAAACAAACCTTTGTTCGGCGTAATATGGTTTATCTACTTTGAATATAAATAACTATTTTGCCTGCTTAGACTACTGTCAAAACTGCCTTTGTTCCTCTAGATTTAGAAAATATCGCACTGTGCAGCGTCCTCCTGAATGCGAGGCCAGAGCGTTAACCACTCACCCACCACGCTCGGTCACAACCATTAAATAACTGGATGTTGTGGGCCATTTTTCTTAATTGCAGATTATAGATACTTTTTTTTTGTCAATGAAACTGAATTTGTTGTTTATTCATTTACCAACCTTGTTTCACTTCTTTTCACATGGAGCTGTGATGTTTAAGTGTTTACTATTAACATAGAGAGAAGCAACAAAGTAGTGTGTGGGTAGCTGCATGATTGAAGAATGCTAATGGAATTCAGAACGTCCTACATTCGAAGCTTGGTTGGGATTATATATTTTGCTTGCATTTTTTCTCCGTTTTTGTTTGCTTGTTTTGGACTACATAATGGTGTTATTATTTGAAGAATTCATAATTGTTGCCAAGAATCACGCAAGCATTTGAAACAAGTTGCTGCCATACAAGAAAACTTTTATGAAGAGAGATCCTTCCTCTTTTAATTTTTAAACTTGCCAGAGATTCAATATCATGCAAAAAATACAGGTTCACGGCTGTGAATAATGGAACTTGTTTTAGAAGTGAGATCACTTGTAGAAATTTCACGCCAATCTCGCAACAGTTGCAGAACGCTTTGTGTCCCTTTTGTTGTAATTTTTATGTGACGTTACAACTGGAGGTTACCTTCCCGATATACACACATCTGTTCAGGCAGTATTTCCTTTAAATGTGTAAGTAATTTTAATTTTTTTGAAAAAAAAAATACTGCTTTTCGGTGTGCTAGTAACGTTCAGTTTATTTTTTAAGTTCTTCTTTGGTTATGTTTCAAATGGCGGTAATTCGATTGCTATACAAAAAGTTGTGAAGCATTCAGAAAAAAGAAAAAATGTAAATTGAAGTTTTTGTGGATTTTCGGGGAAAAAATGATTATGCAATGAACCAACAGCAACTAGTATCCAAATAAAACTACAACGGAAAACAAATTAAACATATTCCGAAGCAAGGGCCCTAACCTTAGTGATACTCGCCTTTAACAACATATTATGCTTAACTCTACAAAATTGCGGTATTAATGAACTTCACAGAAAATGGTAAGTGACTTTGTCACAATATCAAATTGAAGATGTTACATTTTTATGCCCCACAGAATAAAACTCTAGTTTTTCTATAGCTAGCCTCACAAATAAGGAGTCTATTTTCAATATTTTTCTGCTGTAGGCTTTTACAAATAGTTCTAGATTTTGTATTCAAAATGAACTTTCATTAATAACAAAAAATAACCAGCAACAAACAATAAAAATAGTTGAAAATAGGATAATAGGAAACGCTCCATTTGCATCCGCAGAGTTTAGACACGTGATGTCAAGAGTGTCGTTGGCTGCCACCAGACAGTCAAGAAGCTGGGCTTTTAAATACTTTAAATTTTAAATTTGAATTTTTATGCAAAATAAACACTTTCATCAAAAAAAAAAAAAAAGAGTAGTACTCGGTGAATAACGTGTACCATTTTAAAAAAAGTAATCAAATACCCTATTATCACACTATTAGTATTGACATCATATGCTTCATAATTGCTTGTCAGAATAATACACAGAAGAATGGAAAGGGTAGAAGAAGGGATAGTTGGTGTAAATTAGGTTGGGTTTACGAAAAACTGTAGTCCAAGAGAAGCAATTCTGGCCTTAAGATTAATAATTGAAGGGCAGATCAAGAAAGAGAGACTTTTTAATGGCATTTATTGATTTAGAAAAAGCTTTTGGTAATGTTTGTTCGGACAAGGTGTTCAAAATTTTAAAGACTTGTGGTCTAAATTCAGAAGAAGAATAAACTGGTTGTAATAAAAGTAGTGAATTGTGAGACATGCATCAGTTAAAAATGGTGTGAGACAAGGTTGTTTTCTAACCCCATTAATATTCAACTTGTATTTACCTTGAAGAGCCAAAAAAAAAAATCTTGTATAGGCATGCGTATGCAACCACAGATTAGTAAACACTCGGAGTACGGCGCTACGGTCGGCAATGCCTATATAAGAAAACAGGTATCTGGCACAGGCATTAAATCGGTTACTGCTGCTACAATGGCAGGTTATCATGATTTAAGTGAGTTTGAACGAGGTGTTATTGTCAGTACACGAGAGATGGGACACTGCATTGCCAAGGTGGTGATGAGGTGGGGATTTTCCCGTACGACCATTTCACGAGTGCACTGTGAATATTGGGAATCCGGTAAAACATTAAATCTCTGACCTCACTGCGGCCAGAAAAAGATCCTGCAAGATTGGGACCAACGACAACTGAAGAGAATCGTTTAACATGACAGAAGTGCAACCCTTCCACAAATTGCTACGGATTTCAATGCTGCGCCATCAATTATAAGCATGTGAATCATTCAACGAAACATCACCGATAATGGCTTTCAGAGCCAAAGGCCCACTCGTGTACCCTTGCTGAGTGCATGACACTAAGCTTTACACCTTGCCTGGGCCTGTCAACACTGATATTGGACTGTTGATGATTAGAAACATGTTGCCTGGTCGGACGAGTTTCCATTTCCAATTGTATTGAGCGGATGGACGTGTACGGGTATGGAGACAACCTTATGAATTCATGGACCCTGCATGTCAGCAGGGGACTGTTCAAGCTGGCGGGTGCTCTGTAAAGGTACAAGGCATGTGCAATTGGAGTGACAGGGGACCTCTGATACGTCTAGATACGACTCTGACGTACGCATTCTGGTTGATCACCTGCATCCATTCATGTCCACTGCATTCTTGCAGACTTGGGCAATTCCATCAGGACAATGTGACACCTCACAAGTCCAGAATTGGTACAGAATGGCTCCAGGAACACTCTTTTGAGAACACCTCCACTGGTCACCAAACTCTCTAGTTAAGAGTGTTTTATTTGCAGATGACACTAACCTGACTGTGCGTAAAACACCAAACAGTACTATAGAATTTAATGTAAATGAAGTACTTAGAGTAGTAGCAAATTGGTTTAAGGCAAATTCATTAAAATTAAATTTTGAAAAAAACACATTATATTAGGTTTAAAACAAAAAACTATGCACAGCCAGATATATGTATAAACTATAAAAACAACACAATCTTAGAAACAGAGAGTATAAAATTTCTTGGTATCAAAATAGATCAGAAACTCTGTTGGCATGATCATATCACTACACTACTGGCAAAGTTAAGTAGTGCCACCTTCGCAATACGAACACTTTCTCTAACAGCAGATCTAGAATTAATGAAACAGGTGTACTCCTCATATTTTCATTCAGTAATGTCATATGGCATAATTTTTTGGGGAAACTCTTCACAAAGTAAAAAAGTTTTCATAGCACAGAAAAGAGCTATTAGGTTTCTGTGTAGGGTAAAACCAAGAACTTCTTGCAGACAACTCTTTAAGAAACTCAATATTCTTACAATGTATTCTCAGTATATATATTCTCTCATGAGCTTTGTCATAGAAAATTTTAACCTGTTTACACCTAATTCACAGGTACACAGTTTCAATACAAGAAACAAAAATAACTTGCATAAAACACAAACATCTCTGTCATTAGTACAAAGAGGAGTTAATTATTCTGGGATACATCTGTTTAATAAACTACCTAATCGTATAAAACAGCTTTCAGATAATAAAGATGTATTCAAACAAAAACTTAGAGATTATCTTATTGGCAACTCCTTCTACTCCATTCAAGAATTTGAAGAAAATAATTAATTGTACTCATTATGACGTTTGCAAAACTCAGTTGCAAAAATGTATGTTTATTATTATTTCTTGTATTTGTAAAATATGTATATATATATATATATATATGATATGACTCATGTGTATATGTATCAACAATGACATGTTTCACATCCCAGAGGTACTTCCTCAGTAGGGATCCATGGAACAAGATTGATAAATAAATAAATAAAATAGATATGAACATTGAGCATATCTGGGATGCCTTGCAATGTGCCATTCAGAAGAGATCTCCACCCCCCTCATACTTTTACAGATATGTAGACAGCCCTGCAGGATGAATGGTGTGAATTCCCTCCAACACTACTTCAGACATTAGTAGAGTTCATGCCACGTCATGTTTCGGCACTTCTGCATGCTCACAGGGGCCCTACACAATATTAGGCAGGTGTACCAGTTTCTTTGGCTCTTCAGTGTAGAAGGAACTGGGATAAGATTTCAAGGGGAAAAAGATCAGTATGCTACAATTTTCTGAGGAGATGGTTCTTTTAACAGAACAGTCTGAGAATATTGAAAAGTTACTAAATGGCATGAACAAATTAGTAAAGGAATATTTTGGTCTAAATATAAACCAACACAAGACAAAAGTGCTTAAATGTAGCAGTAATAACAATATTAAATATAAAAACGGGATCTGATGTGATAGGAGAAGTGAATTCTGCTACTTACGAAGTAAAATTACAGCTGTTGCCAAAGCAGGAATGATGTCAAAAACAGAAAAAAGAGCCTTCATGAAAAATAAATCTCTTTATTTTCAAATATTACTTTAGGACTCAGAACTTTCTAAAACTATGTGTGGAGAACAACACTTTTATGCTGGACTTCAGGAATACTAGAAAGAAGGATAATTGAAGCATTTGAAATGTGGTGGTGCTATAGAAGGAAAATTAAGTAGAGAGATAAAGTTCGAAATGTTTGTGTTTTGGGGTGAGGAAAGAAGTTTGTGGAGATGTGGGATTTGTCAATTAGTTCGTGGAGGATACAGTTGAAGGTAAAAATAGTTGACAGATATGAGAATATATGAAGCAGATAATTGGAAACAGGGATTGTAACCAAACCAGTCGAAAGATTGATAATAGTTGGCTTATTACTTCTTTTTTGGAATGCTCCAACCATCTTTGAGTTTATGGATTGAATTTTAAATGGCAAGTATTAAAAGGTCTTAAGTGATTATGTGATATAAACATTCATATTTCTTATTTTTTTACAGCTGCAAAAGTTTAATCATTTTGTCTGTGCAGAAAGATTTATTGCAACCAGTTGTGCATACAATTTATGGTGGCATATCATTTTTACTTAGCACTTCAGCTAGTCATTGTTCAGGCTTACCCAACTTTACATCTTTTTTTATTTTAACTCTGCTTTTCTGTGTTGTACATTAATTTGTGCAATATTAACTGTGAACATGCTTAAAATTTTGTAACTTTATTATTCTAGGTATGCCATTTGGCCAGCTTCCAGTTCTTGAAATTGATGGGAAGACCTTGTGGCAATCAGGTGCTATCTGCCGCTACCTTGGAAAGCAATTCAAAATAGCTGGAGATAATGACTGGGAGTCATTGTTGATTGATATGGCATATGATACTGTTAATGATATTAGACTAAGTAAGTATGCACCTTTAAATGAAATAATTAATCTAAGTTTATTTGGGTTTTTGTCTTGAATGATAATTGATAAATATGTTAAACAATGAGACTTCTGAAAATTGAATCAGTAAAATTATTTTTTTTAAGTCGATAAATATGAGATTGATTTTAGTTTTCCCTTTTTAGTTTAAACTTTTCTGGTCTTAGGGAACATGTCTCATAATAGCCTCCCTTATTTGCTTTTTTTTAGACATTTGATTCACCAAATTTTTAACCAAATGAGAAGGGTGATGTCGGGGTTTAGATTATGACTGATGCACACTATTGAGTGTCTGTGGAGATTCTGTTTTTCCTGAATATTGTATATACATTAAACAAAAAATTCTTTCCTTAATTCACATTCTCCTTTCGAATGCTTTGCTCTAAAAGTTTGATACTATAAGGAGCAACAGTTATGAAAAATGATCCTAAGATAAAGTTCACAAAAGTCATCTTTTACTGTATTTATTGCAAATAATTGCAGTCTTCTGCTGGTATCAGGATTGCTACATAGAATAATGAATGTAATTTAGTCGGCTTTGTTCCTTCATTGAAGTAATTTATATTCTGTGACATTTGAACAATTAAGTTTTTGCTTAGTTATAACCTTTGCATAAGTAACCCCAGAGTTTTTTTGGTAACTCTGAAAATAAAAATATTTTATGCAGGTTTATGCAACACTTTTGAAAGTTTATTGAAGTTAGTATTCACTTTGAAAAATCCAAATAAAATCACTTAGTTCGGTAAATGCAAATGGTTGCCAACTGCCCTGTCAACTTCAGTGCATTATCTCGACCCAGGATTTCCGCCCCCTCATGCCACAAAGGACTCTGACGTGACACACACTTGTCTAAAACTGAAATAACACTGCATATGGAAATTACCCTCTTTGTTATATTTATAGTCTTCTGCCAAATGTGGTCACTTTGGGCATTAAAACCTTCCAGATCAGTAACGGAGCTTTTAAAACATGTCGTCATTTCTGGTTAGAAAAAATTCCAAGCTTGTGTTCTATTCCTTAAATTTCACCTGATCATTCTCAAATTTTACTATTATACAGCATTAATTATTCTGAACATGTTTTATATTTTTTATGAAATAAGTAGTTTAGGCATGAGAATTTTCTATTCTCTTAAAGCCTCCCCAAAAATCTTTTTGTGCAGAAAATATCCTTTTTTAAAATCTAATCTTATTTTGATATGACATTCTCCATACAAAAAATGTAATTATGAGATATTAAACAAAATGCTTATTTATATCTACCATATACTTGTTAAAATATCTTTGAAATTAGACATTTATTACTTCTCCTTTGTTTTATCTTACTATTTTATGATATTCTTTCTTTTAGTGTTTAAGCCCATCTAAAAAAAAAAACACCTGTAATTATTAAGTTGTTAAATTTACTAGATACTAGCAGTTACCTGCAACTTCGTCCGTGTGTAAGAGTGTTGTAATTTAAGATTTTCTTGAAAGGTCTGGTCGCTCAGTGGTCCAACTGGACATGGAAAAGACCCCAGCTTGAATCCCAGTCTCGGAGAGGATTTTCATAGGATCTTAGCTCGACCTTCACCTCTGGCACAGGTTGTTGTGTGATGTGAAGTACGCCAGAATGCTCACGTGGTTCTGATTCCATGTTGAAGTGTAGGTCCTCTATGCCCAGTAGGATTACTGCATTTAGCGGCTGCGAAAGGGGTTGATTGCATAGACTTAATGAAGCCTTGTCACCAGGTCAATACGACTATACAATTTATTTTAGAGCTATTTTTATTGCTATTAGTAGTAATAAATATTGCAATAAACTAACAAAAACAACTTCATCGAACTTTTAAAACAATAAAAATATTCTGTATGTTAGGAGTATTTTCAGTTTAATACATTGGTATATACAATATTGTAGGCCCTTTTTTTTTTTTTTTTTTTTTTTTTTGTGAAAAAACTTGTAAATTTTTTGCACTCGATACCCGCGAGCAGGTAACATACAGTTGACCAAAGGAAAAGCAGTGAGTATCCAAGTGTATTCCTACCAATTTCAACGTTTGACCCTGCGATTTATTAATAGTAATTGAAAATGCAATTTTTAATGGGAACTGTAATCCTTTAAATTGAAAGGGAATATTACTGGGAATAATTGGGATACGCGGAATTATAACGGCTTCCCCTTTAGATGCACCGGTAAGAATTGTCGCCATCACAATGTTTCTTCCTAGTCCTGTGATGCGTAATCTGGTGCCATTGCAATACCTTGAGGGGGAGGAGGGGTCGATATTGCACATCAGGAGAACTCGAGTGCCACCCTTAAGCTAGAGTTTGTGGGACGATAGCCCAGATAACTCGAAGGAGTTTGAAAACTCGACTGGGTAGGTAGCAGCATCGTCAGTTAACATTACTGTATCGATGGAAGTGTGTGTTGTCACTTCTCCGACTATTTCCTCTAATATTTTTTTAGCTCCAGAATCATTTTTTGGGGCAAGTATTGTCCTCTCACATAACCAGTTTTCTTCATTGATAATATTTAGTTGAATGCTCGGGGAAACATTAGTAATGAGCTCGTGTTTGTTCAGGTGTTTCATCAACTCGTTGCAATGCCAAATATGTGGTGTATTGTTGTTACAGTCTTTTTGTTTGCTTCGGTGTTTCAGAAGCTCTTGAGATCAATTGCCACTCTGCTTGCTCTTAGCACTGATCTCGCATTTTTCCCGGTGTGATCGTCCAGAAACCAAGTGTTCAGTTTGATGTCATTGCCCAACTTGCGACTGCTACGGCAATTCAGCATCCCCAGAACCTGCAATACGTGCTAAGTGCTCAACTCTGTGCAGCTCTGCTAGAGGATTTGTTTCTGGGTTTTGGCTATTTCCACAGCCGTAGTTTTCTTACATCTCATTAAAAGATTTGACTTTCGTTTACCCGGCATCTCTTAAAATTACTAATTTCAAGACTTGTGAATAAAAATTAATAGTTTTAATTAATGGAAACTCAAAATGTCAAAATATGATGGAAAAGACTAAACATAAAAAAAAATTACTAACATTCAAAGAGCAAATAAATTCCTCAGTGGCCCAATAACGTTCATCTCGTTAAAAAATTGCGAAACGAAAAATGTATATTTTGATTTGCGCTGAATATCTGAAAATTACTGATTTTTTTTTTTTATTTATTTATTTATTTTTTTTTTTTATTTAAGTGAACTTAATTTGCTCTCTGAATATTGATTTTGTTTTGAAGATATGTGGTTTCCATCAATTAATTCTGCTTTAAAACAAATTTATGTATTATAGTAGTAATTGATTTTTTTATTCATAATGGTCATTGTTAATGTTCGTTTCTCTATCTGTGTGAAAACAGTTGACTGCATGTAGATCAGTATACTATAGTTTGATCATTTTGATCCATTAATTCTGCTCTGAAATATAAATTACAATGTTAAAGTAGTAATTGATTCTTTATTCATAATAGGTTTCTCAATCTGAAAACAGAATTGAATGTCTACCGGCATATCACCACTCTGCTTGTCTGACACTCCACTCTCTGAATAAAACATTTATAAATTTCAAAAATTTACTTCGAGCAATGCAGTGTGTTCTGCTAAATCATCCAAGCTTATTATAGATCTTTTGATTCAATATCATTATAAAGCGATGCATGATGTCACTAAAATGGTGCTCGTGAAAGAAGCTTAAATAACTAATGTTTCTGTTCTCATTTTGGCCCAGGCTGCATTTCAACCAAGTCACAAACTCCGCTAATAATACCGCTAAAAAATCAAAGCTTCTATCACTCGCGCATTAATACATTAGTAACGTGAATTATTACTTCAGATTGCAGGAAAATAAATACTGAATCCATCTGAAACTACATTCATTATTGCACTAATTTAATTTAAAAATTTATACTAAAATGTTTGTAACTTAGTGTACAACCGAAATTCAATAATTCTCTACAACAGCGGTTCCCAACCTTTATTGGTACACGACCCACTTTTAAGTAAAAAAAAATTTCGCGACCCAGCTAATATGAGTGTATCTAATATCAGAATAGGAACTGTTGTATGACCACAATACGCTATCGACTATCCTATCCTACGAAAAGGAAAATTTTCGTACAGAGGATATATTCTATCAACAAAAACAAGAATTGATAATACATAAAACAAGAAACATATTATAGGCTGGCAGGTGGCTGCACAGACCATCACCTCATCAAGTTGACTGATGAAATTCCATGATTAATCACTTTAAATCTACTCTGTCAAAACTAAACACACACAAAACCACTCTCACAAATCAGATAGACTTTCAATCAAAGACTTTGGTTTCGATTCAAGAGTAAACCAGAAAATGACAATGAGAGAAGTAAAATTGCAGGTGGTATGCACACGCATCTCCGCTCTAGAGCGAGATGGGAGAGGGGGTGTTCAGGGGTTGCCATAACGATTGCGCAATTTCTGCCGCTGCTATATCTCAGTGAGGTTATTGCATAATACCAACTGGCTGTTTAAGAAAACTTTTTTTTTCTCACAAAGTTTTAATTAAAGCTAATAGCTTTCATGATTAATGCACTTGTAAAATATTGTGATATATTTTTTAAATAGATGAAATAAAAGATATATTTTTTGTGATAAAAACCTCGATTGTTCCCCGACCCACCAAAACACATGCCGCGACCCACTAGTGGGTCGTGACCCATAGGTTGGGAACTGCTGCTCTACAACTCTAAGACAACTTTCATTAATATTCCTGGTCAAGTTTACATTGCAATAAAGTGACTGTTACTGCTCATGATTTAGTAAGGTGTATAATGAAATTAAATGTGATGGTAATTTATGCTACAATAGTTGATGTAGAAAATTCTGTAACTACTCGAAATGCAGTTCCAATACATTTAATGTGTTGAGGTGTGTTCATATAGTTTGATTTTATAGCAGCAATATTAGCAGAGATAGTGGTTAAGTTGAAATGCTGCCTGGACCAGAATGTTTTTGTTACAGCATAAGGCAGAAGTAATTTAGTTATTAGTAATAAATAAGCAGCTTTCATAAGCTCCGTGTAAATTAGGTGTATCGCATTGTAAACGACTTCCAATATTGCTTCATGAAACAATGTTTCTACGTTAGGCCATTGAATACATTCATTTTAAGTGAAGGATTTATTAGATATTTGTAGAAATTGAACAGTAAGTAAAAAGCTCAGTTTCGTGAATCATAGTCTACTATTTGTACTGATGTTACAAAAAATTTGAACAAAAAATGGTTAGTTAAGTTTTATAGTTTGGCATAAATAATTTGTAATATTACAGAAACTGTATAGTAGCAAAAAAGAAGACTCGCAGGAAATAAATTAAACCGAGATAGAGTGGAATGTGTAACATTTTTATAAATACGACATTTCTAGCACCGGCATTTTGCACTTTTAGTAAATCGACTTTCTTGCTGGTATACTCATAGCATTTTACATTGTTTTTTTTTTTCCAAGCTCTGATTTTTTACATTTAGTATATTACAATCGACATTATGGTGTAATATTTGAGATGACATACTATTTTATGCACGCAAATGAAAACATCTCTTTGTGAACTTAACAACAGTACCTAACTTTTTTTTAAATATAAGGTTAAGTACATATTTATATTTCCTGCTTCCAAAGTATTATTTGTCAAGTTTATCAGTTTTATGGCTTTTAAACGAAACACAAACTTGCATATGTAAGAAGGGTTTTGCTTTTATTTCTGAAAATTTGTGATTTAAGCAGTGGCGTAGCTAGCGTGGGTGACACCCGGGGCGGATATCGATGGTGTCACCCCTTGAAAACTTAAATCCAAAATTAAGTATATTATATAATCTTTTAGGTGTAAAATATGATATTAATAAAACATAATTAAATAAAAATTTATTGTTATTTAAAAATAATGGTTAATAAAATTGTGAGATTAACAACATTTAATAGATATACGAATAAAATAAAAACAATTACTTTCACAATACCCTCTTTCTAGCTTTAACAATTGCAAACCCGTAAATCACATTTTCGGAAATTAAAAATTTGATTTACTTCATGTTCAATAATAAATATGGCAAGATTTTAGCCACGTGTTGATCACTGGTGATCGAAAGTGGTTTTAGATTAATTTTGACTCCTCTGAAGATCGGGCCTCACTTGCCTGATACTGTTCCGCACCGTCACCGCACCGACACGTTTCTTACTATTGGCGCTCACTCGGTCGAAGTTTATCCAAATGACACGGCATGTCGTCCGACACGCGGCCATCATTGGATTGGTTTATGTTTTGATGGTGTGGACCAGTGTCGGTCTGCTGGATGTGGAGAACGCATAGAGAGAGTTCGGCAATTTCCCTTCGCTTACGACCAAATGTTGTTTTCATGTTATTGTTGGTCTTAAAACAAGTGTTTTTTTTCATCCATGTTCATAAGATGTTCTTAACATGTAGGAATTGTTCTAGCATCTTCGCATTAATAAATCAAAACATTGCCAGAGTTGAAGATCAATTTTAAGACCCACAAAAATTGCAGCCGAGATCTGCATTTGTAACGGGGACCTTCCACACCCGAATCGTACGCCTTAAGCATACGCCAGACTAATCTAGAAGTACTGAAAAATATTTATTCAAACACATAAAAGTTGATTCGTGTTTTTTGATAGCAAAAATAGATGGTTTAGAAAAAAAGTATATTCATTGCATCCTGTTTGCAAACTTATTTTTCATTACACCTACATTCGGACTGTTCACTCAAATGACTGCGTACGGTTTGGATACTGAAGGTCCAGGTTCAAATCCCGGACTCGACTGTAATTTTTGCAGGCCTGGCAATGCTTTTATCTGTTAATACGAGGATTCTAGGACGCTCCGTGTTAGAGTTTCACGTTAATCTGTAGGTCTCCTTTCGAAGTTAGGTGACTACGATATAGGTGCACTGCGAGTTTCCTAATAAGAAACTCTGACTAGAACTTTGAGATAACATGAAATTATTATATTTATTATACAAAATCTTTACGACCTAAATTAAAATATGTTATAACCTCGTTCTTTACTAAACAAAAATACGGAATGAATCGAAAAGAACCTCAAGCAAAACAAACACGTCAAGTGCGAAGTGATTGACATTTCATTGCGATTGCGTTGAAATATGCGAGAATCTTTCATTCCTGTACAGTGTGATAATGATTTGTTAATACTGCGCTGCAGGGCCGGATTAAGACAGCGCGGGTCCCATAGCAAATGTGAAGAAGAGGCCCTTGATTTTTGCCGTCTTGGGGAAAATTGTGGAGCTAAACACAAAAAAGGTCGCCCATCTAGCCTAGGTGCGGGGCCCCCCAAGGAGGCGCGAGGCCCCCTAGAAGGCACGAGGCCCGTGGCATTTGCTACCTCCTGCTACGTGGTTAATCCGGTACTGCTGCGCTGGGATACTATTTTTGTACATAAAAGATCAACCAGATAGGTGATTACATGAGTCAGATAAAAAAAGTATTTTAATGTACTTTCGTACCAAAACTGTCCAAAATAAAGTAAAGGTATCAAACCTACCTGTCATCCCCAACACTGATTCCCTGTAACAATCACTTGAAAACGTTAAAGGAGACTAAAGACCGGGTAGGAACACGGGCGAGCTATGGAAAATTGTGGACGCGAGGGGGCGAGCTGCCACTCGGCCGACTGTCATTGCGGTGACATTATAGACCAGTATTGGCAAAATGGAGCTCGACCTTTACACGTAGTAACTGATACACACACTGGCGCAAATTAAAATCCCAACACTCGTACGATGTTGTGATAAATGAATGAAATTTGGCCCCAAGTATGCCCAGTATGCAGCCAGTGTGGTGTAACATAACACTTTGTTGTCCACGAGTTCTTGTTGGCTAAGTATGCCCAGGCGAAGAGTGACAACTCTAGACACTCAAATGTCTAACTGTGAGAGAGGTCGGAGAATTGACGTGTTTTAAAAAGGTGCATCATATCGTGAAATCTACCAAAGGATTCGCCATAGTCCATTGTCAGTATACAGACTTGTTACACAGTGATGAAAGAAAGCTCTAATACTCCAGGTCTATACTGATGGATAACAGCACGTGAAGACCGCCAAATTGTGTGGGTGGCTGCTGCTGGCAAATGGTTGACTGCAGACCAGATCCAAACAGTGGCTACAGAGAGCGTCACCCCCCTCCCCGGACGATTGAAAACCAATTGCTTGAAGCTGGAGTACGCTCTCTGAACCCTATGCAATGTGTCCCATTAATCTTATTTCATTGCCAGCATCATCTAACCTGGTGTAATGCAAAACATAAAAGGACATGTGAATGGCGTACATTTGTGTTTACAGACGAGTCTCGATTCTGTCTGTGGCAAAGTGATAATTCACGACATGTTCGGAGGCGTATTGGAAAGCGGCTTACCTGCTGTGATTTCAGAACATCACACAAAAAGCAGTCACCGGTGTCATTTTTTGGTGGCAATCAGTTTCGACAGCATGACTGAGTCGGCTGTTGTTGAAGGCACAATGACAGCCCACCACTATGTGGACAGGGTACTGCATCTTATTGTGATACCCTTCATGTTCACCATTCAAATCGCATCTTACAACAAGATAATGCCCGTCCTCATATTGCGGCCATCATTACACAAGCCTTGCAAGGAGTTTTGATCACAATTTGAACAGCACAGTCCCCAGATTTGTCCCCAAAAGAGCATGTCTGGAATACCAGGAGTAGACACATTTGATCACATCGTGACCCAGCACAAACTGCGCAATAACTGACTGCAAAAGACATGCAGGCGTAAATAGAAATACCCCAAGAAGACATTCTAAACACTTGTTGATTCAATGTCGGCAAGAATCCACGAAAGTATTGGTGCTCAAGTTGGACGCATTTCTTACTGAAAACTGTATCTAAAGGTAATAACTTATCCTGATCCATTTCCATTTGCTATCATTTCTTCTGGGCATGGCCCTGGATATATCTTCAAAGTTTCCTAAAATTCTACCATTCCTGTATGCATGGTGAGATTATAATTTTTTCCAGTGTAACTATAGGGCGACCATAATATTTCGCTATAAATTTAAAAAAATCGAAAACTACCCAATCATTTGTTGTTGAAACGTTAACATAGGTTGTATTTAAATGACTTCGCAAGGGATATTGAGAGGAAAGTTAACAGAAGTGGCTTGAACCAAGTAGAAGCAATTCCAGACCCAGATGGGGTTCCATCGGTGCAAACCCAGAATCCGGGTCCCACAAGTCGTGAGCCCCTGGGAGAGACTTTATAGTCAGAGAAGCAACTCTACATTAAGTTCCTTCATAAAAATAGAACAATAAATGCAATGTAAAAACGAATTTTTTTTTACAAAAAACTGCTTAGGTAATATAAGAACATGCCTTTGCGATATCTGCCGTCTTTACATGAAGTACTTCACAGGTGAAGTATTTTACTATCCACCTATGATACACGTAGCTACAGACTTCTAAATATGACATTGTATGTACTGAAGACCGTCTTCACGTGTTAATTTTACATTTCTAGTGCCGCTATGTAGCATATAAATAAAAATGTTGTAAATGGCTTGAATGTTCGCTCAGTTTGATCAGGAACAAAAGTTCGACATCCCTGTCGATTTAAGGAATACACCTGTATTCGACAGAGGGGTTACCCATAATACAAATTTTCTTCTTCTCTAAATTTATTATGGAAAATCCATAGAGAATCATAAGCTTATTTATTTCATAGCGATCATATTTGCATATTCTCGATCAGAAGAAAGCATAGAAAACTTACATGAACCTAGAATTTAAGTGCTTACTAATGTTACGATTTCCCTAACAAAATACGTGGTTCCGGCTTTTTTTTATTTATTTATTTAAATGGCTTTCGGCTAGGGTTACCAGATGTCCTCTTTTACCCGGACATGTCCTCTTTTTTGGACCGTAAAAATGGTCCGGGCGGGTTTTGAGAAAAATCAAGGAATGTCCTCTTTTTTTTAGTTCCGTTTTACTACTGCCTGAACTTGAAAGTGTGGGAATAAAACTCTCCCATCTGTCAAAATGGTAAACCCTAAAGAATTTAACCTTTATGCCAACAATGTGATATTTTATCTACACTTTTCTTCTTTCTGTCTCGGCACTGTGTCAAGATATAGTTACAATTTCTGAGCAATAGGTGGCGAGGCAATTATCGTGAAATACGAGCTGCGGGGCGGCCGGTGAAGAACATTATGTACGCAACAATGCAAAGTACTTCGGTAGTCAGCTTGGCTTCTAGAATCATTGTTTTCAACTGCTTTACTGTTAGTTGCGTTTTGGTTGTTGTGAAGTGAAGCAGTTTTACTGTTCTAGTGAAATCATGCCAAAACGCAAATGTGTCTTCAGTGACGAATTACAAAAACGATTTCCTCACTTCAGACCGGGAAGAATTAGCTCGGAGGCAGAATGTCTTATCTGCCCATCAGGAACATTTGTTTCAGTTGCTAATAAAGGTAAGATTTATAACCATTGGACCGATTTTACGTAAATATCGTATGACACTGGAAATTTGCGTGTAATAGCTCAGATTTTCTTACACTGAATAACGTATAACACGCACAATTATAAATTTGCAGGGGGGCTAGAACTAGAAGCTCACAAAAACACTGAAAAACACAAAACGCGTATACATACTGCAGCATCTTCATCCAAAGTTGACGATTTTTTTGCAAAAAAGGATTCCAAAATTAATGATCTGGTCCATGCAGCTGAAGGCACCCTATCTTTTTACTCAGTCAAGCATCATCAAAGTTTTAAATCAATGGACTGTACTGGAAAACTGCAGAAAGTGTTATTTACAGACTCAAATATAGCGAAACAAATGTCATGTGCTCGCACTAAAACAGAAGCCGTTATTAATTCTGTATTGTCACCTCATTCTGTTAATGCTTCTATTGATGCTTTGGAGTGTATTTCATGTTTTGGTGTTGCAACAGACGGTAGCAACCATGGTTCTGTGAAACTGTTTCCAATTCTAATTCAATACTATGACTTTAAATCTGGGGGAATTCAAACAAAAGTGATAGAACTTAAAAGCAGTCCAAATGAAAAATCTGAAACGATTGCATCTTACATATGTGATACTCTTAGAAGTAGAGGTATTAATAATAAATGTGTTGCTTTTTCTGGGGACAATACAAATACAAATTTTGGTGGGATTAGTGGACTTGGTAAGAAGTCGGGAAATAATTTTTTTAAATTTAATTTAATTTAATTGCAATGGAGCACAGGCTCCGGTGGCAATTTCCCTACACAGCTATCTTCCCCCTATCCTGCACCCACCTACATATGCCCTCTACAAATTTTTTCTTTAAATTCCTTCAAAGTTTTCGGTAAATTATTCATCGTTTCTCTTGGTAACTCATTCCAATCCCTGACACCCTTACCTAAAAAAGAGAATCTTCCTACACCCTTGTGCCTGAAATCGAGTGCCAGCTTGTGGTCATGGTCATCTTTTCCCTTCCATGCACTACTTTTCATACCTACTGCAATATCTTTCCATGCCTCATCACCAGTATATGCCCTGTACACTCCCATGACCCTCCTCATCCTCCTCCTGTCTTGCAATGAATCCCATTCCAGCTCCTTTATCATATCCGTCACTGATTGCATTCTGCGATAATTTCCAGAAACAAATCTAGCAGCCCTTCTTTGCACCCTCTCCAACTCCTGTATTTGATACGTAAAATGAGGGTCCCATACTACACTACCATATTCGAGCAATGGTCTGACCAAAGTTTTGTAACCCAATTCCTTGACTTCTCTCGTACATCCCCTCATAACTCTCTCCAACAAGTGCAGAACTCTGAAACCTTTTCCTACCACCTGTCCTATGTGTCCTGCCCAGTTAAGTTTGTTATCAAAAGTAATTCCAAGATATTTGCATTTCAAGTCTTCAGCAAGCAATTCTTTCCCCACCTTATATTCATAATTAACCTTTTGTTTTTTATTTGTGTATCTAATAAGCTGACTCTTCTTTGCATTTATCTTCATTCCATGTTTACTAACCCAATTAGATATCCTGTCCAGATCACCCTGCAACTGTTTACAATCCTCTATCGTTTTGATTCTTTTATACAGCATTATGTCATCTGCAAACAATCTAATTTCAGATAGTAAACAGGCAACACAATTATTCATTAGAATAATGAATAGCAATGGTCCCAATACGCTACCCTGTGGCACACCCATTTTTATTTCCACTTCTTTTGATACTACATTTCCTACCCTAACTTTCTGTTTTCTACCTTTTAAAAATTCTTCTACCCAGCAAATCACTTTCTTATCCACTCCAATGGTTTTTACCTTATTTACTACCATTTTATGGCTTACTCTGTCAAACGCCTTAGACAGATCTAGTGCTACACTATCAATTTGGCCTCCCTTGTCCATTTCATCTGAAATATCTTGCATATATCCCACCAACTGAGATTCGCATGAATATCCTTGCCTGAAACCATGTTGCCTGCTTGAAAACCAATTACGTTCCTCACATATATTTCTGATGTGGTTGCATATCAATCTTTCCATTAATTTACCTACCACTGATGTCAAACTGATTGGCCTGTAATTCTCAACTCTATTTCTCACCCCTCCCTTATGTACCGGTACTACTATTGCACTTTTCCAGTCCTGTGGTAAGCAGCAAGTGTCTAGACTCAATTTAAATAATATTTCAAGATAAGGTACAATGTCACATCCGGCTATCTTTAAGATATCTGTAGTAATATTATCTTCACCAGCCCCTTTATGTTTTTTCAGCTTTCTTATTTCCTTCATGATTTCCTCAGGATGGATATCAAATTTTTTACTATCGTCATTTCTAATTGTGTTGTTAAGCTCGTTCTCCGAATTAGACCCTCCTGTTTCTGATTCATTTTCCCTAATGCTTTCTCTGAACCAGTTACTTAAAATCTCTGCCTTTTTCAAATCGTCAGTAACTTCTTCTCCATCCTTATCTATAAGTGTCTCTACATCCTCCCTTCCCCTCAGTTTCCTGATATAGCCATAGAAATTTCTAGATGCATCAGTCAATGGTCCCCCTGCACTGACAATACTCTTCATAAACCCATCTTTGGCCATTTTCTTTGCTGTTATTAAGTCCTTGTTTAGTTGTTTTAAATATTCCCTACTACCCTGCTGTCTCTTAACTCTGTTATGTTCTTTTCTTACCAACCTCTTTAACCTCCTCACTTCCCTATTATAGTACATAGGATCTCTACTTCTCTTTATTTTTTGCTTTGGAATAAATTTTTCTTCCCCCTTTCTTATTATCTCCTTGAACTCTTTCCACCTTGACTCTACTGTACCTGAGCCTTCCTTCCATTTGCTGAATTGTTCTCTGAAATATCTCCTCAAATTTGAAACCTGTGCCTTTTTATAATTGTACCTATTTCCCCCTTCAATTTTGGCTGCTGGTTTACTGAATCCTCTAATATCCATCAGAACTGCTTCATGATCACTTATTCCTTCAGTTACTTGATACCTCAAAAGGTTTTCATCGGGCTTAATTAGAAATATATCCAAAATATTTTGTCCCCTAGTGTTTTGCTCAACCACTTGTGTAAATCCTCCTTCCCTTATTAAGATATTTGCAAATCTTTGTTCCCTTGTGTTATTTATCTTATTCCCTTCCCAGTTTACACCTGGTAAATTTAAATCTCCGCCGATGATGATCATTCTATTCTCACCTCTGAAATCTGAGTATGAATTTAATTTCTCCCCAAGAGCCTCATCCTCTTCTGTCATTCTTCCACTGCGGTAAACAGCCAACACTCTGATTTTTTCTTTTTTACTACCCCAGAAATCTACCCCAAGTAACTCATGGTCTTGATCTATGAATGCCAGTGAACTATGGTAGTTTTTGCTAACTAGTATGAAGACTCCTCCACCAATTGCTCCTCGATCTCTGCGGTACACTCTGTAACCATCAGGAAAAACCTCACTGTCTAGTACTTCTTCTTTTAACCAACTCTCTACCCCAATTATTATTTGTGGTTCATGCATCTCTATTAAGTTTGCAAATTCGATTACTTTGTTCATTATACTTCTACAGTTTACCATTAACACCCTTACTATTGGCTTTACATTTTCAGAATTTATCTCCTCTTTCCCACTTTTAACGCAGTCAGTTATTGTTTCAGCCATTTCATCTATTTCTTTAATATCTGTGACTTTCCCCATCGCGAATCTGCAATCAGTATCACTTTGATAATCTATTTCTGTCCCTTCACCAGCAGCCCCTAACCTAAAAAAGGCACAGTCCTGACCCCATCATCACTGGAAACGGGCTCCCTCACTGCTTTAGCTAACAACTCAGAAAGTACTCCCTTCCCCCTTCTATTTAGGTGTAGGCCGTGCCTAGTGAAACCCCACCTACCAATGGTGTTCATAGGCACAACCCCCAACACAGAACTAATGCCTTTCCCAAGTAGCACTTCCGTTTCCACATTAACCCGCCTCACAGCATAGTTCAATTGTGGACGGTCATGGCGACTCAGGACCTGCATGAGCTCCACCCTGGTATGCTGTGCCTCCTTCACCACCTTCCTCAGGTCACTCTCTATACTATAACTCGCGTTTCTATCAATACTATTTCCCGCACCTCCCACTATCACTACTCTATCATCCTTGGTGAAACTCCTACAAAGGGAACCTATATCCTCTATTACCTGGCCTAATGTTGCACTAGGTTTGAAAAAGCTTGTGACCTGATATCCTGTACCTAACTGATCCTGCAGAAGAGGGCCTACACCTCTCCCATGGCTACTACCTAGCAGCAGAACCCTTTTTTTCCTATTCTTGCCCTGCACGCCCTTATTTCTAAAGGTCTGCTGCATCTTACCTACTCCTACTCCTACATCTACATGAGGCTCTTCTCCTCCTGACTCTGGCAACAGGTCAAACCTATTTTTTCCCACAATTACTGAAGTGTCTGGCTTGTTCATCCTGTTAACCATGATTCTCCTACGACCTGTTACCAGCTCCCACCCATCCTTATCAACTTCCTCCAACCCACTATCTCCACTTTCTGCCTCTACAGCTTGAGCCTCGACAAGCTCAGCCCCCACAGGCTGTGCCTGTGCAGTCTGAGCCTCCACAGGCTGAACCTCCACAGGCGAGGCCACCACAGACCACGTCTGCAGAGGCTGAGCCTCCACAGGACGAGCCTCAAGAACCCTGATCCTTTCACGCAACTCCCTAATCGTTTCACCCATCTCCCACATCCTATCATCCCTAACACACAGTGAACAAAACCATGGGAGAGCCTCATTTATTTCCCCCGTTTCCTCTTCCCCACATGCCCAGTGAAACCACTTCTTACACCAACTACAACCCATCCCCTTCGCAACGTACCTACGACAGGCGCCACAGTTTCCAGTCATGATTTTCCCAAATTCTTCAACCTTCTTCTAAACAAACCTTAAATTTATTTGATAAAGTAGTCTTATAAAGTTTATACTATATTTTTTAACGTTTTTTACTAAATATGATAGGCGCTATACTCGACTAACTGTTGAATTGTTATATATACTTAATTTGATTGAAGTTTTATGAAAAACGACTAGGTAATTAAACTACTTAAGAACCAATGAATAAAACTTAAGCTAATGGATTTCGAAACAAACTTAAGATGGTAGGTCAATAGGCTACTATTTAGTGCTAATGTGGATAACAACTATTTTGTTACTTATGAAAGTTAAAAAGAAAGGTGGAATTTTTTTTAATAAATATATATATATATATATATATTAGATGGCAATTAAAGTCTATTAAATTTCAGACAGAACACGTTAATTATTAGAACGTACGTTTTTGTTATCGTAAACTTGATTTCGATATCGATAGTCGCTCTTAACGATGATGTAATCTATGGTAACCTATGTGAGTAACTAAATGATATATATGAATACTTATGTTTATTATTTATTATTTCCAGTTGATTTTATTACTATTTCGGAACTAATTAATTAAGACACTGTGTTATTTTAAACCTAATAATGCCTTAATATAGGACAATACAGAAAGCTTTAACAATCGAAATTCAAACTAGTGATTTGAACTATTTTTGACGGTATATAAGAAATTTAACACTACAAAATAACTTAAACTACTATTTTTACCTATGCTATATTATTATAGTAATCTAACTATCAAGCTTATGCTAAGTTTAATCCAATGAAACGTGCAATAACTAGCAATAACGTTAACAACAATGACGCGAAATTTAAAAACTGATATTTATGGTGTAATCTTAAATAATTCTTCTTGCTAGCAATAATTCTAAGAGTTTAGATGATAATTAAAGATTTTAAAATAATTTAGTCTACAAAAACTTAGCTGATGAATGCAAATCGCAGTTTGATGAGCAGCTCTCCACAGACACAGCCAATCGATCGCACAACCAGACAACCAATATGTTTTCGCCCATCTGAAAAACAATTTAAATGATAGATTAGTAGGATTAGGCTGCCCTGCTCATGTTTTACATAACTGCATTCAACATGGTATTGATGCAGGACTCACATTAGATGTTGATTCCATAGTATTAAAAATATTTAATTATTTTTGTGTGTACACAGTACGAACTGACAGTCTTAAGGACTTTTGTGATTTTGTAGATGTACAATATAGGGAAATATTGTCATTCTAAGAGTAGCTGGCTGTCCCTTTTTCCTTGCGTTACGAGACTAATTGAGATGTATCCAGCACTGAAATCATATTTCAGTTCTCAGGGTGAAATTCAAATTCTGATTAAAATGTTTTTCCAAAATGAGCTTAATGAAGCACGATTATGGTTTGTTCATTCTCTTATGTCATTATTTCAACATCATATTTTGGCCCTAGAAAAAGAGAAAAATTCACTGGTAGAAATGATACATATTCTTGAGGGTGTGTTGAATGCTCTTCAGGAAAGAAAAATCCAGAATTTCAAATCTTTAAAACTAAAAGAAATTTTGAGAAAAAAAACGGGATGGAGGTTATGGTTCTAAATGTGATATGCTAGAAGGAGAAATAGCACATGTTTATGATGCAACAATTACGTATCTTAAGAAATTGTTGGTTCAGTATCAAGAGTTTTTGGTATTTAAATGGATGGGTCTGAAGAATTCTCCAAATTGGGGAGATGTGGAACAAACAATTCTATACCTACATGATAAACTTAATATTAAAATAGATGATGTAAAGTGCTTTGATCAGTTTTGCAACTTTCAGAAATTTTTGACAAACCAGGCTAACGTTAATACAGATCAGTTGTCAAATGATATCTGGTGTAAATATTTCCGAGAGTCAAAGAATGGTGCTTGTTTCTCAGAACTACTAAAAATTGCGGAGTTTTTGTTTGCTATTCCCAGCCACAATGGTAGTGTAGAAAGGATTTTTTCATTAGCAAACAGTCAGTGGACCAAAGATAGAAATAGACTCAGTGTTGAGTCTGTTAAGGGAATTATAAGTGTGCAATATAATTATAAGGATTTATCTTATAATTATGTGTTGCAAAATAAGAAATTACTCTCAGAAATTGGTTCATCAAAGAAATATCTGAGTACTTCAGGGAATAATGATGAAGATGAGAAATGTACTAATGATGATTTTTTGTAGTTTATGTTAAAATGTGCCACAAATTGTTGTAATGTTGCATGATTTAATAAAATGAAGTAATATACTCCCTATTGTAGAAGTTTCATTTGCAAAAAGTATAGTGAATTATGCATATCTTAAATATTTTTATTTATTAAGTGTGTAGTTATAATTTATCTTAATGCAACATCCGTAAATGTTGAGAAACCCACAACACTTTTGCAGAATTTAGTATTAATCTAGAAATGTCCTCTTTTTTTTTAAGACCATCATCTGGTAACCCTACTTTCGGCCTTATCAGCCACACAGCCAAGTTCTTTGCGTTTTATGACAATTCACATTTCATTACTTTACAGTTCTATTTACATAGTTTAACAATTTACATTTCATTTCCTTTACAGTTTTAAATATATATAATTTACATTACAGTTCTACTCACAACGATTACGGTTCCGACTGTTTTAAACACAAGCTTTACAAAAACTGATTACCAACGACGGACGATACCATCAACGAACACTTGGACCCGTTCGGATTGATTTGAAACCTGACAGTATTGCTAGTTTAATGCACAGTTTTTACTAGCATTAATTCGAACATGATACGATTTCATGTCGAATATAGGTGCACTGTCGATAATAGGCAGGTACGCAGAGTGTAAATCGGATAACGCGAAATGTACTCAGTTTGTATTTCACGAATCTGTCAGATAATAAATTCAATAATTACTAGAAAAACTTCAAAGCACTTGTAAATCTTAGCTTGAAAGCTAATGGAATTCTAAATAAGTGCAAACAATTTTAAAACCTAGACTACGCGTATTCCGACATACGCTTGGTTTTCATTTCCAAATTTTCTCTAAATATTTTCGAGGATTTACAATTTAACTGTCTAATTACTATGATTTTAGCAATTATATATAAACTTTAATTTTAAAACTTCCTCTTTTTGTACAAGAAAACTTGCATTATATCCACCGCCGTTTCTAACAAACCAAACAACAGTGACGGATGGCAAGCACAACAATGAACGATTTCCTGTGATTGTTGGTGCTACAGAGCGGTGCTCTTTGTTTAAGCGCATGGTATAGTCAACAATTATATTCTACTATAACAAATGAGCACAGCCGCCTGGATCGCATTTGAAAAAGCGCTAGATCAACTTAAAAACAAATATTCATAACAATAAAAGTAGACATGTTTCGTCAACAAAGGATAAGAGGTTTTTTTTGTGTCCTACTAATTTCGATTACTATTTTCGAAATGTGGGTGTCACCCCCAAACTGGTGACACCCGGGGCGGACCGCCCCCACCGCCCCCCCTAGCTATGCCACTGGATTTAAGTAAATAGCAAAGATTAAACGTTGAATGGCTGTCTACGAAGTAGGAAACTCTTTGTTTGCGAATTGATATTAATGGTAATTTCTAAAAGAACTATGCGTTTTTGTGGGATAACATCTATACTTTGTCACTTCGCACACAATTAACTGACTTCTTGCCAAATTTTATTTAAATATGTTGAGTTATTAAGACATTATTGATTCCAGAAGTACATCCAAACATACATAAAAAATCTCTAATTTTCTCATTTTTAGATATATAGATTGTCACCTACTATAAAATCCTTCTTTCCCTATGAAAACATTTGAATTGGTATGATGTTATTGTAATTAAATTTCCTGTATTTATATACCAAACTTTACTTCTTCAGTGCTATTTAAAAATGAGTTATGCCCGATTTCAGGTTATAATTTCGAGGCCTAATTCTTCTTTAATGGTTAAAATCTTTCAATTTCTTTTATGCTGAAACACTGTATTTTTGTACTGAGAATCTATTTGCTAACTATTCTCATTATTTAACTGAATAAACCTAGTTTCTTTCAATAGTAGCATTATCAAAAGTGAGCTGTTATGCTTGATCTCCCTTAAATAAATTTTGTTAAGGAATCTTCCCTTGAACAAAGGGTTAAGATCATTTCATTCACTGCTTGGTACTGTTAGCTACAAAATGCATTTACTCATTGGCTATTCTGCAGCATGCGATACTAAATAAACTAGATACTAACCAAGCTTTATATTACTTAAAATGACATTATAATTTGATGTTCATTAAAACCTCAAACCTATCACCTAAACCATGTGTCTGGTGAGCAGTTTTATGGCACTGCCTTTATCTTGGCTGCAATTCCTTATCCAGCAATAGAATGTCTTACTACAAATCTTGCTATGCAGCCTAAACCAGTTTGGTGAGCTGTTGTGCATCGTGCATTGTGATGAGGTCCTCTATTAATGTTCTGTATGCCACTGGCAGAGGGACACCACTTCCAAATACGGTTTTTCTGTATACATTGTATCAGTAGCATTGTCAACAGTCTATTTGCCAGGACCCCTTTTTAGCGCACATACACATTATCACCATGTTTAACATTTTTCCATGGATCTCAAAGATCCCTTAACTTAATGACATGAGAATATAAAGGCTTGTCAACCTTGTGCAAGATGCCCCCATCTGCAGGAGCAGAGATCTTAAATCAGATCATGTTATGGTTCAAAGTAAAATTAGAATGCTATTTACCTGGCATTAAACAGGAAGCTGAGAAATGAAGAACCTTACACACAGCAATACCAAACAGAAGAGAATATAAGAAAATGAATTAATTTTATAAACATAGTGCATCAAGCTGCTTATAAAGCTATTGGCAAAAGGAAAATATGCTGAAGAAAGATGTCAAGATATGGAATGAAGAAATTAATTTTGCTGTAAAGAGAAACTAAATGCATGTAGCAACATGTCAAGAAAGGAACAGTAGAAAATGAAAATTTATATGACAAGAAAAGAGCCAAATCTCCAGCCATAAAACTGTATCAACAAAGCTGGTTAAGATTAATCTGCAACACCAAAGATGGTGTACATGGCTGGCAGGAGAAATCTGCATACAAAATATACATTTGTATAATCACTACAGGAACTCTGAATATACTAGAGTATCTCCTAGAAGACAAGCAAATGGTTAACAAAAAGCCATTTATGATTTGATGTAGAGAATACCATATGGCAACTTCTATAAAAATGAAATTAATGCAGTTTATTAATTCATATTGGATTTATTAAATATGCCAAGACACTTTAAGTGTATTCACAAAGGTTGTGGGGTATATATGACCAAAACCATCAATAACATTTAATGTTGGTCGTTAAAAGCTTATATGGATGCTCGGGCATAATTTTGGACAACCACAATTACAAAGCCCCCAAAAAAACAATCAAGGGGTTAGAAGTGTTTAGAGATTTTGACAGTAAAAAAACAAATTTAAAAATACAAAAATAAATGGTGTGAACAGGTCCCAAGAATGAGTATTGAATACCTTCCAAAGCTGACTATGAAATATATGCCTGAATGTGGAAGATACCATTAAGAAGTGATTAAATGGATCAGAACAGGCCAAGAAGTCTAAACAATGAAGATATCCGTGTTCTTGTATCTTGAATATGTTTACACACTGTAACATTGTTTTATTGTACGAAACTGGTTGTGATTCTTTCAAAAACATGTTTTTGTAGTGTTGTACTTCATATTATGATCTATTGTGTATTATACTCTTTCCAATTCTAGCTGCTTGTGATCGAGGTGTCTTCTATACCAGTTCTTTTTCTAATTATCTGCTGTTTAGCACAACTTAGGACTTTGTTAAACACCTCACTGTAAGTTTTAGATAGAAGGTTCCAATTAATTAGTTAGTCCTGTCACAGAAGCCCTGGTAAACAACTTGGCTAATTAGTCAGTAGATTTACAGGTTTTGTCAGATCACCGAGCATGGTGGGACAGTGGTTAACGTTCTGGCCTTACATTCGGGAGGACGCTTGTTCGAATCCCCATACAGACATACAGATTTTGGTTTTCCATGGTTTCCCTAAATCACTATGGTCGAATGCTGGGATGATTCCAAAAAAAAAAAAAAAAAGGGAATGGATGAATTCCTTCCCATGCCTTGCCCCAGTGTCATCCCACCTCTAGTAACATTAACAAGGTGTAAAGCCATAAGTAAAAAAATTGTCATGTTACTGGGTGTTTAACTTTCACCAAAATATGAATACTTTCTCTTTATAGTGATAGGCAGTCTCTTGAATAATGGCACCGATGATAAACTTTGACTTTTCATTTCACCAAATACCCGTAAAAACATACTCAAACATGGCATCATGCTTCTAAGATTTTAAGCACAATACTAATCCAAATGACATAGTGTCCTGTTAGCACTGTTCCATTTAAACCTGCCTGCTCACAATCTTGGAAGCTTAGCCAACCCAGAATATTCTCAACCACATTAAAGAGGATAATGTCTTTTTGAGTGCTGAAAGTCTTTCCAAAAATAGAAATCATACAAAAGCAGATTGTATACAAAATTCATTGGAGTCATGAAGAAAGATTTTTAAAAGAAAATACTTTTTCTTAAAACTGACTAAATTTTTCAATTCTAAACACTGATAATTTCATTAAAAACATTATACAATTTTAATGAACATTTCGGATACTGTATTGCCTTTAATCAAGTTAAAATTCATTTAAACAACTTTCCTACATGAAAACAGTAAACATGGGAAAAAATAAACAGATTTAAATTTAATTTATGTTTATCTCTCTCTCACATAAGATAATTTCAATCCTTTAAATTGATATCTGGCATTTTTACAACTTACCAATATTAATACATTAGCATGATGATTTTAGAGTGTCAGGAGGCTCCTTTGTGTTTCTAGGTTTATTTTTAAGCTGTATTACAGTTTGCTCATAATGACTTCTCACTGGACCATACAAAAGTTGAAAATGATAAAATATCCATTGTTACAACCTGACTATTTTGACATTATGACCATTTACATGCATGCACCCAACTGCCGGTTTGGAATGGAACACCATAATGCCACGCCGGAGTGTTAGGTTGGTGTGTATACCCCTGGAGTGTGTAATAAAAAATTGTCAACTCTCAAGTCGCATGTGCCAGGACTTGGGGTTGGAGTGTACATGTCAAAAGTGTCCTTGTAAATGAAATTTCCAGGGGTTTTGGTGTAGCGCATAGTGTTTCCACTAGATTAAAATTTTTTGTAGACACTCCAAGGTGTCTCCATCCAGTTTTCATATTCTTTTTTTTTTTTTTTAATATAGATCTAGTTGTATTTATAAAGTGTGATTAACATGTCCACAAATGAAATCTGAAACTTTTTTGTGCTGAAGGTACTGTAAAAACAAAATATAAAAATATGGGATTAAAGTAGGGATAAATATGGACAAATGCTCCTTTTGAGAGAATTTCAGGAAACTAACAAAATTTCATTGCGATTGGATAGTTTGATATTTGATTATTTTATAATCTGTAGCTCCAAACATATATATATATATATATATATATAAAAAATCAGTCTTGAGGCAGAGCATAACTGCAGGTGATTGTTTGATAGATATTCTTGATTTTTTTGGCAGCTGCACGATTCCCACAAGCTCTGAAAATTTAAGCTACTGTTACTACACATTCTGTAAAATTATGCATGAAATATGCCTGGCAGTTTATTCTTTTTCCATTAATCTTTGCAGATTACATGTCAGAATAAGGTAAAAAGAACACGTAAGCACTAAAATACAACAACCATTCTAAATTTGCGGAACACTTACAAGAACACGACCATAAACCAATGAATTAAGACAGACATGCAAATACTAACCAGAAACAACAATAAACCACAAACACTAACATTCCAAGAGAACTATCACCTACAACAATAACTGATAGAAGGAAAACATATAATTAACGAATACACAAACCTAACACACCAGACACTATAAACAGTACTGAAAATAAAATAAAGAATAAAACTATCAACACATACAAAACACCATTAAACCAGGACATATTGAAAACCATAACAAACACACATACATTTCGAAAAAAACGAACCACAAACAAAAGAAACTGAAGACACGCAAAGGGAACAAAACAACATCGGAGAGGGTGACACAGCCAGAACTAAATAAAACAGACCTGCCATTCAAACAAAATACATAGTGCAGTGCAGTATAGTGCTATTTTAAGTGTGCAATAACAAGCAGAAAATAGCCTGCAATCCACAAAGCAGACAGAAATCACTGCCTCTGAAAATAGTGAATAAATGGAGCAATATATAAAAAATGTAAATAGATTATAATTTGTGTATAAAACATTTGATTATTCAAAGTGTGAAACACTATTGTTACTTGTATACCCAATCAACAGGAAAACAGCTGAAGATGCTTCAGTTAAGAAGCGAAACACATTCGGAAAGTAAATATATGAACAAATATTCAATAGGCTGTTTGACAGTATTAAATATATTACAAATTGTAGTCATTCGCATAGATTATTGCTTAAGGAAGCTATTTTGTTAAATCTGAAAAGAAAAGATGGATTGTTTTTAATTAAAAAAGTGAAATAAAAATCAGTTTTTTTTATTGCCTATTGTCACGTGACGGAAAACGCTCTGGGATTGGAGATCGCTTTTGTGACGTCATGTAAGGACAAAAGGCTGATACTGGGGTTGAGTAATGCCTTAGTGCCTTAACGTACACTCTTGATGTGGACTCAAAGTTCTCTGTAAAACTTACGGAATAATTTTAATTTGACCATGTAGCCTGGATAGTTCAACTCGAATGCTTCAGGTTGCCACAATATTTGTTGACCCACAAATATTGAAAAGGGTTGTCAGCTAACTACGAAATAATAACGGTTCACTTTTCCAAAGTTCTTCAAATTTATTCAAATAAAACCAAAAGTTCAAAATAGCATTCTAAAATTTGATTTGGCGAATCGAACAGACATTTCCAAAAGTTTGCAAGTTGTGGAGAGAAACTTCACCGACCAAACCCCTGATGTAAAATTCTACCAGTTCATGTCACCATTGAAACCCGCCATAAGCCGAAGTCCCAAAATGGCCGACTCGGTAGTGCCAACCCTGACCATCTCCTACCAACCGCACCGACGCTTACACCACCTAGACGCACATATCAGCACAGCGCCCAAACTAGTAAAGATGGCCGATCCTCTGAGCAATCGGTTATATAGATTCTCTGATGTCACAGCCGAAACACAGCTTTCTGCTAACACTTTGAAAATTTAGGTCTGAAATATCTCGGTGACCAAACAAATATAAGAAACTTTAAGGCTGTCAGTACTTGGACTTTTTCAGTAGAGAAATAATGGATATACGGTGAGTAACTTTAAGCATTTAGTTTTAAAGATCTAAGTGTATGAGCGAACTATTTTCTACCCCGGGGAATTACTATTATTCTCGAAGTTTCTATATTTCGTCATTTCAGCTAAATCACCATTTATTTAAATAATATTGTTATCAGCATGTTCTCCCAAAATTCCTGAGTTTTCTGGTGTAACTTTTAAGATTGATGCACAGGTGGTGTAATTACAGTATGGACAAGATTTACCAAAAATGCCATGTGTGTTTTAATTTAATAACTTTATTTCTATTACTTTTATCGGAAATATAAAATTACCAAAAGATTCTCTGTATTGAATTACGTATTCTGAAAGTTGTCTCATCTCTGTATCTAATTTTGATCAGCTGTAATAAATTCCTAAACATGGCACGTGCTTACATTGAAAAGTAATCTTTAAAATATTCATAGAATTGGTTCTGCTGCGTGGAATTGCTTGAAATTAATATATGATATTAGATTTTTGTGTCTTTCCGGAAATCTACTTTTTATTTCGAAAGCTTTCTAGGATTTTGTGATAAAAAATGTTAAAAGTGAAGTGCATCTAACGAATTGTTAAAAATTGATTTAAGTTATTTATACAGCCAGAAACTACGGAATTTTATTGAATTTATATTTTAATTGCATTATTACTTCTTTAAAACTACTTTGTTCCGTTCGAAAGTATGCAAAAACAGTGAAATACCAAATCTTAGAAATCGATTGTGTGGTGAACTGGATTATTATGGATTATCATGTTTCAGGTTAGTAAAAGGTTTTAATATTATTATAGAAAGTTAATTTAGTTGGTTTATTAAATGTTGAGCTACTTTATTGCTCTTAAATCTGTTTAGAAATGACGAAATGCTCCCAAAGTAGAAGCTCACAGGTTCAAAACTGAATTACTGATTATTTAATTTTCGGTTGACTTAAAGTTTGTTTACTATTATATAAAATTTATATACGGCTTTTATTAAATACTGACAGTCTTTACTGCATTTAAATTGGTTTAAAAATGTTGAAATTAACCTATAGCAAAGTTTGTTATTTGGAAATTGAATTTGAGTGATTTAACCTATTTCCTACTAAGATAATGTTTTCTTGCTGTCATAGAAAGTTTATTTAGGCCATTTATTACCTTTTGAATACCTTTACTGCTCCTAAAAGGGTTTCTTTAGTCTGTTTGGTTACAGTATCTGCATGCTATATAAAGCTTCACTCTCCTAACCTATACAAGCCACGACACTGTCTGTTACTAAAGAGTGAGCTTTCCCCCCTTTATGCCTAAAGGTGAGGAGCTAGAATTTGCTAAAATTCTAAGGTTCTTACAGTTACCTGCCTGTAGGTTCTGCGGCTGCTTTCGGAGTGTTTACCGCTATCTAAGTTTTCAGCTATTTGTTGCTGGTTATCTCTTGTTACTAATGAGATTATGTGTTGGATATAAAATGAAGAACAATTTGTAGAAGCCTATAGCGGAAAAATACCGAAAATTATTTTTCAGACTAGCTATAGAAACAACCACTGACTTTTATTCTACTTAGCTTAAGAATGTATTAACTTCAGTTCTAGAATCATTTATATTTAAACTGGAAGTTAGAGATTAACAGAAATCCTTCATAAGAATGACTAAAATTTTAAATTTACTTAGTTGTTTTAGGAGATATTTACTAGAAAAATGCAAGTTTAATATAAGGTAAGCACAACAGTTAAATAACTGGATGTTATGGTCAATATTTATCAACTGCGGATAAATAATTATGGACAAATAATATTTTTTTCCAACAAAACTGAATTTATTGTTTACTTATTTAATGATCGCATTCACTTCACCGCATGTAGAAACTGTGATGTTTAATTGTTGTCTATTAACAAGAAGAAAAGGAACGATGCCATGATGGTCAGGTAGCTGCATGGTTGAAGAGTGATATAGGAATTTCAAGATCCTATATTCGAATCTTGATTAGGATAATATTTTTTTGTGTGTACATTTTTTTTCGTTAGTTTGCTCTTTTACAGAATCATGTTTTTATTAGAAGTCATGTAAACGTTTGAAACATAAATTGGTGTCATACAAGAAAACTTTTATAAAAAGATAACCTCCTGCTTTTAATTTTGAAACATATCAGAGATACATCATCATTACAACAAAACCCAAGTACTCGACGCTGAATAATAGGATTTATTTTAACAATGACATTGGACGCTAATCTTGTAACAATTCCAGAATGCTTTGGATACTTTTTGTTGGCATTTTTATGTGATGATACAACTGCATGTTGCCTTTCTGACATAAATGCATCTATTTAAGCGGTATTTACTTTTAATGCAAAAGTAATTTTCAGTTTTTTAAAACTTTTTATCGGTGTGCAAGTAATGCCCAGTTTCAGTTTTAAAGTCTTTTTTGGTTATGTCTCAAATGTTTATAATACTCTTGGTATCCAAAAATTTGTGAAACATTCAGAAAAAAAAATGTTTTGGCAGATTTTAGAAAAAAAAAGTATGCGGCGCTACCAACAGCAGCTAGTATCTAAAGAAAACGCTCACAAATAAAAAAACATATTCCAAAGTGAGGATCGAACCTAAGAACCCTAACTTTACTGATACTCGCCTTAAACGGGGTACTACATTATCTCAAAGAAATTATGGTGCAATTTATATTTACAGTAAATGATATGCGACTTAGTCGCTATGTCGTCTGGGTTTCTGTGAGCAAGTTGCAGTGACTTTTTTTTCCTATTTCAGCTAATGCGGAAACACTTGCGTTTCTTTGGAGAGTTTTTATTGTTGTGGTTGTAGATTGATGTACAACATACTATTTATAAACCATATTTCCAACAATTTATACACAAATTCAGAGAAACAAACCAAACGTTACTTACCTAGAGTGAACACCTGCTGGCACGAGTGTCATTGGCCCGCGTCAGGCAGCAAAGGAGCATTTTGGTGGGCTTTCGAATACTCTAAATTTTAACGTTGAATTTTATGCAAAATAAATAGTACCTGGTAAATAATGTGTATCAATAAACTATTTAAGACCATTTTCAAAAAAATAGTCAAATAGCCAATTGCTTAGGTTGTATTTATTTATTTATTTATTTATTAATATTATCAGCAATTGAGGACACAATTTCCAAATATTTATATAGTTTATCTAATCATTTTCCCATTCAAGGATTAGGCCTCTTCACCTGGTCCAGTTCTTCTACCTTTAGGTTTATATTGGTTTACTAGCTTTGGTGATCATTCCTAATCCATTCTCTTCAGTTATTCACTGAGTGTGATGGGTGAATGGTTAACGTTCTGGCGTCGTTTTCGGGAGGACGTGGGTTCGAATCCCAGTCCGGGCATCAAGACTTGGGTTTTCCATGGTTTCCCCAAATCACTCCAGCTGGGATGCTACCGTCAAAAAGGCCATGGCCGAATTCCTCCTGTTCCTTATCTCCAGTATCATCCTGCCTCTAATGACCTTAGCCATCGACAAGGCGTAAAGCAATAAGTAAAAAATCAAAATAAAAAAAAATCAGTTATTCCTATTTTCTTCTATTTTATCATTCCTACTATATATTTTCCTCTCCTATCTTAGTCTAATTTCTTATTAGATCTTGTACATCCCTTTACAGATCTTAGGACTTTTATCTCTGCTGCTTGTATGAATCTTTGTGTCTGTTCTTCATTACCCAAGACTCTGTTCCATAGAAAAGCATAGGAACTGCCATCACTTTATAGAATTTCATATTTGTGTGTACTATTTCCTAAGGTTTTGGCTATCATTACACACATTATCAGATATTTGTTTACTTGTAATCAATATCTTTGATTACACAATATGTAAATGTCATAACCAGGTAGTTGTAATGCTAAACTTGTTCAACCAGGTAGCCACTTTTAACCATTTTTGCTCTAATAGGGTCTCGATCGTAGAAAGCCATTATTTTTGTTTTGTTCATGGATATCTTCAGGTTGCAGTGCTCTGAGCATATTTCTAATTTTTGGAGGTCTCTTTGTAATCAATTTTCTGTGTCCTCTATTACCATTAGGTCATCAGCTAAAAAAAGTTCATTTAGGCACATACCGTGTCCTAAGTCTACACCCCTCACTGGATATTCATTCTGCCACATATTAATAGTATCATTCAGATATATGTTAAAAAGTATTGGAGTGACTGCACCCTTCTCATGCCTTGGTTATATTTTAACATTTGCTGTTAATTCCTTTTTTGAGGAGTATCCTTGGCTTAAAATATAAACTCTTTACTGATCCTATGTTTTGGATATCCATTCCAATAAAGGATTTCCCACAGCAAATTTCTGTCTACTTTGTGAATAGCCTTCTTGAAGTCCACAAATGCAATGAATGTTAGTAAGTTATATTCCCTCCTTTTTTTCTATAATTCTATTTATATTATCTGAAAAACAACGTCCTAGCCTAAATTAGTTTTGAAATAGGCTATTTCACAGTATTAAAAAAAATATTATAAATTGAACTCGTTCTCGTAGATTAATGCTTCAGGAAGCTAATTTTTCCATTTTTTGAAAGAAAAGTGGATTATTTTTAATAAAAAAGTGAAATAAAAATTATACTTATCTTACATCTGGTCACGTGATAGAAAACGCTCTAGGATTGGTGGTCGCTTGAGCGACGTCACACGTCTGTAAATGCTACGGCTAGGAATGGAGAGTTTCCTATTATCCAAGTTTTCAACTATTTTTATTGTTTGTTGCTGGTCATTTCTTATTATTAATGAAATTTCATTTTGAATACAAAATCGATAACAATTTGTAAAAGCCTACAGCGGAAAAATATCGAAAATAGACGCCTTATTTGTGGGGCCAGCTATAAAAAAAAAATAAAAAAAACCTGACTTTTATTCTGTTGTGCTTAAAAATGTAACAGCTTCAATTTGAGACTCTTTTTTGAAAATTAGAGACTGATTGTTTTGCGTTAGCAAACCATACGTCGAAAAATTCTGTACGCGAAATTTGTGCAGTCATGCTGAAAATAAAGAAAAGTTGTATCGGTGTCGCAAATATGTGCAAACAAATGAAGGTATTTCTTGTAGCTAATAAGCAGCTCTTTCAAATAAATACAGAAATAGGTCAGTATAATGAACTAAAACTCAACATGAAATTGGCTTAGTAGTTTTTTTTAATTAAAAATAATCTTGATCTGTTTTAATGATGCTATTGTATCACGGAGATATCATGCCTAAACTTACCTTGAGGCTCACCAAAAACGATAGCTACACACAAATCACTACTAACACACAGAAACACAGTGTAACCATCAACTAAGCTCAGTGGAATAGCGCGGCCGACTGGAGCGCTTGATCGGTGGATCACAGGAAGCCCATTGTTAAAACTATTTTTTCTATTGTTAGGCGTGAATTCGTGTAAAATAAATCTTTTGTTCCGAGTAATATGGTTTATCTACTTTGAATATAAATAACTATTTTGCCTGTGTAGATTACTATCAAAACTGACTTTTGTCCCTCTAGATTTAGAAAATATCACTCTGTGCGGCATCCTCCCGGATGCGAGGCCAGAGCGTTAACAGCTCACTCACCACGCTTGGAATAATTGGATGTTGTGGGTCATTTTTCTTAATTACAGATTAAAGATTATAGATAAATGATATTTTTTGTCAACAAAACTGAATTTGTTTGTTTATTCATTTACCTACCTCGTTTCACTTCATCTCACACGAAGAAACATTGAAGTGTTTACTATTAACATAAAGAGAAGCAATTAAAAAGTAGTCGCCAGATAGCTGCGTGATTGAAGAGTGGTAATGGAATACAGAACGTCCTACGTTCGAACCTTGGTGAGGATAATATTTTTTGCGTGCATTTTGTTTGCCGTTTTTTTGCACTACCATGTTTTTATTCGAAGAATTCATAATAGCTGCTAAGCGTCATACAAGTGTTTGAAACAAATTGCTACCATACATGAAAACTTTTAATTTTTAAACTTACCATAGAGAGAATATCATGCAATAAATACAGGTGCACGGCAGTGAATAATGGAATTTATTTTAGAAGTGAAATCACTTATAGAAATTTCATGCTTATCTTGCAACAGTTCCGGAACGCTTTGGGTCCTTTACGTTGGAATTTTTGCATGACGATACAACTGCAGGTTACCTTCCTGACATAACTGTGTCTATTAGGTAGTATTTACTTTTATTATGGAAGTTTTTTTTTAAAACTGTTTTCGGTGTGCAAGTAACGTCCAATTTCCTTTTTGAAACCTTCTTTAGTTGTTTCAAATGGTTGTAATTCGCTAGTTATCCAAAAAGTTGTGAAGCCTTCAGAAAAAAGAAAAACTAAATTGATGTTTTGGTGGATTTTTGGGAAAAAATGATTATGCTATGTAACCAACAGCAACTAGTATGAAAAGAAAATGACAAAATAAAACAAACTGAACATATTCCGAAGCGAGGATCGAACCTTAGGACTCTAACCCTAATAATTCTCACCTTAAACAACGTATTACATTTAACGCTATGAAATTGCGGTGTAAATGAGCTTCACAGAAAATCGTAAGTGACTGTCGCAATATCAAATTGAAGTTGTTACATTCTTGAGCTCCACAGAATAAAACTCGGTGTTTGTTTCTACAGCTAGCCACACAAATAAGGCGTTTACTTTCAATATTTTTCCGCTGTAGGCTTTTACAAATAGTTTTAGATTTTATATTCAAAACAAACTTTCAGTAATAACATGAAATAACCAGCAAAAACCATAAAAATAGTTGAAAACTTGGGTAATAGGAAACGCTCCATTCGCAGTGGCAGTGTTTAGACGTGTGACGTCACGACTGTCGTTGCACTAGCCTGGCAGCAAAGGAGCGTTTTGGCGGGATTTTAAATTCTTTAAATTTTAACATTGAATTTTATGCAAAATAATGCACTTTGGTCAAAAAATCTCTTCACTTGGTGAATAAGGTGGACCAATAAACAATTTAAAAGCATTTTCGAGAAGTAGTCAAATACCCTATTCTGGTAGTTATGCTTCTGCTATTGGTTGCAATCTAACATCTTGACATGCAGTTTATATCCTGCATTCAAAATACTTATTCCTCTGTAATTGCATATGTTGATTCTGTCTCCTTTCTTGGAAATGGAGATTATAGTTGCCGTTTGCTACTGTTAAGGTATTTTACCTTTAAACCAACACATTTGTTAGACGTAAAAGCATATGCTTCAGTAACGTTCCCCTGTACTTAAGTAATTCTGCAACTATTCCTTCCAATCCAGCTGTTTTTCCGTTTATTTTACTTGCGACTTCATTTAATTATTTTATCATTATGAGATCTACTCCTTCTGTTTCTGTAATTGGGTCTTGGGGTATCACCACTTTGTCACTAAACCAGAGGCTTCTATAGTGTTTTATCCATTCTTGTAGTTCTATTTCGTTTAAATCTGTAGTGTCTTCCTGTTATTTTCAAACTCCTTAGCACTGTAAAGTTGATGTGTACATAAATGTCATTTTTTATCAGATTTACAAATTTATCCCAGCTTTCTCTATGTGCTTTCCTTACTATGAATCTTGTTTCATTTCTTTTTAGTATAATATTCTTGTCTCATCTTTATTCTTCTGTATAAATGCCAAATAAGCCCTCAGTTTCTCATGCACTGCTTATTTTATTCCTTATATCTTAACTCTTCCTTTTTCTGCTTCCTCTGTTTGTGACACATTCTTTTATGTTACGCCATTCTGTATGTCTTCTGTTGGTTTCTATTACAGACTTTTATGTGGAATTTTTTGGTACAGATCTTTGTCTTCCTGAAACAGGCCCATTTTAAACTTTTCAGAATATTTACAGTTTTCCTTTTTTGTGTCACTTTTGCTCCATCTTGTAATTTATTATTAGAAGAAAGTCACTACCTCTGAAAACCCCCGTATCCTCTACCATTGATTTTGTTCTTTCGTTCACTAAAATAATCAATCGAGGATATTTTCAATTTTTTTTCTTTTCTTCTCTCTCCGGAAGGTGATTGTACTATAGCTGGAAAATTTCCTTGTTAAATCGATCCTCTTTAATACTTCCAACCACATTTTAAATTTCCTAATACCTACTCTGGCATTAGGATCTCTTGCTAAAATTAGATACTCCAATTTATTGGTCAATCTCCAACTGTAGCAGATGGTAGAATTAATCTGCGTTACATTCCTTCTTCTGGTGCATATAGACCTATTAATGTAAGATATTCTCTCAGGATTGAAAATTATACACTATCCTTTCTTTTAGATTCTTGTATGATAAGAGTTTTTATACTTTTGGTCTATTGACAGCCCCTCCCCTGCAGATGCCCTTTTTTCTTGTTTGCCTCCACTGTAAATTAACATGTGTTCATTGCATTTGATGTCAGTCAATTTTTTCTTTGTTTTTTTGATTACCGCAAGGTTGATATTTTTGGCTTTGGGTGTTTTTTTTCTAATCCTCTTTAATGCTGAGACCCTTCACATTTCAGGTGGCAATCTTCAAAGTATCTGCAACACCAAAACTTTTTCTCGTTCCATATTTCATAGCCTGGTTGTTACTAGTAGAACCAGCCAGCTTTACTCCCTGAAACTTTTCATTAAGTGGTGTTTTTATGTAACTGGGTTATCAGCCCATTGTACAACTCCCATCCTGGGTGACAAGGGTTTTATTTCAGGGTTTTCCTTCCCTTCGCTGGAATGTCCAGTTTTAAGGTGTCGGGGGGGGGGGGGGGGGGGGGGGGGGGCTCACCTTCCATCCTTCTGGTTAGCTTATACTCCAAGGAGTGCATTGGCCAGGGGTCATGTGACTTTAGCCTTTGCGGATGTGGGACTAGGGTTTGCTGGCAGAGCTGCTAAAATATATTGCAGAGGCATTTCTCAAGGGTTTGGCATTTCTCAAGGGTTTGGCATTTCTCAAGGGTTTATTGTCCCAGCCAATCCAGCTTGAGCAGAGGCCATTGAGGCCATACCAGCCTTCAACCTGCTCTTAGAATTATTGCCCTATTTAATCAATGTCTTGCTTTCCACGAATTCTATTTCTGTTCGACATGTCTCAAGGTCACTACTGAAGGATTAACATAAAAATTTAGTAACAGTTTGGGACTAAACTTGAGTTAAAAGTAACAATACTCTATCATTTGGTCATATTTTCAATCTTCTATTTAAGTTATTCAAGTATTTGTTTGTTCCTCTAAAAAAAAAAGCTATTTAAGATTTATTTAATAGTTCTCATTCCCCCCCCCCCCCCCGGAAGTCTTCCTACGCGCTGACAACACATTGCCATTGTTAAATTCTGTTTATATATTTAAATAAAGGTCATTTCTTTCATGCCTTCAAAACTCGCTTTCGTTTGCATGGTCTGACATTTATTGTAATAAAAAAACACACAAGGCGAATAAACTAACAAATTCATTTATCTTCTTAAATAAAACTTTTCCTTTCTGTGTATACTATCTCAATTTTTTTTTGTTTTAACTGTACTACATTTGAAAGTGTTAAATGACATTTTCCCTCAGTTTTAATTTTATGACTTCACTTTTTACTTACTCACACTTTAAATGTCCTTTAATATTATGTATACAATTTATTTACAGTGTTAGCTTTTGCTTAACTCCTCATATGGGTTCTATGATGCTTATTCCAGTGTTACATAGTGCTTGACAAGACAAATGTAATATTGAAAGAATGACTTGGCTACCTCAACCCATTTCAGAGTTATATGAAAAGAATTTGAAAATTCCATGCAGATATAAAATGCAGATGTCTCGATTGCATCATCATGTACCATATCACCACCAAGTCAGAATTCTTGTTCTGTATGTAGCTACACCTCAAACCTAGATTGCACGTTCGGCACAGGAAATACTTTCGTGGAGCTTGCACTCATTAGGCAAATCGCTACTGAAACCGTATGTTTCATATCAAACTTCTGTACCATTGACCATAATTCAATCAATTCTGTACCACCGTTGCAATCCTATTGCATGCCAATCTTATATCTTTAAACAAGCAATTCTTGCTTATATATGAACAATTTTTGTATTTGGTGTCCTGCAAACTGCTCTAATGTCATCTCGTAGAAGTTTCAGATACCAGAAGGCCTACCGATAGTTAGTTTCTCTTTGGTTACAATACGAAATTCTTATGTCTTAAAACAAACAATTCTTGTACACTAGCTGCCCCAAGCAAATTTTTTGCACAGTATCGTGATCAATGACTAAATGGTAAAATAAACACTGAGAGTGGTGGGTGAGCGGTTAATGCTCTGGCCTCGCATTTGGGAGGACTCCGGTTAAAATCCCTGTCTGGGCATCCAGACTTGGGTTTTCCATGATTTCCTGAAATCACTCCAGGCGAATGCTGGGGATGCTTCCTTCAAAAGGCCATGGCCAAATTCCTTCACTCCCTTGTCCCTAGTCCCATCCCGCCTCTAATGACATTGACGAGGTGTAAAGCCATAGAGAAAGGTAATATAATAATGTGGCAATGGCTAAGGAATTTTATTTTGAAGGGCAGTAATAAATACCAGTATTATTTTAAATACTATATGATCAATTGTAAAACATTTATGAAGTAAATATTTATAAAAACAGATACCGGCTTTGGTAGATATGATTTTTTTTATTTCCTCCAAAATTTCTATACATACTACTTTGAAAACGATATTAGCAGTTATCATTTTATCATTTACTTTTTTTAAACGTATGTGTGTATAACACAACGTAAATATTAATGGTATCTATGAACTTGTGGAAAAGGTGTCCATACAAAAAAACAGGTTCTGGTGAATATAATCCTACGCTATGAAGCATCTGACCTTGTCCTTTATTAATGGTCATCACAAAGGTTAGTTTTATTGGGAATTGTTTCCTTATCATTTGTAAACGCATGGTTGGATCAGAAGGTGAGAGGTTAATGCAAGGTATGAGCATAGTTTAATCGGAGTAAATAAATTTAGCACTGAAGTACTCATCTAAATGAATTACCACTGATCTTGCACCATTAATTAATCCTTCATTGGAATTAAGATTTCTATTTAACATAATAGGTGATTTCTTTAAAAGCAGTTTACGAGATGGTAAAAACCTCTGAAATGGCTCCAGCCTTTGCCTTTGCCTCCATCCCCACTATTTAAATTGAACCACCACTAATCTTAGGTGATATTTGAATTCATAGTCTTCGGTTTAATTTTAATATATTTTCCTTATTTGTATTGGATTTTTTTCCTTGTTTATATTTAAATTTTATTTTATTTTCCTCTTTCTGCCCACCAGTGGTCAGTCTTGGTATTTATCTTTGCTCTGGTATTGGCTCTGAATCACCGACCCTCTACCTCTCCACAGTTTGAATTTAGCCCCACCATTTTCCTGGCCAACAGTCTTCTTGTGAGACATTCACCCACAACACCCATCCCCCATAATTTTCTTCTGTTGATAAAGCACTAGTCGCGATAATTACTTTATCTTGTATTTTTTTGTCTTGTCTGTGTGTTCATGTCCCATATTCATAATCTAAAGGTAAGTGGTGGTTCATTTCTCTATCCTAATTTGTTATTCCTTTTCGCTACTTAGCACCTTTATATATATATATTTATATATACATATATATAATAACAAGACGCTAAGTAGCGGAAAGGAATCAAATTTTTAACATTTTTTTATTCCTCTCCTTTCCATTACCTATATTGAACCACCACTAACCTGAGGTGATGTTACTTCATAAATATTATTATTATTATTATTTGTATAATATTTTATATAATTTTTTTGAATATATATTTAGTTCTAATTATATTTTGATCTTCCCACCAACCAGAAATTAGTTTGGATATTTATTTTTGCTCGGGTATGAGCTCTGATTCACTGCCCCCTCTACTTTTCCGATGTTTGAATTGACCCCCACCATTTTCTCGACCGGCGGTCTTTCTGTGAGGCAATCTCCGGCTGCACCCACCTCCCTTAATGTTCTCTTGTTGACGAATGGTTTTTTTTCCCGAAAATTTCTTTATTGTTTGTGTTTGTGTCTTTTCTGTGTGTTCGCACCCCACATCCGTCATCTAAAGGTAATTTGATTCACAGTATTCACTTGGAATCCAAAACATCCAGTAGCCATCCATGCCATCTCCAATGACACCAATAATTTTAATTCTTGTTTCATGGTCCATGCTATCAGAGTCCTCCCAAACAACAGCAGCTCCTCTGAACTCAGAAGGTGGGAACCTGCCTACCAATACAAACTAGGCACAAGACAACCTCCTTGTCTCAATTTGAGACAGTACCCAGTCAGTACTTTTCCTTCCCTCTATCCACTCCTTGCCTCGATGCCCACTGTCCATATTGAACCACCACATACCAGAAGTGATGTTTATCTGCATAGATTCTCTTTTTTAAAAAATTATTATTCTCTTTCCTTATTTACTTTTACTTTCTCAAATTTATGTTATGAACATTTTAATTATTATTGTGCACTTTTTTGCAACATTTTGCATTGCTCGTGTACTAGATCCAATTCACTGTCACCCTCTCTCTGTCCACTGTTTGAATTTGCCCCCCACCACGTTCCTGACTAATGGTCATTCTGAGAGACCGTATCCTGCACCACCCTCCCTCCATGATGTTCTCCTGTTGACGAAAGGCCAAGTCCCGAAATATTCATCGTTTTTCCTGTTCTTGTGTTTTTTTGTATGCTCACACCACGAAACCTCCTTCTAATGTTAGTGGTGGTTCATTTTGCTATCCTTTTTTTATATATAGTTTTTATTTACTCATATTGTGAAGTTTGCTTGTTCTGTTAAGCTCCTAACCCCATTCCGTATGCTTAGTTTTCTATTTTCATTTACACCTCAATTCCTGTCTATTCTCTTAATTGGCAAAAGGCAGTAGTTTGGACTGGACTTCTATTATGCATAAATATCAGTTTCTTAAACAAAGCCAAGTTTGAGTATTGAAGTTTTTCCTCCCATTTTTGTGCTTACTGAATCAGTTTTACACTTTAAAAACCCGTTTGAGAAATAATTAGTGGATATTTATAGTGGCAGCTAAATAAAATGAATCTGATTTTCAAATCTGTGAGATGTGTGAACTAAGACTGGTTGTTAGGTCTAAATTATTTCTGTAGAAATTTTAATTGATGGAATTATACACAACATACTAATTTCTTAATAGCTACTCTGTAACGTGTTAAAGTATCAACTTTTACTTGCTTTCAACAGAAGTGGCCAGTTTTTGGTATGAGCCCAATGAAGTTGCCAAAGAGGAGAAGAAAGGTCCTCTTATGAAAGAAACACTACCATTTTTTCTGTCAAAATTAGACAATATGGTGAAGGAAAATGGTGGATACTTGGCTGCTGGAAAGGTATGTCATCCTAAAAATGGAATTATATAATACATATTTAATACTGTTTGAAGAAATAATTTTTATGGTATTAAAAAAAATTATTTTACTTTGTTTCAGCTATCTTGGGCCGATTTATATTTTGTCTCTCTGTTGGACTACTTGAACTACATGGTTGGTTTTGATTTAGTGAAGGATTATCCAAATTTGTCTGCACTGAAACAGTCAGTTCTTGAAATACCAAGTATAAAGAAATGGGTTTCTTCAAGGCCCCATACTGATCTTTAAATATCTGTATTTGTGTTTTGTTTTAATTTGTTTGTTAATCTGCTTAGTTGTAGAACTCCTGTTCTGATGTGATTAATATTAATCATCACTATATATCAGTTATAATTAAAAGTATTTCTTATAAGAAATTTTACTGAACTTCAGAAAGTTTTTATGGAAATAAGACTATCTTCACTGATATTAAGATGATTTTTTGGATTTGGTGGATTGTTTAAATTTTGAATAAAAATGCTAATACAATTAATGCTCAAATTACTTTTAAAAAATATTTTATAACTAGTGTAAATAAGCAAAGAATAAAATATCACTGTTTATGCTGATGATAGTAGGTTGGCACAGTGCTGGCAAAGAAATTTTTGAGTCCAAGTTGTTGATCAAAAGTAGGTACAAACCTGTATGTGCACTTCACATAAAATGCACATCAAATTTCAAAGATTGAAACTATTCTAGATAGTATTCACTGGCAGTCCTGTGAATACAATACTGCAGGATTTAAAAGTACTGGGAGAAATGTTCTAAAGATACTTGGTCTTCAAACCTTTCAATTCTAACGTAACAAGTTTAGTTAAAACCTAAAACAATATACAGTAGAAATTAGTAGGAATCTCCTGTAGTCCACTTTTTTAGCACTCTGCTATTCTGCGGCAAACTTCTGTTCTGCAGTATGGTCAAGTTATGTGCACATCTCAACTTGTACGTCATAAAACATATGATATGGATTTCTGTGACAATAAAGCCAATGGAAATTTATCAAAATTAAAAACATATTTACAACTTTTGCATTAAAGATAGAGGACAGTAAAACTATAAACTTAGAAATACCAAAAATAATGTAGTTATGACTTTTTAGACATTCAACCACTATAATAAGAGTTTTTTATTTAATGTAAAATAGTCAATGAAACAATTTAAAATAAGTCAATAGTTTTTGGCTTGTTAGATTTTTCTTGCTTGATTTCCCCCCCCCTCTCCCCCAAATCAGTGTTTAGTTTAAAAGTATTTTCCCTTGTTTCTATTTCTTTGGATCAAATTTTGGACTTTAATAAAAATGCTCGGCCCAATGTTGGTGAGGACATGGGTTTGAATCGCCATCCAGGCATTCAGATTTTACTTATGCTTCCCAAAAATCACTCCATGTAAATATCAGGATGGTTCCTTAAAAATACCATGGCCCAATTACTTTGTTCCTTGCCACCTGTCCTTTCCCATCTTGACCAATCATATATCCATAAGCAAATTAAAACGATTAAATAAGAAAATGAGTTTCTTCAGCTTGGTTGTTTTCTTACTTTGCGGAATCCAACCTTATTAGAAGTAAAATGTTTTGAAATTTATCTACATGTGACTGAGTATAACATGGGTTACTATGGGATTTTCTTGATGTGCTAACTTGCAGTAGATAGTTTCAGGAATGAACTTTCTGCATGTTATGCTGTTGTGCTCGTACTGAGGCAACACACAAGTGTGCATGTGCCAACACAAAATTGTGTACACACAGCCAGCCAGCCAGCCAGCTGTAGAGGCAATGGTTCATACACATTTGTATTCTAAGGACATTTATTAGTTTTTAGGTCAATCTGCCAGATAATTATATAGAAGAGAGATTAGATGTCATTAGTATAGCATCAGATTTTGCTGAAATACTATTTAATTGCTCCTCAGCATTTCGCCAAAAAATTACTTTAAAGCATATTTTAGGTTTGTTACAGTTGTGAAGTTTTTTAACACTTTTTGTGATTCTAAGCAATACTCGTGTTTTCATCATACCTGTTAATAAATGTGCTTGTGGTAGATATATCTTCAAGAAAGTTACGTACAAATACAATTGGAGCATCGCAGGAAAAGGAAACACTCCATGATGTAACTTTTGTTGCGCATCCGCTATACAGTTTTGTATCTAAATCCAGAGCACCACTGGACAAAATTTGGTGCAGTTTTCACTATTGTGTAGTGCCATTCTCTTGGAAGATGTATGTATATTGAAAATTGGGCTATTATGTACAGCAAGCAATAGGTAATTTAGTGGACAAATAGGCATCGGACCACTTTGTCAAAGACATTAAATTCAGCACACATAATGTGCGAGAAAATGGTAGCATACATCTATTACAGATAACTCTCAAAATAAATTTGAGATTTAAGCTGTGGGTAGTGGGCCAAACTATGAACTTGCATGTCTCGTGGATAATATACAAAGTGATTTCCTGCCAAAGAGACTGAATTGTCACATATCTCATACATCACACAACATTTTTAAAAAATTTGATGGGCAATGGAAATAAGAAAGGATAGGAAAAATAAACTGGTCACTCACAACAGATGGAGGCAGGAGGGGTCCAAACAAAAAAATAATTACAAACACACTTTGCAATATTTCAGTAGAAATCTTATGATTAAAGGATATATGGTGAGGGAATTTGATGTACGAGGCGTATTCCAAAAGTAAGGTCCAAGTCTGCTGCCTGGGACCTGAACCAATTGGTAACGCTCGTCTTGAGTTCTTCATCGGTTTGAAATCGTTGTCCACCAAGCCACCGTTTCAAATGCAGGAAGAGAAAATAGTCGCTTGGTGCAAGATCTGGACTGTAAGCAGGGTGGTCTAGGATTTCCCAACGAAACTCTTGAATATTCTCTTTGGTTTTGGAAGCGGTATGCGGGCGTGCGTTGTCGTGCAGGAGGATGATGCCAGACGACAGTTTCCCGTGGCGTCGATTTTGGATGGCACGTCTCAGTTTGGTGAGCGTTGCACAGTACACGTCAGCTGTAATGGTTGTCCCACGGTCCATGAATTCGATCAAAAGGACGCCCTTTTCGTCCCAAAAAACGGAAGCCATCATTTTGCGATTCGTGTACGGCGATTGCTTACACATTTTTGGTTTGGGTGAACCGGAATGGCGCCACTGCGTTGATTGTTGTTTTGATTCTGCGTTGGTGTACGCTATCCACGTCTCGTCTCCCGTAACAATTTGGGAAAACAAACTGTCTCCATCTTGTCTATAGCGCTCCAAAAATTGTCATGTGCTCGCTATGCATTCGTTGCTCTTTGTGCTGAGCAGTGAGCAGTTTTGGCACCCACCGCGCACAAAGCTTCCGATATCCAAGCTCTTCAGTGACAATCCTGTAAATTGAGGTTCTAGCAACATTTGGGAATTCCATAGCCAGACCACTAATCGTCAAACGCCGATCACTTCGCAGTTTTTGGTTAACTTGCTCGACGATGTCGTCGGTCCGAATACTGGGCCTGTCACTCCGCTGTTGATCGTGCACATCTGTGTGACCACTTTGAAATTCTCGACACCAGTGTCGAACTTGTTTCTCACTCATTATGTTTGGTCCATACACTACACACAATTCGCGATGGATGTCCGCAGCTGACGATCCTTTTGCCAACAAAAATCTAATCACACCGCACATTTCACAACTGGCGGGAGCTACGATTGTCGTGGCCATTTCGAACTGCTCTCAACAATAGATATACGGCTACTGCGGCACGCCAACAATACTGCATATTTACCAGGAGTTGGTAGATGGCGCTGCAGGTGGGAAACGTCATTCAGGCCTATCATCTGTGACATCTTGTACCCCGGACCTTACTTTTGGAATACGCCTCGTATGTACATAACTTGCATGATTATACCTAGTAAGAAGTGTGGGGCAGTGGAGTTGGCAGTGCTGGGAAAAGAAGTGGAATTACTGTAACAGTCGATCCAAGTAAAATCAACTGAAAATGAAAATCAAGAACAATTTATTATAGAGCAACAAAAAAGTAATAAAAAATTTATCGAACCATCCCGTAGATGGTGGTGTTTCGATTTATTTATTCTACAGTCTGTTCCATGCCATATGTGTGTTTCTTGAATTTTAATTGTGCTGTGTATTGTGTTGTTATATTATATTGTTGTGCACTGTTTGTGTGTTATACGTAACGATAAAGTAATTACACACATGAATATAACATTGAAGAAAACGGGATGATAAATTCAAAAACGTGTAAGTATTTCTTGCTTGCTTCTCATTTTTCTTTTCATTATGGCCAGCTCTCCAGTACTCCTTCATTATTGCACTGTTTTCCCTTTCTCTCCTCTCTATCTTGGAATCCTGCCATATTAAAAATCTGCTTTCGAAAAAAAATTTCTTTCCATATTGTTCACGCAACAAACCGACGGAGGTGGTGGGGGCAGCAACGATAATATAACCGCGAGTATACGAAAGATTAAAATGATAAAAAAATATAATAGTTATTAAAAATATTGGTTTTTCTTTGTTTGTGTGTTGTGCTGTGTTGCTGCCGCCCTCCTCCCTTCAACTTTGGTGAGTGTTGGGTGTATTTTCCCTTTCTTTTCAATGTAAATATTGCCTCGCGGCATTTCTTTCCTTTCATTGTTACTTAAAAACTTTTATGTTAGTTTGTCCCTAATTTCAACTCTCCGAAACTATTTTACCAATTACTTTTGAATTTTCAGATTGACTAAAACGTTTGTCTTTATTAGTGAATATTAATTTGACTACATTAGGAAGTTTAGAATAACATTGATCCAATGTGTGGCCGGGTCAGCTAGTTTGTTATAAAAGTTAGTGCTAGGTTTATTGGTGAGGTCCTAATTGAGATTGAGATTAGGGAGATACCAGGTGTCATTTATTTTATTGCCATAGCACGTAATCAATAATACAATTGTTTCACCCTAATAAAATGTAACATTAAATTATAGTTAAAAATCAAAACTGAAATAGTGCAATGTATGTAAAGCTTCATTTGAAATATCTATGAAGTCTTTTGGTGATCCCTTGAAGGCTCTAAGTGGGCAATCAAAGGTCACTTGATGGATGGCTTGTTATTCCTCACCACAGTCTCAATTCGGTGAATCTCTCATTCCCGGTGTGTAAATAGAGAAAGCAGATCTATCATGGCCAGACCTAACTCTGCTGAGAGCAATCCAGGTCTTGCAGGGAAGGTCGAATCCCTTTAGTGCCTGTTGAGTGTTAAACAGGGAGTGTCATTCTGGTGGAGCCGAGCCTATACACTCCAATCTCTATGCTTCTCTCCAATTAAAATTGTTAGATATAATCTGTTTTGCAGTTTTTATGCTTGGACTGGATTTAAGACTCTGAAATTTGGTTTCCATGTCATTGTGGATGGGGAGATACAGATCTTATTACGTTGGGCAATTAGACAATTGTCATATTATAGCCGATTTGATGTTACTCAAATCTGATAGCCAGTACAGTGCAAAGGACTTGATACATCCACTAATTATCCACATTGTATGGTTCAAAACGGTCAGTCTTTTTGGTGTGGGTGCTATTGTATGGGGGCAAGGTGAAGGATTTTAGAAGTGCATTTTTAGGAAATTAATGTAGGAACCGTACCCAAAGCAAAATATCATGTTAATGGACTCAACACTAGGAGAGAAGTGGGTGATAAATATGGAGCTTTATTCAGCTTTATGGGTGCAGAATAAGTAAAAGTTGAAATGTATCCGGCAGGGAATCGGTGAAGATTAGTGTTTTAGAAGGATATGCCGCACAACTGAATAAGTGTTGTGGGAATGGTTGGTGGTACCACAAGATTTGATTTTGTAAAGGATCAGGAGGTTAACAGCAGGAAATTGTCTTAGTTTCTGGGAGTATGTAGGAAGTAATTCGAGATCAAAACAGAAAAACATGTTTGGGGTTGTTAGCTTATATAGCAGAGAACATCTGATGTAGAAGAGATGGCAACTGTCAATGTGTAGGTCCTATTGTAACTCCATTGGCTTCATATCTACAGAGATGTGGAGGGCACGTTGTCATAGCGGGATGTCCACATAGAGAAAAAGTGATATCTGTGTGGTAGCAGGTTCAGGCAAAGTTGATTCGATAGTTGTTGTTAAAGAACTTGAGGAAATCTAGGTGGTTTACCCTGTGGTTCCAGGTCATAAATATGTCTGAACCACACAAAGGAAATGCTCGTATTTTTATGTATACTTCTCTTATTTTATTTTTATTCGATATCTTATTTTAATATACTTCCTGTCATTATTTTCATAGGCATTCTTCCAAAGTCTTGATGCGAAACTCCCATACAAACTTAATCTTTAGATACTTGAGTGATTATAAACTTGGTCTTTATTTTCATTACATTACATTAAGGAGTATCTGAAGATTACAAAGGTTCTTGTTATACAGTAACTAGATGTCGTCAGCTCGAAAGTGCTCACACTCAACCCAATTGCTCACCGGTTCTTGTTAGGCTCTCATCTCCTTAGCAACCAACTTCACAGAGTAATTATTATAGTAGCCTGTTATACCAGAAACTGAGGAGGTATTTCTTCAAAAATTGTTCCTCCAGACAGCCAGAAGGTATCCATGCCAGTGTCACATATTTCATTAGAGCAAGCGAAGGGAGCCCTTACATTAGGCGATGATTTGTGCACTATTGTGATACATTTGTGAGAAAACTGCTGCACTTAAAGGTGTGAAATTTAACATACTAATTCAGAGTCAATTCTAGATGTACCATCAGTCATTTTTGGAAAATTATATTTATTCATGCAGGCTGACAAGAGGTCTTCAGTGTGGAAATCGCTATCATGGAAGTCTGTTAAATAGTATGTCACCTCTGGTTTCACGCCCAAAGCAGTTCTACCTGGTGGGCCTCCATTTAACAGAAATCAAGGATTAAAATGTGTAAAAATTGTGCCTAAATGAGTTGCATCACTACGGAAGACCATTTGTTAACAACTTTGGTTTAGCATGTTGAGGCGGGGTTTTATAATTGCTATTCAATCTTGTAGGATTACATATTTGTTTTGAAAGAAAGTCTCCAAATTATTTTCCTTTGAGAAATACGCAAATGATGGATGATGTAAATCATAAAAACATTTGAAACAAAAATTATGTGCACCCCAACTTTCAAAATAGATATCCTTCCACAGTCACTTATTCCTAAGAAATAGAAATATTAATCTATGGTTGTTGAATGTTCTTTGTAAATAAAACTGCAACTTGTGTAAATGTAGATGCAGCGGTATTGTAATTATACCAAAAAAAATCGCACTCCTTCCTTTAATCAGTTATTTAAATAACTATTATTTTACTAATAGACTATGTAAAGTTTAATCAAAATTAATGAATAAAAGGAAAGTAGACATGATCCATACGCTTCAAACTTCAATCAAAAATAACGTTGCTAAAAACTGAACTAATGAGAGAAAATGAACTTATGCTCCAGAAAGAGAGATTAATTTTTTTGTGTTAATGATTTATCTTTGCTGTACGTTCTTTATAAATAGATCTGACTTGTGTAAATGTAGATGCAGTGGTTTTGTAATTATATAAGAAATCCCACTGGTTCAATCAGTTATTTAAATAACTGTATAATTTTAATGATAAACTATGCAAAGCTTATTGACAATTAGAACTAAAGCACACTTTACATGGATAGTTTGAGAACTGTTTAACAGGAGAAATATGTTTTCACATAACCGAAACAAACCAAAAAATGCATGCAGTTTAATGAAGCCAAATACAAGAATGGGTTTGAATCCCGATATACAGGTTTGGGTTTTCCATGGTTTCACCAAATCACTCCAGGCGAATTCCAGGATGCTTCTTTCAAAAGGGCCTTTGGCAAATTCCTTCCCGTTCCTTGCCCCCCACTCCTTGCTAGAGTCCCACTATTTAAAAATATTCTAAAATCCAACACAGCCAGTCAGCTTCGTGCTTCAATGTTGAAGAAGGGGCGTTATTGTGTGTTGTTGCTATTGAATTGTCAGTTTTTTGATGTTGTGGAATGACGAGTTGTGATCAAGATATTAGAGTTTTACGAAATTATTCAGCATGAGGTAAGCAATAACAGCGGATTATTTTTATTTGGTGATTTTCTTCAACAGGAGCAGTTTCTGCGTTATATGTGTGGAATATACTGGTAACAATTCAGCTTTCAGACAATTCTACCGACGTTTTGCAATGGAAGCACAGTGGCTGTAATCTTTATCTGCCACTGCTGCTCATAACTTTATGAGGAATTAACAAACAAAATTTGTACTGAACGAGCAGCAAGTCAAATGTATATTTCCTGTCCTAGCCACACTTCAAGCAGCCGCTCTCCAGAAACATTAAAGCAAAACTTGAATTTGTCTACTGAAAACAGAAAAATAATGGGCATCACCAGTTAGTTCAGTTGTCTGTACGGGATCTGTATTTTTCCTACAAGAAATTGTATAGATCATTCTGTAGGCAATTGTGTTTAGCTAATGGTAAGTATGCATTACAATAAGGTTACAAGTTCCGTATCTAGGATACAAATGTTTGAAGGTGAAAGCAAGAGAAAACTTTAAGAAATTTCTGAACAGAAATAAAGTTAAATTTTTGTAGATAATTGAATTAGTATGACATTTCAGTCATCTGGTGCATTTTCCCTTGTGTTCATGGTTCATATTACACGTTCGATGATTCTCCTTACATAGGACTCGGGTTCAATTCTCTGATTCCCCCCCCCTTTTCATTTTCTTTCAAACATTCTTCATATGGTAATGAACTTGCATAATCCTTCAGTTGAAAGGTGTTTAAAATGGCTAACAATAATTTCACTGTCAGGTTTGCATCACTTTTGGTAAAGAAAGATTTGTGAGAACGAAAAATTGTTTTGATCAATAGTTTTCCTTTAAGATGGAAGTAAGGTACAAAAATGTTGGTATGAAAACAAATACAAAGTGCATGTAATTATCTCAAATATTAATTCAAACTTTCCTTTTTGGATCGTAAAAACTCTGAAATATTTCTCACCATGAATTCTTTCCTAATGAAAGTGCATACAATGCTGACATTTTCGTTCTTTTATTACTATTCCTGTGCTGGCAAACCAATATAGTATTATTCATCAATTATGTCCCACTAAAATTTTTCCAATTTGGACGTGTGTGTCCACAAACTTTGTAAGTCTGAATCTTTCACTGGTCTTATTCGGGCGAGTGACACCAGCCAACAGTTTTTAGATTTTAGAGATAAATGTTTTGAAAAATCTACTGTACATCTAGACATTAAATTGAACAAAAATTAGCTCACCCCAATAATTCAGAGTCATCTCTAGATGTGTCTTCAAACATTATTTTTGCAAACAATTGTAATAATTTATATTTTTTATTAGCATATATATGTAATGTCATGAGTGATAATGGTCCATTTTGAAAATAGTTTTCATTCAACTCATGAAAATAGTGGTTGTTTTCCAATTCTACAGACAACTAAATTTTGTAAAATGTCTATCACTTGTTCAAGAAAACAATTTCCATTGCAATTAGCTTCCACAATCACATTTCATAAAACTGAAGATTTAACATTTGATTAAGTTGCTGTAGATAGTGGAGAAAAAGAAACTTCTATTGGTTTAACATATGTTGGGTTATAGAGAGTAAAAACTTTAGAAAGACTAACATTCAATAGATTTTCTTATGACAGAATTAGAAGTATTAAAAATTTGAGTATGTTAAAAATGGGAAGAAATTTGAATAAGAAATCTTGTATGTGATTAAGAACAAATTAAATAAATTGATATTTTAAATATCTAAAGGTTGTGTCTTATTATAAACATGCCTAATTTTTTTCCAACAAACTAAAAACATTGATTTTGATGATAGTTCATGAAGTTCAAATATTAAAATCATTATGATTATTATTTAATTTCTTTAATTGTGTATAATATTTTTTATAACAAAACTTTGCGAGCCACCACAAAGCCATGCTTTCAGCTAGTGATAAACTTGAGAAGCGAAGGAGATTCCCCACCCCCCACCCCCCACCCCCCTTTTCCTTTCTCTCCTCTCTTGGAGAGGATGAAGTGGGCAAGCAATTTGAGAAAGTATGGCCTTTAGGACAATGATGGTGGAAATATATTTGAGAACATGGATGAAGGAATATTTTGAAGCTCTGTTATTGCACTGACTGATGATAATTCCTTCCTAAAACCAAATTCCCTAATATTAATAAGGTTATTTGTTTCTAAAAACTTTGTTATTCGAGCACAAATCACATATTCTAATATTTTACTGAACATGGTAATGAGATCAATAGGTCTGTAATCACGCAATAGTTGCCTATCGCCTTTTGTAAGTAGTGGCTTGATAACAGATATTTTTAGGATATTTGGTAATTCATCTGTAGTAAGAGACAGATTTATTAAATGAGTCAAGATGGTAAAAATAGGTTCAAAACAGTTTTAGTAGTCATGGTGAAATATCATCCCAGCCACAGCTACATTTGTGTTTTAGTTTTCTTACTGTTGAACTAACTTAATTTTCTGTTACCGGTTTAAGGAAAATTGTTTTATCACACTTGGACAACTCACTGTGGGTTGCAGAGTTAATTGAACTGCCATAATTGTTGTTTGATTTCATAATGTTTGTGCTAGCATTAGGTGGAGGGTAATCAGCAAAATACTCATTGAATGCATTGGCTACCTTTTTTTTTTTTTTTTTTTTGGACATTTAAAACGCAGTTTTATATTTTTATTGAGGAGATGTCACAAGCATTACTGCTGCCTTCGTTAAGTCCAGATATATCTTTGGCAATTTTCCAGACTTCTTTTGGTAGATTACAAGATTCTAAAATTCCTTTTTCATAGTATTCCGTCTTGCAAGTTTTTATTTTATTGAAATATCCTGCTTTGTATTTTATGTATCTCTGTTTGCAAAAGCTGAGACCTATCTGCTTGTAAGAAAGAAAAGTATCCATCATATTATGCTTCATCTTTAGACACGAAATTGTTAAAGGAATTTTGACTCCATTATTAGTTTTTAAAACTCTTTTCTCTAAGGGATAAGACATTTCAAGACACCTATTGATGTTTGTACAAAAGATTTCCCAGGCCTTCTTTACATCTTTCATATATTTTATATCACTGCAGTTGAGTTTTTTGAGTTCTTCTCTAAGTATAGTAACATTTTTTTTGACATGCTTCTCCCTGATTCAAATATTATTTTGCTTATTTTATTTTTTCATGATGATAATTGATAAATAATTCCTCACCACAGAGAATTACAAAACGGGCAGGATGATTTTGGTAATGACTTAATCATGGCATCTTTAAAGTCTGTGAAGTGTTGAAAGGAGTTAGCAAGAGATTGATCAAAAGAAGTAAATGTGTCTCCATTTCTACTCATTTTTATATATGAAATAATAAGGACAATGTCCAGTAGGGTAATGGGGGAGGGTGAACCATAGTATTTGTAGATGTGGTGGTATGAGGAAACTATGAGATAGTAGTGTAAGAAAAACTGGATGCATAGGAGGAAACAGTGGAATCTAACGTGTAAGGTCCCCACGAGCACACAGAAGAGCCACAACACAACATGGCATGGACTCGACTAATGTCTGAAGTAGTGCTGGAGAGAATTGGGTAGTTGACTAAATTTGAAAAATAGGTTAATACTTCATCTTATTATCTATTTTACTCAAAAAACATCTTATTTTGTAAAGAATCGAACATTTACATTATGTATTTTGCATTTGTAAAAGGGGATTTAAATTTACCTCAAAAACGCTCTAGACTGTCATGGCGTCTTGGATGACGTCATAGCGTCTGATATGAATGTAAACAGTCGTGTACGTATATGGCAGGTGTAGATTTTCTTTAGTTAAACATGAGTTCCTCGTTGTGTAAGTACTGTGTAGTGCCGAAGTGTAGAAGCAAAACAATAAAAACACCAGATAAGTTATTTATATATGTTCCAAACAATGAAAAAATACGGAGAAAGTGGTTAAAACTTGCAAGGAGGGAGGATGCTCACAGTTTACCTGCAGACAGAAGTATCTATTTTTGTGAAGACCATTTTGATGTAAGTGTTTGTGCATAATATATTTCTAAATCCAAAGCAAAAATGATGAATTTTGCAGAACCACTACTTTTTAAGTAATGATAATGTAATAAGATATGAGTTGAGTTTGTTTTGGTTTTATGTTCTTAAATCTTTCTTTAGTGTTATTTTTCATAGAATAAACATCATTAAGGGGCGCCACAATCTGATGATAGATTCTTAAGCAGCTTGACGAAACAATTCGAAAATAAAGAATAATTGTTTTTAATATCTCTCTTGGTTCTCGAGATATCGTAACTGAAAGATGATGTTGTTAGGCTGATATGAAGCTTAGAGCAGACTGGAAACTGGCAGTGCCATAGCTTTAAAATTTACCACGCCTGTTTTTGAGGATATATTTTTCTAGAAAAGGTTTATATATAAAAAAAAAAGAAACATACTTTATGCGTGATGTAGTTGAAAAGTTAAGACACGGCACAGAAATAATAGTACCGAACAACGTCACCAAAAGCACGAGGAACTATAACTCATTTTTAGCGTGCTATATCTCGAAAACGGAGCGAGATATCAAAAAACATTATTCTTTATTGTTGATTTGTTTCGTTGAGTTCTACAAAAATTCGTTATCATATTGCGACGTCACGGTAATTATAGAACTCCCTAACAGTTGCTTATACTTCGCAAAAGTAACATATCAGTTAACTTAAAAACGTATGTCGAAGCAATAGATTATTGTTTATGAAACTGATTTCAGCTTATAATATATAATTGACACTTGTATATACTTCGATTGAAGTTTTTGCATTGCGGAATTCCGACGAGCAGAAGTCTATGTTTGAGGCGAAAAATCTTACAACGGCTACGGCGTCAATTTTGGGCAAATTACAACTGGTTGCTATGCTAAAACCTTTTTCCATAATGAATTAGACATCTCTTTCGCCAAATAATTAACAATAACTAAATTACCAACACAGAACTTGCTACAAACGAAAAATTTACTACGCAAGATGTTCTATTACATGTAAATGTCAACCACTTCTGTGGCGTTAGGGACGCTATGACGTAATTCTTTCTCATTGGCGTTCGCGGTCACGTGTCACTATGGCTGATTTTGTCGATTTTATTTTCTATAAATAATTCTAATCTTTATCTTTTATATTAAATAAGGTTGTTTTTTGTTATCTCCTTAGCATGATTAATCATTATAAACTACTATACGCCCGATTTATTCTTAGTGGAAACAAGCCAATTGACACCATGAATCCTGCAGGGCTGTCCATTAATCCATAAGAGTATGAGGGGGTGGAGATCTCTTCTGAAAGGCACGTTGCAAGGCATCCCAGATATGCTGAACAGTGTTCATGTCTGGAGAGTTTAGTGACCAGTGGAGGTGTTTAAACACAGAACAGTGTTCCTGGAGCCACTCTGTAGCAATCCTGGATGTGTGGGGTGCTGCATTGTCCTGCTGGAATTGTCCAAGTCTGTCGGAATGCACAATTGACATGAAAGAATGTGCTATGTCCGTACGGCGGCCGACGTCGAACGGCGGACGGGCGGTCCGCAGGAGATGGTCACGAATAACCCGAACAAGTCCAAGGAGCAGGCCAAACGTAATCCAAAAACGCGCACTGGTTGTATCCGATGTGAGGTTCACAGAGTCCGAACGTCGCCGAGAACAAGCACAGTCACGAGTCCGAGAAGCAATTCACTGAGTCCAAGAGAGAGTACCGTAGACATAGCCGAGACGAACACTGTCGAGAGTCCAAGAGACGAATCACAGTTTGACGGTGACACAACCGAAGCGCAGCGAACACCGAACTGCCTGAGTGGAGCTGCGCTGGCTTATTTATAACTGTGCCGGGTCGGCTCTGATTGGCCGTGGCGGAAACTGTGAAGTGATGGCGCTGGTTGGCCTGATGCCAGCGCCGTCTATACTAGGTCGATTTCCATGCCACCTACCGGGCATGCCGCAATGTCGGGACGGGATACCAGATCCCTCCCCCCCCCCCCCCCTCTGAAGTGGGCGCGTACGGACGGAAGCGCCCTCGACGATGCTTGGGGTGATGAGGCTGGAATGGTTGTGGTATCCCGGCCGCATCATTCTCGGTTTGCGCCGATGTACTCCATGGTTGAGGACGTGGTGACGTGGGTGCCGATGTGGTTGGTGGATGGGTGTGTCCATTTCGACGTCACTCTCGTCCGGCACTGCTGGTTTTCTTGGGCGCAAGTGGTATCGTCGTTGTGGGGAGGGTGCTTGTGGGACCTCTGTTAATGGCGCTGATGGTGGTATAATGTATTCTTCCTGATATGGTTGTGATGGTGATGGGCCTGTTGTGATGTGAGGACGTAGCTGGTTTTGATGACGGAGTTCTATTCTATGTGGCGTTTGTACTGATATGACACGCCGTCCGTGTGTCCCCACTACTGTTGCTAGCATCCAAGTGGTGTTTCCTCCGTAGGCGCGTGCCCAGACCGCGCTGCCTAGCGTGTACCGATGGGACGGTCTGGATCGGGGCTCTGCTGGTGATGGTGCCAGGAGGTGCAGCATCGTTCGTGGTTGTCGCCCATGGAGCAGTTCTGCTGGGCTGCGACCATTAATTGGTGTTGTCCGGTGTGTGCTGAGAAAGAGGGTTAGGGCGGAACACGTCGTAGCTGACTGTACCTCTTTCAGCATTTGTTGTTTGAACGTCCTTACGAGCCGTTCTGCTTCGCCATTTGAGGCGGGATGGAATGGAGGACTGAAGATGTGTTTGATGCCGTTAGCCCCGCAGAATTCTTCGAATGTGGTTGCTGTAAATTGGGGCCCATTGTCTGAGACGAGGGTGCGTGGTAACCCCTCCATGGCCAAAACCTGGCTTAATGCATTTAGTGTAGCTTCCGTCGTTGTGGATGCCATGCGAACCACGTACGGATACTTTGAATAGGCATCAATTATAAGTAGCCACATAGTTCCCAAAAATGGGCCTTCAAAATCCAGATGAATGCGGTCCCATGGTTGGCGGGGTGTGGGCCAGGGGGCGAAGGCTTGCGGTGGCGCTGCCTGATGTTGGGCGTAGGCTGTGCAGCTGCGTACCATCTTCTCAATGTCTTGATTGATTCCTGGCCAATAAGCATGTCTTCTTGCGAGATTTTTCATACGGGACATGCCCCAATGTCCTCGATGCAGGAGCTTTAGAATTTGTGGGTGCAATTCCGCTGGGATGACCACACGATGTGTGTCGTTTTCTGCGTCCAAAAGGATGACGTCGTCTGTGACCGAGAGTCTGTCAGATATGTGGCGCCATGTCTTCAATTCGTTGTCCATTCTGCGTGTGAGGTATGTTGGCCACCCGTGAATGATATAGCGCAGGACCTGGCGCAAGATTGGATCCCGCTGGGTGGCGGAGGCGATTCGGGCTGCTGTAATGGGGAACCCGTCCACTGTCTGCTTCCTCTCTGTGTCGATATGAAAACACAGTACTTCTTGTTGGTCGAATTCCGGATCGGGGCCGGCAGGCAGGCGTGATAGGGCATCGGCATTGGAGTGTTGTGCTGTTGGCTTATATTGGATTGTGTAATTATAAGCGCTCAGAAACATCGCCCATCGTTGGAGGCGTTGGGCCGTTCACTCTGGGAGGCTGGAGTGGGGTCCAAATATTGCCACCAACGGTTTGTGATCCGTGATAAGGGAGAACTTGGTTCCAAATAGATATACATGAAATTTCTTGATAGTGGAGACTATTGCCAATGCCTCTTTCTAGGTCTGCGAGTAGTTGCGTTGTGCTGGCGTCAATGTCTTAGAAGCAAACGCTATCGGTTGTTCAGAGCCGTCTTCATTCCTATGTGCGAGTACCGCCCCGATTCCATATGCTGAGGCGTCAGCTGCCACGACTAGGGGCCGTGTAGGAGAAAACGGCGTCAGACAAGGAGCAGACCTTAGCATGCGCTTTAGCCGGTCGAAGGCCCGTTGACAATACGGGGTCCAGTTGTAGACAACGCCCTTTTTCCGGAGCTGGTTGAGGGGTTGTGAGATATGTGCCGCTTGTGGCAGAAACTTTGAGTAGTAATTTATTTTCCCGAGGAAGGCTTGTAGTTCTGGCAGATTCTTTGGGTGGGGTAGGGAATCTATGGCGGCCACGTTGCGGTCTGATGTCCTAATTCCCTCTTTGTTGAGCCAATGGCCGAGATATTCTACTTCCTCTTAAAAAAACCGACACTTCTCGAGGCGACACCTCAGCCCTGCCTCTTGTCTACATCTACATATATACTCTGCAATTCACAAAATTGTGGGTGGCAGAGGGTGCTCAGCACCAAAGCTAATCTCTTTGCTGTGCATTCCAATCCCTAATGGTACGAGGGAAAAAAGAATCCATATAAGAATCAGTCCGGCACCTTATTTCTCTAATTTTATCTTTCCTGTCCTTCCGACTCAAATAGGTTGGTGGAAGAAGTATTTCACTACACTCATGAGTGAAAGTTGGAGTACGCCTGTTTTCCAATAAGTTTAAACGAAACGTGTGTCGTCTATCTACCAGAGACTCCCAACCTAATATACTAATCAGTTCTGTGATGCTTTCATAAGGACAATGCTGCAAATAGCGTGCGCAGGTTTTGTAGGTGCCCCTGGCGAATGGTTCCTGTGACAATGATATCGTCCAGGTAGTTTGCGCATGCCGGGATGGTTCGCAACAGCTGCTCCAAGTATCTTTGGAATATTGCCGGTGCAGAAGCGATGCCAAACGGGAGGCGCTTGTGTTTGTAGAGTCCAAACGGTGTATTGATGACGACGATGTTTTGTGATTCCTCATCTAGTGGAAGCTGCAAGTATGCATCTGCGAGGTCAATCTTCGAGAAATATTCGCCGCCCGCAAGTTTAGTGAGAAGATCTTCTTGTCGTGGGATTGGATACGTCTCGACTTGAGACTGGGGGTTGATCGTAGCCTTAAAATCTCCACATAACCGGAGGGTGCCATTGGGTTTCCGGATGATGACCAGTGGTGTAGCCACGCGCTGGATTTGACAGGTTCGATTACTCCAATCTTCTGAAGCCGGTCAAGTTCCTGTTTTACTGCTGCACGTAAGGTGACCGGAATAGGTCTGGCATGACAAAAGCGAGGTACTGCACCTGGCAGGAGGGTGATGTGAGCCTCGAAATCTGAGGCGCACCCTAAGTCTGGCGTAAAGATGGGTGCGAACTGTGTACAGAGGTCATCCAGGTCCTGGAATGGGACCGAGTACGATATGACGTGGACTTTGTCCACGATTGAGAATCCGAATCTGTTGAATGCGTCTAACCCAAAAATATTAGTAACCGAGGGCTGATCCACCACAAAAAAGGTGATTGGTCTGGTGACTTGTTTGTAGGCGGCCGTGATGGAGACCTGACCCCGCAGGGGAATGTCTCTATTCCCGTACGATACCAAACGCCGTGAAGCTGGAGACAACAGTGGTGAGCCTAGTTGAGCGTAGGTGGCTTGGTTTATCATCGAGACGGTTGCCCCCGTGTCCACTTGAAAACGGATGTCCTGGTTGGCGACTCTCAGAGTTAAGAATGGTTTCTGGGAGAGTGGATCGCCAGTATGAGCTGCGGTCTGCAGTGTGTTGACCGTTTCTTGCTGCATGCAGGCTGTCGGGCTGGGGCGAGGTGCCCGGTATCGGCAGACTGACCGCAAGTGTCCCTCTTTACCGCAGCGTGTGCAATGTGCCCAACGGTCGGGGCAATCTGCCCGTGAGTGCGAAGTGAAGCACTGTGTGCAAGACGGCAGGGGCCTCTGGAATCGTCGGCGGGGTGGGGTTCGGACGTCATAGATACGTCGGACAGCGATGGCGTCCTGCTTTGTTGGCGTCTGGACTGCGCCATGGGTTTGCCTTGTGCGCGGGAGTTGCGTTGTGATGTTTTGACCGCCGCTACTTGTGGGCGAGCCATGAGGCGCTCGTTCGCTGCTTGCGCAATGCGTAGAATGTCCTCGAGTGATGGGTTGTCCAGCTTCAGTGCCGCTGTGCTCACCTCTGGGTCTGGAGCTAGCTGCACTATGACGTCGCGGATCAGGGAGTCTGCATATGAAGCCCTGCACTTTGAGTTTGAGCAAGTGAAGTCGCATTTGCGGCTAAGACCTTGGAGATCAGTCACCCATGACCGGTATGATTGTCCCGGTTGTTTGTGATACTGATGGAACTCAAGGCGGGAGGCCACCACGTGGTATCTTTGAGAGTAGTAGCTTGTTAGCAGAGTGCACATTTCGTTGAATGTGAGGGCGACCGGATCTGATAATGGGGCCAGCTTCCGCAGGAGGAAGAACGTGTCGGGTGTTGCCCACGACAGAAACAGCGAGCGCTGTAAGGCATCGTCCGTCACCTGGAATGCCGAGAAATGCTGTTTGAGCCGATGCAAATATGTGTCCCAGTCTTCCTTGGCGTCGTTAAATGGTGGAAACGATGGAGGCCGGATGTGTGAATTTTCCGAGGCCTGGACTGACTTTGCCTCCTGTGCTAACAGTTTCTTGAGTATTACTTGGAGCGTTTGCTGTAGCAGCGCTGTCTGCTGTTGTTGTTGCTCCAGAATAAGAGTCACGGTGTCCAGCTGATAACCTTTTTCCTCGTCGCCAATTGCTATGTCCGTACGGTGGCCGACGTCGAACGGCGGACGGCCGGTCCGCAGAAGATGATCACGAATAACCCGAACAAGTCCAAGGAGCAGGGCGAACGTAATCCAAAAACGCGCACTGGTTGTATCCGATGTGAGGTTCACAGAGTCCGAAGAGAGAGTACCGAACGTCGCCGAGAACAAGCACAGTCACGAGTCCGAAAAGCGATTTACTGAGTCCAAGAGAGAGTACCGTAGACATAACCGAGACGAACACTGTCGAGAGTCCAAGAGACGAATCACAGTTTGACGGTGACACAACCGAAGCGCAGCGAACACCGAACTGCCTGAGTGGAGCTGCGCTGGCTTATTTATAACTGTGCCGGGTCGGCCCTGATTCGCCGTGGCGGAAACTGTGAAGTGATGGCGCTGGTTGGCCTGATGCCAGCGCCGTCTATACTAGGTCGATTTCCATGCCACCTACCGGGCATGCCGCAATGTCGGGACGGGATACCAGATCCCTCCCCCCCTGAAGTGGGCGCGTACGGACGGAAGCGCCCTCGACGATGCTTGGGGTGATGAGGCTGGAATGGTTGTGGTATCCCGGCCGCATCATTCTCGGTTTGCGCCGATGTACTCCATGGCTGAGGACGTGGTGACGTGGGTGCCGATGTGGTTGGTGGATGGTTGCTGGGTGTGTCCATTTCGACGTCACTCTCGTCCGGCACTGCTGGTTTTCTTGTGGGACCTCTGCTAATGGCGCTGATGGTGGTATAATGTATTCTTCCTGATATGGTTGTGATGGTGATGGGCCTGTTGTGATGTGAGGACGTAGCTGGTTTTGATGACGGAGTTCTATTCTATGTGGCGTTTGTACTGATATGACACGCCGTCCGTGTGTCCCCACTACTGTTGCTAGCATCCAAGTGGTGTTTCCTCCGTAGGCGCGTGCCCAGACCACGCTGCCTAGCGTGTACCGATGGGACGGTCGCAATGTCGGGACGGGATACCAGAGAATGTAGGTGACCAGCCAGGATGTGTATGAATGAGTCAGATTCACCTGTCGGAGTCATATCTAGACATATCAGGGTTCCCATGTCACTCCAACAGCACATGCCCCACATCATTACAGAGCCTCCACCAGCTAGAACAGTCCCCTGCTGACATGCAGGGTCCATGAATTCATGAGGTTGTCTCCGTACCCGTACACATCCATCTGCTTGATACGATTGGAAACGAGATTCGTCAGACCAGGCAACATGTTTTCAATCAACAGTCAAATGTGGGTGTGGACGGGCCAAGGCGAGGCATAAAGCTTTGTCTCATGCACTCAGCAAGGGTACATGAGAGAGCCTTCAGCTCTGAAAGCCCATATGGATGACGTTTTGTTGAACGGTTCACACGCTGACACTTGATGGCCTGTGGCATAACATGGAGAAGTTATAAAGAAAAAAACAAAAAAGGAATTGGTTGCTAGGGAAACAACAGTGTAACAAGAACCAGTGGCGAGCAGGAAGGTTTAGTGTGAACGTTTGGCGTTGAAGATGTATAGTTTCTGCTTATAGAGGACCTTCGTAATCTTCGGATACGAATTAGTAAAGTGTAAAGGAAATAAAGATCGTTGAATTAAATGAAAGGTTGTCGTCACTCAAGTGTTTAAGGATTAAGTTTGTTTTGAAGTTTCGACCCAAGACTTGGGAAGAATACTTATTAGAATAACAACACGACAATAATACATTAAAATACAATGACAATAATCATAATAAAATTCGACAGGCCCAGCATTTGAATCTGCGGCAGTTCGCAGAAGGGTTGCACTTCTGTCGAGTTGAATGATTCTCTTCAGCCATCGTTGGTCTCGTTCTTGCAGGATCTTTTTCCGGCTGCAGCGATGTCGGAGGTTTGATATTTTACCGGATTCCCGATATTCACGGTGCAGTCGTGAAATGGTTGTATGGGACAATCCCCACCTCATCGCTACCTCAGAGATGCTGTGTCCCATTTCTCATGTGCTGACTACAACACCACTTTCAAACTCATTTAAATCGTGATAACCTGCCATTGTAGCAGCAGTAACTGATCTAAAGCCGGCACCAGACACCTGTTGTCTTATAGAGGCGTTGCCGACCGCAGCGCCATACTCTGAGTGTTTACATATCTCTGTATTTGCATACGCATGCCTATACCAGTTTCTTTGGCTCTTGAGTGTATGTGATGGGGCATTGTCGTGCAACTAAACCTAATCATTCCCTGCCCATTGTTCAAGTCATTTTCATCGAATTGCATCTCATAATCGTTTTGAGATCTCTGTGTTTAATTCTTTGTTGACTGTTTGCCCTTCGGGAATAAATTCATAATGAATCGAGGCCCGGTAATCAAAAAACACCTCCCTCATTACTTTATCCCGGCTTCTGTCTAAACAAATTTTTTGTTTTCTTGGTGATGTGTCCATTCAGCAGACTGCCATTTCATCTTAGCGTCATAAAGAAAGCACCATGTCCTATCACCTGTTACAATTTTGTGCAGGAAGCTGTTGTCTGCATTAGCCATTTCAATTAAGTCCCTGCACATTGTAACTCTCATTTCTTTTTTCTAAGGGGATAACATTTTCAAAACCATGTGCAAGCAAGTGCTATGCACATTCAAGTCATTATAAGAATGCTGTGAACACTCCCATGTGAAATACCAACTTCGTAGGCAATAATATCAATGGTTGTACGCCTGTCCACACGCACAAGTTGTCGAACGCGGTCAACATTCTCATCTGTCATGGAAATTCAAGGCCGCCCAGTTCGAACATCATCTTCAATTGATGTGCACCGTCGTGAAGCCACTTATGTCACTCGTAAACTGCCATTTTCTTCATCGCATAGTTTCTCTATGCTTTCTTCAGCATCTCAGGTGTCTCCGAGGGTGATTTCTCCAGCAACACACAGAATTTGATATTGCCACACTGCTCTAAAGATGACATTTCACATTCTGATAAAAGAAAGAAACTACGTCTAAAATATCCTGCACCACGTGCATGAAACCAACTACAACTGCCTTCTCCATGACATAGCACAGTGGTCCTGAACCTTTTCCATCTCACGGCACACCATAAGGTTATCCATAAATCTCGTGGCACACCTTGCCGGACGGATGGTTGAGCGAAAAAAAAAAAAAATAATAATAATATAGGGTCCTCACAACCAAGGGCGTATCCTGGATCAGAACTAGGGGGGGGGACTCGTATTTTTTTCGAGTTATTGGGGTGGGGGACTGAAGCATGACGATTTCTTACAAAATAAAACTCAAACCTATTTTATTATTGATTAACATAGTAATCCAAGGACCTGCTATGCAGTTAATCAAGATCATAACTCAATTATAGTTTTTTATGTAAAAACATTAATCGTCTCGGATTCTCAGAAAAATTTTCAATAACTTTGTCAATATCTCACGGAGTGCTTCCACGAAATTTCGATGCACACTTATCAGATATAATCCAGTCAATCTTTCCTCTCCCATAGTGCTCCTGACCCAGTTCTTCACTCGTCGAAGCATGCTGAAGGCAACTTGATTTTTCGGGTATTATCCAGCTGGGGATACCGCTGCCTCGCAACTGTTAACGTGACGTCATCATGACGTTACATACAGTCATCCACGTAAAAACATATTTAAAGCTGTACAATATCAACATAAACTGATATCCCGAAGGTGGATCAGATGTAGGCGGCCGCTGGTAAGCGGCCGCAGATGTCCGATAACACAACCAGATGTTCAACTATATTTTCTAATATTTCTATCATGAAATGCGAGCTTCACCTCAAACATTGAACATCTGGTTGTGTTATCGGACATCTGCGACCGCTTACCAGCGACCGCCTGCATCTGATCCACCTTCAGGATATCAGTTTATGTTGATATTGTACAGCTTTAAATTATTGTGACCTCGCTACATTTGGTCACATTAGACATATGTTTTTACGCGGATGACTGTATGTGAACATGACATCACGATGACGTCACGTAAACAGTCGCGAGGCAGCGGTATCCCCAACTCGATAATACCCGATTTTTCTTCTAGGCTGGGGCAGCAGCCCCCCTCGCTGGATATGCCAATGCTCACAACATGATTTTTTTGCGTATACAGCCTCTAAACACATAAAGAATTATAGCTACAAACAGCGGTTGCATAAAATTAATAATCAGGCAGTTTTATATTACTATTAAAGTAAATAATTGTACACATATATTCAATGTGACACCTGTGCCTGCTTAACTGCACACAGGTGGCTGATTCGTGGAGAAATCGTTGACAATTCATGCCTCATTTCTTCATCAACGGATTTGAGTCTTTCCCTCTTGGATGTTTTAATCTCAGTCAACATCGAGAAGCCCAATTCGCATAAATATGTTGTTGGAAATGGTAATAAAACATTAACTGCCATGTCGGAGACAGCCGGATATTCGTTCCTTGTTGTTAGCCAAAACATATCTAAAGGAACTTCGAGAAGCTTTAATTTCAAAGTTCTGTCAGCTTTTAAATCTGCGAGTTCCTCTTGAATATTAATTGGAAGATGTTCCGAATTTGCAACGAATGGATCATGAACCCAGTCGAAATCTTCAACACTTTCTCCAAAGTACTTTTTGAATCTCTGCTGCAAGACTTCTAAATGTTTTTAATTAAGTCCATCACCATTTTATTACCGTCATCAAATGACCATAAAGTCGGAAACATCTCACACGGCCAATTTTCCATCCTCTGTAACCACAAATCCAGCTTGTTCTCAAATCCTTTAATCTTATTCATACTAACAAGAATATTTTCATTCCTACCTTGCATTTTGATGTTCAGCTCATTCAAGTGTACGAAAATGTCGTAAAGATATGCTAACTAACATACCCATTCGCCATCTGCGAATAAATCCGCGTACTTGTGTCTTTCAACAGTCAAAAATGCCTGGACCTCTTCTCTGAGCTCAAATATTCGTGTTAACTCTTTTCCTCATGACGGCCAACGTACTTCTGTATGTAGCAGCAGTGTAGTGTGTTCTGAACCCATTTACTGACATAAAACAGAAAATAGTCTCGAATTTAGGGGCCGCGATTTTATGAAGTTCACGACTTTCACTACTTCGTCCAGCACATCTTTCAGAGAAGGTGGCAGAGACTTAGCAACAATGGCTTCGCGGTGAATGAGACAATGATCACATCGTACGTTGGGATTTACTTCGCGTACCTTAGCTGCAAATCCTTTCACTGGGCCTGTCATAGCAGCCACTCCGTCTGTACGAACACTAACGCAATCCTTCCATGTTAATTCATTAAGGCGCAAATATTCATCAGTCAAACGAAATATTTATTCACCTGTAGTATGCTCTGGAAGTTCTTTGCAAAAGGAAAAATTACTTACAATTACATCTCCCTCGATGTAGCGAATGTAAGCCAGAAGTTGTGCATGGCGACTAATATCTGTGGACTCGTCGATCTGAAGTGAGAACTTCTGACTGTTGTTGATTTTCTCCTTCATAATTTCTTCAATATAACGAGACATGTCAATAACTCGGCGACTGATTGTGTCAGCAGAAAGAGGAATTTTTGAAATTTCACTAGCAGATTCTTAACCCAGAACTATTATCACCATCTCCTTACAAACAGGCTTTAACAGCGTTTCACCTATTGTATGTTGTTTCTTGGCCTTTACGATAAGTTCGGCTGCCTTATAACTAGCTTCCTGTACTTTTTCCGAAACACGTACTGTAGCGGTCATGAAAGTTCTTTGTTTTTTCTTTTTTTCCAACAATCTACGAAAATAATTGACATCTTTGTTTAACAGAGAAGAATGTTTTTTGACAAATGTCGTTTCAATTTACTGGGAACCAATGCAGAGTTGCTGAGTTTTTCACCACAAACGATACACTCGGGGATTGGGCACGTTTTTCACCACACCAAGAAAAGCCATAGGATTAGTAATTATCACTATATTTCCGCTGCATTAACTTTTATTTCTTTCTTTCTGACTCAAAGCTTTCATCAGTTGCACTCATAGACGGAACACTCCGTTCAAGGAATTTGTCCAACTTGAAGAAATAAAAGTCTGCTAATTGTATTAGAAAATATCAAGACAAACTACTAACACAGTTTTCGGACCACTTCAGAGCACAGCTACGATAGAACTGAAGTAATTGTAAGAAGCAGGATTTATACACTTCAAAGAAGCCACATATACGGTGACGATTGTTTTTACAGTGATGTCTAACAATGCGCCGGTGCAAGGGTACAGGAACAAAGTAGTATTGTTGGAGAAGCACCAACACCAACAACTTAATAAAATAAGGCTGGGAAAGTTCTGTTAATCCCAGCAGTTTAGAATGAGTGAAAAGCACATACACAGAACATGTGGTAAATATAACGAAACCTCAAAGCGCCACAGTAGAGGCGAGGAATAAAAATATTTAAAAAATGAATAAACAAAACTAATAGCAAGTGTGAATAAATAAATAACATTTAATTTCTTAAAATACGACTATACGTAACAATTCTCGGCACATGAAACTAAAATGTAATTAATAAAAAATTTGGCAAATAATTCCTTATATTTGGTAAAATTTCGCATCACACCTTTCACCTTGCCGCGGCACACCAGTGTACCGCGGCACACCGGTTACGGACCACTGACATAGCACTCAGTAGTATTTCCAAACTCCCAAACAAAAATTTCACTTCTGGCAAACAGCATCTTGACTATATATAACAATTGCAGGAACTTTTTGCCATGACACAGCACTTTCCTCAGTAATGTTGCCAGACTCCCAAACAAAAATTTCACTTCTGGCAAACAACAACTTAACTATACATGACAATTGCAGGAACTTTTTGACCTTACCTCATAATTTGGTCACTACTGATTTTTTTTGGAACTCTACTGTTTTTCATCGCCTTCCATACCTTACTCCTTTGTTTGCAATAATATTTATTTATTTATTTATTTATCAAACTTGTTTCATGGATCCCTGCTGAAGAAGGACCTCTGGGATGTGAAACATGTCGTGGTTAATACACATAAATACAATATTAGTCATAATCATAGTAAAAACAAGTATATGTTGCAAAGACAAATAAAGAGAATAACAATAAAAATTAATTTTTACAACTGAATTTTGCTAAAGTCATATTGAATACAATTAATTTATTTGTTCAAATTCTTGATGGAGTAGAAGGAGTTGCCAATAAGATAATCTCTCAGTTTTTCTTTAAATATATCTTTATTATGTGCAGACTGTTTTATTCTCTTGGGAAGCAGGTGGGTTTTGTAAACCAAATTAACAAAGTATTTTTCTCCATATTTTAATGTGCACATGTTTAAAGTTCCGTCAAAATTGGATAAAAACTGTGGGTTTCTAAAAAGGTCATTGAAAATTAAGAGGGGAGGGCATAAATGGGAAGAGGGTTTGGGTTTTGGCAAACCAAATGTAAACAGTATTTTCTGTTTGTTTTAAAGCATATGTGTGCAATCTTTCTCAGGATCGGGTAGAAACTGTAGCTTTGTATAAAGAACATTGACAATAATTAAAGGGGTGGAAAAGGGGAGAAGGTTATTTTTTCAGAAATTTTCGCAATAGCTCATTCAACAACTTGCCAAAGTTTCATCATAATTGAATTGCATGAATGGTTTAGGAACACGTAGAGGACAAACATTCATTTTATATATATGGATAATTTTTTATTCCAATCCAAAACTTATTATTCCATAAACTTTTTATCTCATTTTCTTTTGTTACATTGTGCGGCCTTTCCTGAGATTTTACTTTCTCTTAGTTATTGATTTTCTACTTGCCCTTTCCCCTCCCCTACCACCATTTCCATCTTCACCTAACACACTACTTTTTTTTTTAAATTCTGGCTTCAGTCATATTGTGAATTTCACTGTGTACACATCTGATGCCTTTGCCATATGTATCACTTCTATGCATGATTCTAAGGTTTTAAACAAAATATTATATGCGTGTTTTTGTGTTCATCATGGCACTTCTGTCTTCATCTGCTTTCACTATCGCTCCTTATTTTCATTTCCTGATATAATTTTCGCTGTCATAATTAGCACTGTATGCTATTATCATTCTTTAAGAAAACTGCTTGTGTCTGAGAGTTTTAAATTGCATTGTTTAAGGACTACCCCAACAATTTGAATGGTGTTTTCAAATTAAAATCTGTGAAAATAGTCTGTGACTTATAAGTATCAAGGAATGGAACAAGGAATTATTATCATTTCGAGATGGAAGACATATACACAATAGACTACTCTGTATTTGAGATGACCATGCCGTTTGAGAATTCTTACAAAAGATTGCACTACTACTCTTTAGATTCTGTTTTATTTTTTAACTTTGGACATTGTTTACTTCCATTTTATGAACTGTATAGCTTTAATTACTGTATTCCATTTATTTTAAACATAATAATTATAAGTAATATTTAAAAAATGAAAACATCTTTGTGCTTTAAAAGCACACTACTGCATTACTGTTTGGATTCTGTTAATGTAGATTTTCATTGGTTATTTATTTCTCCAGTTTTCTGAAATAAGTTAAAATATATTTTAAAAATGTTAATTAAACAACTACTTCATAGATTAACTTAAAAAAGAAAAAAAAAAAAATTGTGGATTTTGTGCTTAATGTTGATTTACATAAACACAAAAGATATCCACAAATTATCAGTGGAAAGTCGTCTTTCTTTAAAAAAAAAATATTGTTGCGATGGAGAGCATGCTTAATTTCCCTACACTCCCTCCTATCCCCTTTCCTGTACCCTCCTACTTTTGCACTCCACTAATTTCAACTTTAAATTCTTTCACCATTTTTGGTTAATTATTCATCATTTAATTTGGGAACTTATTATAACATTGACTCCTTTACCTACGAAAGAAAATCTTCCCACACCATTGTGGCTGAAATCGAGTGCCAGATTATGGTCATCGTCATCTTTTCCCTTCCATGCATTACTCCCAATTCTTACACCAATATCTTTCCACACCTCATAACTAATATACAGGCCATGTACACTCTGATGACTGTCTTCACCATCATCCTGTCTTCCCATGAATTCTATTCCAGCTCTTATATCAGATCACTTATTGATTGTGTACTGTGGTAATTTCCAGAGACAAATCTAGCAACCCTTCTTTGTACCCCCTCCCACTCCTGTATTTAATAACCCAAAATGTGGGTCCCATACTCAAGCTATGGTCTGATCGAAGTTTTGTAAACCAATTCTTTTTCTTCTCTGGTACATCCCCTCATCACTCTCTTCAACAAGTGCAATGTGTCCAAGTTGAGCTTGTTATCAAATGTTATGCCAAGGTATTTACATTTCAGGTCTTCAACAATAAATTCTTTGCCAATCTTATAATCATAATCAACCTTTAGTTGTTTATCAATGTACCTAATAAGCTGCTCTTCTTTGCATTTATCTTCATCCCATGTTTACCAACCCAGATATATATCCTGTCCAGATAACCCTGCAGCAAGTCACTGTCCTCTACCATTTTCATCCTATTGAATGCGATAGTTGGAGAAGAAAAAGAGGAGAATACTGTAGGAAGTTTAGGTCTAGGAGAAAGAAATGAGCGTGAAAGCAGGTTGTTAGAATTTTGTGAAAATATAAGCTAGTAGTGGCAAACACACTGTTTAACAATCATGCAAAAAGGATATACACCAGGAAATATCCTGGGGACACAGGCAGATATCAGCTAGATTCTATCATGGTCAAACTAGAGATTCAGGAATCAAGTTCTAGACTGTAAAGGGTACCCAGGAGCAGACATAGAATCTGACCATAATTTGATAGTAATGGAGTGCAGGCTGAAATTAAAGAGAATAAAGAAGCAGCATAAGCAGAACAGACCGTAAGTGAATAAACTGAAACAATCTAGTACAAGAGAAAAATTTGCAGAAATGGTAGACTTAGGTCTAAGAAATTACTCTGAAAGGAGCTCAACCGAGGACGAATGGAATACATTAAAGACCAAAATAATGAAAGCTGGTAAAGAAATATTAGGCTTTAGGGAACGAGCTGCCAGAAAACCTTGGATCACAGAAGAAATTTTGGAACAGATGGATCAGAGGAGAAGGTACAAAAATGCTCAGGATGAAGCAGGAAGAGAGCAATAAAGGCAATTTAGAAATCAAATAAACAAGAAATGCAAAAAAGCAACAAGAAAAATGGCTAGAAGAAAAGTGTGAAGAAGTAGAAAGGAAATGGTCATAGGTAAAGTAGATGTTGCATGTAGGAAGATCAAACAGAATTTTGGAGAAATGAAGAAAAGGGATGTGAACATTAAAGCCGCCGATTGGAAACCTTTTTTAAGCTCAGACAATAGAGCTAACTGATGGAAGGAATGCAATGAGAAAATGTATGATAGGGACGACTTGAACTATAGCATAATAGAAAAGGAAGGCGAAGCCAACATTGATGATTTAGGAGATCCTCTTTTGAGGACAGAATTTAATAAAGCTCTGAATGACTTGAAAGCAAATAAGGCAGTTGAAATTGATGAGATCCCTGCAGAACTTCTTAAATCCCTAGGAGAAGAATGAATCGAAAGATTATTCAAGCTGATATTAAAAAGTTATGAAACAGGAGAAATTTCAACTGATTTTAATAAAAATATTATATTCACACTTCTGAAGAATGCACAAGCCGACAAATGTGAAAATTATCGCACCATTAATCTAACATCACATGATTCAAAATTACTGACCAGAATAATATACAGAAGAATGGAAAGGGTAGTAGAAGACATGGTGGGTGAAGATCAGTTTGGGTTTAGGAAAAATCACGGTACAAGGAAGCAATTCTGGCTTTAAGATTAATACTTAAATGGCAGATCGAGAAAGACAAAGATACTTTTATGGCATTTGTTGATTTAGAAAAAGCTTTTGATAATGTTAGGTGGGACAAGATGTTCAAAATTTTAAAGACATCAGGCCTAAAGTATCGAAATAGAATTATATAAACTACATAAGAATCAAGTGGCTGTAATAAAATTAGAGAATCATGAGAGACAAGCATCAGTTAAAAAAGGGTGTGAGACAAGGTTGTAGTCTATCCCCATTAATATTCAACTTGAATGTAGAGGGAGCAATAAAGAAAGTAAACAAAAATGTCCATGTGGTATAAGTTGTAAGGACAAAGACCGATACCGGGGTTGAGTATCGCCTAAGTGCCTTAACTTAAACTCTTGATAGCACCTCACTGTTCGATGAAAACTTACTGAATATGTTAATTTGCTTTGACCATGTTGCCGGGATATTCAACTAGAATGCTTAAAGGTCGCCACAATATTTGATGACCTCAAATATTGAAAAGGTAGTACCACAGCTACAGAAATAAAACAGTTCACTTTCCCAAAAATTCTTCAAGTTTATTTAAATGAAATTAAAAGTTCAAACAGCATTCTTAAAGTTGATTAGGCAAAATCGAACACTCGTTCCAAAAGTTTGCAGATTGTGGAGAGAAATTTTGAACCGACCAACCCCTTTAATAAATTTACAAGTTTTAACAGTCATTGAAGTTACGATTTAACACGACACGATCCAACATGATTGAACTAGCCAGCATGGCGAGTTACGACCAACCGAGACGAACGACAGACAGACGCAGGTTCACTCACATAATGCTAGACAGGAACAGACCACGGACAGGAACAGACCACGGACAGGAACAGACAGCGGACAGGAACAGACCACGGACAGGAACAGACAGCGGACAGGAACAGACAACGGACAGGAACAGACCACGGACAGGAACAGACAGCGGACAGGAACAGACAAACCATAATGGCTGCGGGGTCTTTTTTATAGAAACGGCTAGAACCAGTGACGTCAGCAACTGTATCACATCTTTTTGCTTCCGCGTAGCTCAAAGTATGTGTAATTTATTGGACGATCCCGACTATTAAAAATGTTCAGACTTTGACAGCATATAGACTTATCTACTAGAAGTCTGACGGCAGTCTCTTGAGAAATTTAGAGTAATTAATTTTAAAGTTTCAGCTGTTTAAGACTCCGCGTAGTGATACATTCGAATTTGGGTAAAATCCCTAAGTGTTCTAGAATTTTACGCGCGTGCACAACAATCCGTGACAATCTATTTTTCCAAAACTTAATTACCGTACAAATGCTTAAACTTTTTATGAAAACCCATATATGTATGAACTCGTCTTAATTAGGGCTATCCGCTGATGTAATTTTTAATTTAATATCTCTTTTAATAAAAAAGCTTATTTTTTTTCTCAATTAAAATCACTAATTAGACTTTGCTGAATTACTTAATTTTATTGCCAAAATATCGGGGATAGTGCTGACTACAGCTGGTGATAGAAGATCGGTTGTAGCTTTATGCGATTTAAAGATATTACAGATCTTAGAATTTCAACTATTCTGATCGCGTGTTTCAAAACATGAACAAAGCGGAATATCTCTTAAACCAAACGTTTCCAGATATGATAATTACACATTAAAATGATTTATATGGCAAGTTGTTACTATGAGCAAGATTACAGGGAAATTACTTAAAGTTGAAAATTGGACTTCTCGAAATTTCTAAGTCCCGCCAAAGCAAAACTAGAATTTGCCAAAATTCTATGGTGCTTACAAAGTGTTCATGGAGAAGAAATCAGTATGCTATTATTTGCTGATGACAATGTGCAGAAAGGGCTTAGGATATTGAGAAATTACTGAATGGCATGAACAAAATACTGAAGGAACATTTTGGATTGAATATAAATCAAATCAAGACCTGCACCAATAATACTCTTCATAAACTCATCTTAAGCCACTATCTTTGCTATTATTAATTCCTTGTTTAGTTTTTTCAAATTTTTCCGACTACCCTGCTGTCTCTTAACTCTTTTGTGTTCTCTTCTTACCAACCTCTTTAACCACCTCACCTCACTATTACAGTACATAGTTTCTATACTTCTCTTTATTTCCTTTTTTTATCTCCTTGCACTCTTCCCACTTTGACCTCCACTGTAATTGTGCTATCCTTCAATTTGCTGAAACTTTCCCTAAAATATATATTAAATTTTGAAATCTGTTCCTTTACCTGTACGTATTTTCCCCTCCAATATCCATCAGAACTGCTTTATTATTACTTATGCTTAAGTTTCTTGATGCTGCATAAGATTATCATAGCGCTTTATTAGGAAGATATCCAACATTTTTTGACCTCTAGTCTTCTGCTCTACCACTTGTGTAAACCCTCCTTCCCTTTTTAAGGTATTTGAAAATCTCTGGTCCCTTGTGTTGTTAATCTTATTTCCTTCCCAGTTTACACCTGGTAAATTTAAATCCCCACCAATAATGACCATTCTATTCTCCCCTCTTAAATCTGAGTGTGAATTTAATTTCCCCACAAGAGTCATTCTTCCACTGCAGCCAACACATTGATTTTTTACTACCCCAGAAATCTTCCACAAGTAACCATGGCGATTATCTATGAACACCAGTGAAATGTAGTAGTTTTTGCTCACCAGTATGAAAACCTCTGCCCCAATTGCTCCTCTATTTCTGTGGTACACTCTGTAACCATCAGGAAAAACCTCAGTCTAGAACTTCTCCTTTTAACCAAGGCTCTACCCCCTTAATTACTTGTGGTCTGTGTGCCTCTATTAAGTTTGAAAATTCTATTACTTTATTCATTATACTTCAACAGTTCACTAGTAATACCTTTAGTACTGGCTTTGTGATATTTTCAATATTAACTTCCTCCTTCCCAATTCTGCCACTGTCAGTTATTGTTTCAGCAGCTACATCTACTTCTTTAGTGTCGGCGATTTTTTCCCCATTGTGGTTCTTCAATCAATATCACTTTGATCATTTGTTTCCATTGCCTTGCCAGCAGCCCCTAAATTAAAAAAGGCATTATTCTGACTCCATCATCACTGGGAAAGAGCTCCATTACAGCTTTAGCTAACAACTCAGAAAGTACGCACTTGCCCCTTTTATTTAGATGTCTCTAAAGACCTCACTGTTAAGAGATGTTAAGTAGTTTAAAAAAAAAAATAGATGTAGGCCCTGCTTAGTGAAACCCCCACGTACCAATCGTGTTCACAGACACAACCCCAAAGACCGAATCCATGCCTTTTCAAGTACCACCTCCATTTCCACATTTACCTGCCTCACAGCATGGTTCAACTGTTGTCAGTGGTGATCTTTTAGGACCTGCATGAGGTCAACGCTGGTATGCTGCACCTGCTTCACCACTTTCCTGAGAATACTCTGTATACCAAGAAACATATTTTTTTATTATTTTATATGAACTTTCAATAAATGGGATTAGCAATGGTTATATTGTTATATTCTTTCCATGATTTAGTTGGGCACTGACCTTGTATGCACCTTAGAATTTGGTTAAATTCTACTTTTCTTAGCTACACGGCTAAGTTTCAATAATGAAATTTTCATAACCGTAACAGTATACAGAGCACCATTGGGAAACTTTTCTATTTTTATGAACCAGTTTGAACTCTTATTAACATTTTTAAGCAGTAAAGAAGTCAACATAGTTGTATGCGGTGATTTTAATGTAGATTTTCTAAATAACTTACCCTGTAAAGTCATGTTAGAATCATTAGTCAGTTCATTCAATTTAACTCAGGTAGTCAAATTTCCAACTAGAATTATGAATAATAGTCACTCAGCTATAGACAATGTTTTCCTAGATACCTCAAAATTCAGTTATACCATCAAGTCATCCATCAATGTACTTTCGGATCACGATGCCCAGTTATTAACTATCAACACTTCAATAGGAACTAGCACTAAGAGTAATGTTTTTAAACTTCAGCGTGTAATAAATGATGAGTCAGTTACTTGTTTTAGAAAATGCCTCAATACCACAAACAGAGAACAGGTTTACAGTGCTCAAGGTATAGATGAAAAATACAACATTTTTAGTAGCATTGTATTAAATTACTTTGAAAGTTGCTCCCCCTTGAAAAAGTGTTGTGCTTCTCGAAAAGAACAGAAACCTTGGATAACTATAGGCATTAGAACATCATGCATTAATAAAAGGAAGTTGTATATTGCCTCCAGGAACAGTGAGAATGCTAATGTTAAAACACATTACAAACAGTACTGTAAAATACTGAAAAAGGTTATTAAAGAATCTAAAAGTATGTACTACAAACGTAAAATTCATGATTCTGAAAATAAAATATAGACAATATGGGACATTGTGAAAAAGGAAATAGGAAAAAGTAATCAAACAAGTAATGATATTTTTGTCAAAGAAAATTCAGAAGAATCTAATTTTTCAATTACTAAAATATTTAATAAACATTTTTTATCTGTTGCTGATAAATTGACTGCTAATAGCTCAGTGACACACAGTGTGGATTTTGTCAAAGCAGGCTTAAGAAAAATTTAACTCTGTGTCTGTAAAATTAGCTACTCCAGAAGAAATAAGAAAAATTATCAGATCCCCTAAGAGCAAATACTCAAGTGGTTATGATGGAATTTCCAGCATATTAATTAAATTATGCTCCACAGAATTAAGTAATATACTAAGTTATCTGTTTAATATATCTTTACTTGAGGGTACTTTTCCAGAAAGGCTTAAGTATGCTGTAGTTAAACCACTCTATAAAAAGGGTGATAGGACACCCATATCGAATTACCGACCAATTTCATTACTAACAGCCTTCTCCAAAGTTTTTGTGAAAGCAATGTACAATACAGTTTATGAACACCTTGAAAATAACAATATTCTAACTAAATCACAATTTGGTTTTCAAAAGGGTCATTCAACAGAACAAGCTATATTTGCATTCACTGACAACATTTTAGAAGGAATAAATGATAAATTAATTCCTGTGGGAATTTTTTGTGACTTAGCTAAAGCATTTGACTGTGTGGATCATAAAATTCTGATACAGAAACTAAAGTATTATGGTATAGATGGCATTGTTAACAAATGGCTGAGTTCTTAACTTCTAAATAGAAAACAGAAAGTGTCAATGGAGAATTTTAAGGCTGCCTTAAGAGGTTCACTGTTTTCTGAGTGGAAATTAATCGAAATTAATCAGTTGTGGAGTACCTCGGGGTTCTATATTGGGGCCACCATTGTTTTTAATATATATAAATGATCTACCATGTGTTTCATCTAAAAAACCAAAATTTGTCCAATTTTCAGATGACACAAACATAGGAATTAAAAACACTCCAGATTTATCTACAGAATATATTTATAATTATGTCTTTGAACTGATTAATAAATGATTTACAGCTAATGGCTTGTCTTTAAACTTTGATAAAACTCAGTATATACAATTCAGTACATCACACAGATTAACACCAGATATAGACATAAAATTTGCAGGCCAGTCCATTCAAGAGGTAGAGAGTGTGAAATTTCTAGGTTTGTATATTGATCATAATTTAAATTGGAAAGTACATGATTCTGACTTACTAAAGCGATTGGGTGCAGCCACGTTTGCAATTCGTACAATTTCAGCTATAGGAGATCTCTGTATGAGGCAGCTAGTTTATTTTACTTATTTTCACTCCTTATTGTCACATGGAATAACATTCTGGGGCAATTCTACCCATAGAGACAAAGTGTTCAGAACCCAAAAGCGCATAATAAGAATTATGTGTGGGGTTAGCAATAGAACTTCATGTAGAGAGCTGTTCAAGAAGTTAGGGATTTTAACATTACCATCTGAGTATATAAACACATTAATGTCCTTTGTAGTCAAAAATTATACTTTCTTTGAAACATCTAGTAAATTACACAATTATGGCCCTAGAAGTAAAAATGATCGTCACAAGACTTACAAGTCATTGTCATTTGTTCAAAAAGGGGTCCGATATTCAGGGATAAATATCTTCAATATGCTCCCAACACATATTAAATGTCTAGCAGATGATAAGAATAAATTCAGGAAAAAATTGAAAGAATTTTTAATTGACAACTCCTTCTACTCTGTCGATGAATTTATTTCTATGGTATCTAAAAAAAACTGCCAGTAGCTTGTGTAAATGTAGTTTACATAATTAATTTACCATATATGCTATGACTGTACATCTCCTGGTGTATGTATTTAGTTTGTTACGCAATTGTTTATGGTACCATGTAAGCTATGACTGTACATCTTGTGGTGTATGTATTATTTTGTTATGGATTTTTTTTATGTACCATGTATGCTATGATTGTACATCTTCTGGCGTACCGGTATGTATTATTTTGTAATGGAATTGTTTACTGTACATCTAGTGGTGTACTTATTATTTTGTTATACAACTGTTTATCTGTAAATTGATAACTTTTCACATCCCACAGGGCCAGTCTCTTATATTGGGATCAATGGAAAATGAATGTATTGTATTATATTGTAAGGCATAGGGGAGGGAGTAAGCCTTCCGGAAATCATAAAATTGTTCATCTCGTAACTACAGGATATGGAATTCGCGATTCATACAGAAGCTGATACTGCAGCTTATCTCAGAATATACGGCAATTTAAAAGCAATAAAGTAATTCAGTATATATTACAAGCTCCAAATAAATAGTTGATAATAGTAAATAACTTTTAAACTAAACTGAATCAGTGAAAGCCTCAGTTAGTCAACTTGTAAACAGTCTATTTTGGTTATGTGACCATATTACTATTTCTCAACACTTTTCCATGCAGTAAAGTATTTTTATAATAATAACGAACCGAAAGAAAGAAAAATTCACTAAAAATCAACAGTTTCAGGCAGTATAAATAAAGTAAACACAATTTTAAAACTTCGTTGACCACACTCGCATTTTCAACAACATATAACAACACGTTTTCGGTAATTTCCAGAGCTAATAAGCAATTTTTATGTAATAATAGAGAACACTGCACAACATATAAAAGTTTCAAAGCATTCCACACAGTTAAACAAACATAAATCAGTTTTTAATGTAATTACGCCGTAAGGAAAAACATGGCAACTTTCAAAATTAAATTGTGATCTACTAAGACCACCTGAGTTAACAAAATCACTTTTAAAATGGATAATAAAATCAAAGAAAAATTCAGATGATAATACTTTTTAGGAATAAGCAGCACTTTAATAACAGTTAACAATATGATATTTTTTTTTTTTTTAACATGTCCACGGGGTGGCTATCACCTCAATTTTTGTGAGTTTAATAATTTATATAATACACCACCAATAATAATAAAAGTTACAGTATTTAAATCAGAGAATGAAGTGACAGGGGTTTAAATAAGATAATTTATAATTCAGCAGAAACTTCCAAAATTGTGAAAGTTAAGTGCCAATGAGGGGATTAACCAATGTCTTCCAGGAAGTCAGTTTTTATTCCGCACACACATTCAAATTTTTTACAATAAACTCAGTAAATTAGAGCTAAAGTCATCATAGACTCAACAAATCTCAGACCACATACTATACACTGTAAAATTATGAACACTGGGGATCACAATATTCTTCCTAACTATTTTTTAGCAACAAGACACTACAGCTGTCAGGCGTTGAAAGGTATAGCAAGGATAAGGCACGCGGATGAGGGCCACTCTTATACGATGTCTTGATGCAAGGAGTGTGTTGGTCAGTTTCGTGAAAACCACCCAGTGGCGTTAGTGGTGTCTTGTTAATATGGTCGCCGGAAGTATTAACCAGCATGCAGTATCGTCAGCCATGAATGAATTTTGTGAACTCTCAAATTGTAAACAGTGACCATGATGCTTTGATAGTTTACTAATGGGGTTAGTCTGGTGTTTATTCCTCTTCATAACTTGAGATTTTTGTAACTGTGACTTTTAGATGTGACTTTGAAAATACATTAAAAAATTTTTTGACTTGAACAGTGCATATTTCTTATAGTGAATAGTATCCTTTTCTTCCCTAAGGAATAATGGGGAAAGTGGCAGCCATAATTTATTACAGTTGATTATTCCAGGCTCAAACACGGTTTGACAGTTTATTGAGTGAATATTTTGGCAGAACTGAAAGCAAGTTGGAGCTTAGTTAAGGTGATTAAACCGATAATTCTACCCTGGTATGTAGTTTCCTCTATTACAATCTATTGTGGATAGTGGCCACTTGCTATTGGTCACAATATTTTTGAATTTGTTCATGGGTATATTGAAATCCAGTCTAGACAGTGAAAACTTAACCAAAGACCATATTATTTCAGATGATATGCTTTCATGTTGTATTTGTTACTTTTACTGTGGCCCAGGCTGCTTTACAATCTAAATGCAAACAAAGTACCTTTAAGTTACGAGCCTGTGTGGAGAGGTATCAGCATGGGAAAATTAGCACAAAATTAACCAAACAATTATGTGGGAAACAGTGGATGTATTACATCAAACTAACTACATTATGTGTTATAACACATTACAACTTAGCTACATAGCCCATTATTATGAAATTGTATTTTATACATTATAGTCCAGGGTGCATTATAACCCATACTCACAGTTTTTTAATATGAAATTTAGTTTCATGTCATATGCATGATGTTAGCAATAAGTCTTGATTCATGAGGAAATACAGGGAAAATGAGTCAAATGTAATTTGCTGCATAGGAGACTAACAAACTATTTATATTCATTTGTTTCACTTTTATCGCTGGTCAAGCCACATTCCCTACCCCCCCCCCCCCCCCCCCTCCCGGCAATTCTTCCACTACCACGCGTTTTCCGCCTGTGCTTCATTCATGTGGCAGGCTCGGATGTGACCACATCTTTCCCCCTGCCATATGTCTCGCCTCCTACATGAGGAAGACTAAAAAGTCGAAATATTGTGTAATTCTTTTGTTTTTGTGTTTTTACGTGTCTCGCCCTCCTGCCTTCATCTGTGGTAAGTGACGGGTAACTGTTTATTTTCCCTATCCTATCTTATTTTCAGTGCCTCGCGGCAGTTTCTTTGTTTCCTTTATCCAAACTATTAGGAGAATAATTTCTGTGACTTTCCTCATTAAATCACCCTAAAATTTATGTAATGGGCAGAATAGATTGTGTTTTTTCCCCTTTTTTGCACTAATATTACAATAAGAAAACATTGTCTGTAAATAGATCTTATCTGAAGCCTTCAACTACATGGGATTGTGATATTTTTTTGCCTCTTAATGGCAATATTTGATACTAAAGAAAAAAAAATAGGTAAAGCATTTCAACACTCACCAAGGATTACTCTCATGAAGCATGGGCAAATGCTAATTATTAAATATTTTACACTACTGCTTTATAATGAGGTTTAATATTAGCACTGTGAGTGTTCCTATACATCAGCATTTCTCCAACAATTTCAACCTGAAAACCAGTAAAATATCAGAAATAGTTCTATGGATCACTAACTTATATGGACCTATTATTTTCCATGTGTGCATATTATTAACCATTGGGACTTATTGTACTTTTTATTGTAGAAGTATAACATAATAAATCTGAAATCATGTTTTGAATTCTTAAAGAAACACAGTTATGAAACTGGAAGTGAACTATTAAAAGTTGATTATATGTTGAACATACTCGTAATATTTATTAACCAAGAATAATAATGTTACAAATCTGTGAAAGAAGAGAATTGTGTATGGAAAATAAATAAATAATATTATGTTATTATTGTTAGTATATATTCGGTTCTGATATCTTTAATTCAATAAGAATAAAAATTTTAGTGTTCTACATGCAGACCACCTGTAGTACAGGGACCTCAGCTTGAGAAACGCTGCTGTAGGCAATATAGGGTGAATAACGTATTTTTTAAAAGTCATGATGTTCTAGAACCCTCACTTATCTGTGTATTTTGTTCATATTAAGAATCAAAACACCATTTCTTAGGGAAGCAAATTTAAAAGCAATTGAAGACCCCTTTTTTTTTATTAATACCTTGTATGGTAAATGTGATTCCTTTTTTTATATTTATATTTAGGCAATTTCTAAAATTGATGATGGATTTTTGTCATTATTAGTTGCTAATCTTTAGAATTATTACCCTTGCAACTAGTTGTTATTGATGGGTTGATGACCATCATGATCCAAATATCTGTTTATACTTGGCTTGATTGTAAGATAAAATTGTGAGATACCTAGAAAAATATTATTGATTGCTGAGTAACTATTATTTATTATTCTAGTGGGGAAATTAACTGAGTTAGATTGTATGAGGTGCATAATGATTCATGTATGAGTTTGTGGAGTAAATTGTTTTGAAACTGTTTTAAAATCACAACACAAGGCTATGTTAGCTACTGTTCTGTTTAAAATATTAGCAAGAGCTCAAGTTCAGAAAGAGAGCAAATTTGCCAGATTTTACTGTGAAGTGCAGGCTTTAAAATGATACAAACAAAACTTGCTAATATTAATATAATTGAAACTACAATAACGTCTAATGTGACTTATTCTACTTTCTCCAAGTGAATCAGCAACTCATTCTCTTCCCCCCCCCCTTTTCATCATCATCTTTTTTACTGACTTTTTTCACTTTTGCAGGTCAGTACTAGGACTTTGTTTTTATATTTATCAGTGAGACTACCAGTTTGTAGTAGTCTTATAGAAAGCAGATATGTTGCCAATCTGCAAATGTGCAACTGTGTTCTGTGTGTGATGAGTGTTGGATCTTTCCCCCCTTGATTTGGCATTCACCTTGACTGTGGGAAACTGCCTGAAAATCACAATCAGGACTCAAACCTGGCCCCATTGTACCTCCATGACCTAGTGTGGTGGTGGCTTAAGCGATACAGCCACACTGGTAGGTACTTTTTTCCCTTAACCCTCTTATATATTGATGTAATACATTAATCCCTACACAGTTTTTAATTTTAGTGTCCAAAAACTGATTGTATTTTGAGGTCTCAGCTTTATTACTATCTCTCAGTGGCAAGACTTTATCTCCATTTAGCATATACAAGGACATATAAGATGTAGTAGGAGAATCTCATGGAAGTGAGTGAGTTTTGGTTTTCATTTAACTAACTGTCAATTCTATTGTATTCCAGAGCAGTAAAGATATTATTTAGAGCTTGCAGATGAAAGGATTTTCTTTTTTTTTAAATCTTAGACTCTTCCTTTTAAGTATTCAAAATTTTGTAAAGAGATGTGAATATATATGTTTCACAATACAACTACTGGAAAAAACTGATATAAATTAATACAAAATCAATTGAGCATAATGGATTTGATAATAGCAAGGTGAAGTTCACAGATAAGATTATCTTTGGACAGAGATAACACATTTCATCATATCAGAAACTTTATCCTTCAGTTATGTGAACATTGCTGCTCAGGTAGACTTGGAATAATTTGATACTTTATGCAGTAAGTATTCATTGACATCACATAAATTGAAACTGATTTAAGTTTCCAATTTATGAAGTACTATTCTGTTTGTTTATTAACCCATTTTTTCACATTAGTATAAGCACACAGTGTTGTAACTAAAATGAAGATTTTTCATAGTCAGTCACAAAAGACTGAAATGAAAAGTAGGTCAGAAAACTAGAGATGCTGGTAAGAAGAGAACAAAACAGAGACAGCAAGGCAGTAGGGATCACTTGACTGAACTAATAAAGGTATTAATATCAAAAAGACTGGATCTAAAGATGGGTTTATGAACAATATTATGAATGCAGGTGAACCATTGAATAATATGTATAGAAATTTCTATGCCTGTTAAGGAAAACTGAGTGGAAGGAAAGCTATTCTTACAGTTATGTATAAGGATGGATAAGAAGTAACGGAGTATTCGAAAAACAGAGACATTAAGTAGCTGGATTAATGAGACCATATCAGTTAGATATGCAAGATGTTTTGGATGAAAGTTGCAAGTAAGTTAAAAGCCATTGGAGTGGTTGAAAATGTGACTTGCTGTTTAGAAGAATTCTTAGAAGGTAGAAAGCAAACATTTAGCATACGAAATGCAGTATAGAAAGAGGTGGAAGTGAAAATGGGTTCGATAGGGTAGGGTATTGTGAGCATTGCTATTCATAATACTAGTGAATGATTGTGTTAATGTTCTGCAGTCAGAGTTTAGATTGTTTGCAGATGACATAAAAATATCAAAATGGAAATTGACTTGGACAAAATATGTAGCTACATAGGTCAACGTAAAAATGAAGATAAATGGCAAGAAAATTAAGCTTATTAGTTACAAAGATAAAAAAAGCTTAAAGTTGTTTATGATTATAGGGTGAAGGAGCAATGGTTTATTGAAGGTCAGAAGTGCTAATATCTCAGCATAACTTTGATAGTAAACTCAATTACGCTGGACACAGCATGCAGGGAGAAGTAAGAGGTTTCAAAATCATTAATGGGCGAGAGTGATGAGAGGAAGTACCAGGGGAGTGAATGAATTGGTTTGAAAAGCCTTAGTAAGACAGTTGTTTGAATATGTTAGTATAGTATGGCATCTAAATTTTGGATATCAAATTCAAAAATTGTATGGGGTGAAAAGGAGAGCAGCAACATATATTTGTGGTAGTTACCACAGAACACAATGAATAACTCATATGATAAAGAAGCAGGACTGGAATTCATTGGAAGCTAGTAGGAGGGTAAAGAGAGTGCTGGGAGTGTAGTTGTGATGAAGCTTGGAAGATATGGGTACAATAATTAGGAGAAGTGCATGATAGGAAAGAGATGACCATGGCCACTAGCTAACACTTGATTTCAGGCATACATGAGTGTAAAAATATTCTTTTGAAGGTAAGGGGGTGAGGGATTGGAATAAATTACACAGAGAGGTACTGAATAGGTAACAAAACCATGGAAAAATATTAAAATTTGTTGATGGTAAAGGGGTATTACACAAAAAGAATATAAGATAAAAGGTAAAATGAAAAGTTTTTGTGTTGTGAAATTGCCACTGGTGCAGGGGTAGCCCTAGGAAGTTTTTCAGGTGGTGTGAGATCTTATTGTGGAGCCCCAAATGTGCACTTGCTTATTCGTGATTAAGATGTCCCTATAGACAGACAGAAGATAACATACATTGCAAGAACAGAGACTTTCCCGGCATATAATTGCAATGAAGTCTTCACGGGTATACTGCCAGATACGGGTTATCTGTCGGTCAACCAAGCAGTACAGACATTTTTGCACCTGAGAAAGATGACAGAACTAGTCATTGGAATATCATGTTTTCTCAACACAATCTGGCAGTGAGCCCATGAAGACTTAATTGCATAACATGCATTTTTTATTTCCTACTAATATTATAAATATAAAAGTTTGTTTGCTTGGATGTTTTTTCTGTTTCATGTTGAAATTGCTGAACAGCTTAGGATAAAATTTGGAATAAAGTATTGGCTATCTACTTTTATCCCAATTTCAATGGGATTCAAACATGAATTCGTGTATGAATGAATTAAGAATTCCACTCGATCAAAGCCGCAGGCAGAAGATAGTGTTTATACATATTTAATAATTCAAACTTCAGAAAGATTAGTATACGATAGCAGTGATATGAATGAGAAACAACAACAGTAAAAAGGAATGCTATATATTTGAAAAGGTTTATTTAAGCTACTATGATGTGCTAAAATCACTTATACCTCAATTTCACATAGTTTACCATATTTCTTAATCAAAAATATTAGAGGAATTAAAATCATAACTAAAAGGCCTAGATTGCCATCTTGCAAGATCTGACTGTCTATCTAGAGTCTGCATTTATCGTGAATAAGTTTTTATAAGTTTAATTTACTGAAAATTCATTCTCCTTTAGCGATAGTTACAGATATCATTAGCAAAATTCGAAGTGCTGGTCACACATTAAGAAATATATCCTCCCAACCATTTTATTTGATAAGTTGAATTTTTATTTGTTCTGCTGATTCAGGCCCCATCAACAAAAGAATCACTTATACAGTTCCTCAACCAATTCACGACCAGATGTGTACATTTATCTCCATCAGTTAAACTTATTTCTAAATCTGCACCCAATTATTCCTGTTCAGAATTTTCAGGAATTGTTTTGATACTGTATCATTAAATATAAAGAGTTGTGTAAATTGAGTGACCAACACATTCTTAATTGTATCAATCATATATTAAAACACACTCATTGTGAACAATTCTTCCGGATCTGTTGCTATCTCATCTAAAGCCTCATTTTCAAAAAATTTCTCTTCGGAATCTGAGTGGCTTAATAATAGGATATGTCCCAGTCTGAAAAACAATTTCCCTAACTGCTATCAGAACAGACAAATAACCCTACTACTCTTCCTAAAATTCCGAGCTGTTTTCCAGCAAATGTTTCATTAATCCACTTTCAGTCTGCATATCCCTGCTTACAATATTTATTTGAAACAATGTATTATTCAGTCACCATTTTAACTATGAACTCAAATTGCACCATGATCTCAGGAACAAAGCCTCTGTTGTTACCACTGAATAATTTGTTTCCAGAAGGGCGTCGTGATTATGAATTGCAGTGAGGCCAGAAACTCTATTCTCCAAATGAGTTTCACAAATTTTTTTGACAGCAGTCCTAAGTGTTAGGATACCACTTCACATCACTTTGTTTATTGAGAGAATAGAATAAGAAATTTGGACAAGGAAACTGATATAACTGATGTTTTGGTGGTTTCTGCTATTACCAAATTTAATTAGAGATACATGGATTAAAAGATATTGGTTCATAATTCTGCTTAGAATACCTTTGTTTCCTCCTATCATATTAGATCTATTTTCATGTCTATATCCTCAACAATCATTCGTATCCAAATCAAACTTCTGCAAAGTATCATCGATAAACAGGTCAATTAGTCCATGTCCCAGGTCCTTAAAGAGTAACTTTACAGCTTGTAAACATTGAAACACACACACATTTGAACTTCACCTTCATTAATGTGAACAGAAGACAATTGTTCAATGTGACTGACATCAGGAGTTCATTTCAGTGTAATGGAAAAGTATTTAAATGACTTATCCATAGTTAAAATTTTACTACGAACTTCATTTTTTTAAAATACATTTGCCAAGATAATAGACATAGTCTCCTTATTAGCAACATGCTGGAGATCTTCCAACATCACTGCGTCATATTTTCCTAGCAGTTGGAATATACCCAGCAAGTTACCATTGTTGGAAGTATTTAGTGTTTCAGATCCAAAGCTTCTCTTAACAAGAAATTATTACATGTTAAAAAGAATATTTTGGACATCAGTCATTCAAGGCTAGCAACCCACCATGATTTTTAATTTTTAATCAGTATTCGCAAATGCCTGAAGTTCTTTAATTGAATCAATACTTGTATATAAATGAGAATGGTGTGCCAGAGATATGATAACATCTTGTGAGTTTTGAGACACTCTGATAAGTAGTTCCAGACATCAAATATTTTTCCCAAATAAGAGTGAGACCTTCTGTTGTTATATCTCTATTATCTTACCTAAACCATTCAGCAGGAGGCCTATTACATATAAGGCATATAGCGAATAACTTTTATAATCATTTTCAATTCCAAAGCTATTTTCATCTCAGAACATAACCATGTTATATGTCCATTATCTTGCTAAAACCATTTAGAAAATATCACTGCTTCTCTTCAGTGCGCATCTTTCACTGACAATTTAGTTCATTAGCAGCTCCATGCAACATGCTCAAAACAGTATGCAGTATCATCTACTTTGAACTACTAACTATAACTGACGGTTGTGTACCATATCTTTTGCCCTGTAACCTAGAATGTGATAAATCCATAACCAGAGCAAAAATATAGACTTCTGCATCATCTATACTATATAATAGAATTGTTTATAAGTTTAGCCTGTACATAACATTTATATGAAAAGAATAATAGGCTATTTGACAGTATTGAAAATATATTACAAATTGCAGCCATTCGTGTAGATTAATGCATAAGGAAGCTATTTTTGTTAAATTTGAAAAGAAATCTTTCATAAGAATGACTAAAATTTTAAATTAAGTTAGTTGTTTTAGGGGATATTTATGAGAAAAATGCAAGTGTAGTATAAGGTAAGCACAACACTTAAATAACTGGATATTATGGACAATTTTTCATAAATGCAGATAAATAAATATAGAAAAATGATAATTTTTTTCCAACGAAACTGAATTTATTGTTTATTTATTTACCATCCGCATTCACTTCACCGCATGTAGAAAATGTGATGTTTAAGTATTCACTATTAGCGAGAAGATAAGTAACCATGCCATGGTGTCCAGGTAGCTGCATGGTTAAAGAGTGCTATAGGAATTTGAAGATCCTATATTCGAACTTTCATTAGGATAATATTTTTTTCGTGTGTACAATTTTATTTGCTGTTTGTTGCTTTACAGAATCATGTTTTTATTTGAAGAAATCATACAACATCATACAAACATTTGAAACATAAATTGCTGTCATACAAGAAAATTTTTATAAAAAGATAACCTCATCATCATCATCTTCTTCTGTCTCCAGTTTCCCAGCTGCGGTGTAAGAGCACTCTACACTTTTGCCTGTTGAAGTGTGTTTCCTCTTCTTGGATTTTGGACCATTGTACACCTTTATCCTGAAGGTCCAATTTCACAAGATCAGTCCATCACCTTCTGGGCCGGCCTCATGGCCTTTTACCCTCCAATTCTTTTTCCAGCCATATCCTTGGTGATCTTGTAGGGTCCATCTGCTTGACATGTCCTAGCCATCGCAATCTTGCACTGGCAATTTTTTCTCGGAGGGTTTCACTGACTGGGATCTGTTTGTGGATCACTTCATTCCTGATCTTGTCTTTTCTGGTTTTCTAGACCATTGATCTCAGGAACTTCATCTCGGCCGCCTGGTCCCGCTTTTAATTTTGAAACATACCAGAGATACATTATCACTGCAAAAAATCCAAGTGCTCGGCGGTGAATAATAGAATTTATTTTATTTTACGCTAATGTCGCAAACAGTTCCAGAACACTTTGAATGCCTTTTGTTGGTATTTTTATGTGATGATACAACTGCATGTTGCCTTTCTTACATAAATTCATCTATTTATGCAGTATTTACTTTTAATGTGCTAGTAATTTTCATTTTTTTAAACTTTTTATTTGTGTGCAAATAACGTAAAATTACAGTTTTGATGTCTCTTTTTGGTTATGTTTATAATATGCTTGCTATCCAAAAATTTGTGAATCATTCGGAAAAAAATTAATGTTATGGTGGATTTTAGAAAAAGAACAGCAACTAGTATCTAAAGAAAACATTCACAAACAACAAAAAACATTTCAAAGTGAGGATCAAACCTAGGAACACTAACTTTACTGATACTCACCTTTAACAGCGTACTGCATTATATCAAAGAAATTATGGTGCAAATTATATTTACAATAAATAATATGCGACTTGTCACAATGTCGTCTGGGTTTCGACGAGCAAGTTGCAGAGACTTTTTTTCCTATTTCAGCTAATGTGGGAACACTTATGTTTATTTAGAGAGTTTTTACTGTTGTGTTGTAGATTGATGTACTACACACTATTTATAAACCATATTTCCAATATTTTATACACAAATTCACAGAAACAAACAAGACGTTACTTATGTAGAGTCAGGGCTTACTGGCACGTGATGTCATGAGTGTTGTTGGCCCCCTCCTGGTAGCAAAGGAGCGTTTTGGTGGGCTTTCAAATACTCTAAATTTTAACGTTGAAAATGAGTGGATTTTAATGAAACTTTAAGTTGTGGTAGTTTATATCCATTGGTTATGATGTAGGATATGTTTTAGAGGCCAAAATGTTTATACTTCCATTGGGTGTGTGTTCCTCAAGTAAAAACTAATGAATGTTATACCATGAATTAAGATGTAGCATACTTTTTAAACTGATTTGTACCCTAATTTCTCCATCCGAAATTTTTGTGTATGCATTTAGTATAGTCTACCAAGAGCCTTCTCACAGCCAAAATATTTACCACCATTAACCCTATTTATGCAACGACAATGTCTTCAACTTTGCAATTCAATTACGGATTTTATGTCATAGTTTATATATGTTCAATTAAATCTGTTCTTATACATTCCAGGCAGCACCACTTCAAATATTGCTTACAGAGAAGTTATGTGAACAATACTGAAGTGTGCCTGTAGTTGATAAGCAAACTCAAACATTCTGAAAGACTTCCAGCTTCAGACAGAGGAAGAAACAAGTGATGCATACATACATACATACATGTTTGAAAGATTGCATACAATCTAAATTTAGAAGGAGAGGTAGGGGTCCAAGAGGCAGGAGGAAAAGCACTGCTTTTCTGCTTTCTCCAACCCAGCGAAAATTTCTTTTATAGTTTATCTTTGAATTAACAGCACGAATCTCAACATCCACATGGACTAAGTCACATGCACAGCTGTTTAAAAAATATATTTACTGATGAAACAGCAACTCACAATCATACGCCATCCAGCATTGAGCAATTAATGAACAGTATAAAGCTGAATACCACAAAAAGCAGCACTTCATAATGGAATTTCAAGTAAATTGATTCTCTCTAATACTCAGAGGGGGTAAAATGAAATCAGAATGACAACACTAACTTTAACATGAAATGTAATGTCAGTCAGAGTAACAAATCCTTACTTCCTTTGACTTTAGGGTGGTATAATTGGATTTCGTGTGTTGACTGTAGACAGCTTCACCAATTTTTATTGGACTTTCTGGGCTACCCCAAGTATTGAACTATTTTCAAAGACATCCAAGCCAATACAAGTTCACCCTTTTTTTTATTGCAATCCTTAATCACCAACCTAGGATATTTTCCTCATCCTTGTTCATGCTCTGTTGATAAATTATTGTTATACATTTTATTCATATATTTAAGTTAGTCACTTTGTTCTTTAATTATTTCAGATGTCAGAGCCAAGAATTAAAAATTCTGTTTTCAATCCTGAGAAAGTGAATTTCACCGAATCAGATTCTAAAAGGTTCTGTGGGGCTGAGGAAACAGATACAGTAGAACCTCCACAACAGGTCAACTCAGTGCTAAGTAGGTAATACAAAAAAAAAGTATCATATCATTCAATTTTATGAATTGATATGCCTAGATAACATTAGTGAAGTTGAGAGAAAGTTGTGACAATTCAAAGAGTCAGTAACAGCTGGTGAAGAAATTATTATTTCAGAACAAAACAAAAACAAGAAAACCACAGAACCATTAGACTACACTAGCTGCGTAGAACATAGATGACAGAACATATATTACAGACTAAATAATCATCAATGGAATGTGAATCATACTAGACAACCAAACAGTTATTTAGATGCAAACAGGAAACTGAATAATACACAAAAAAATATTATCGCTGGAGAAATGAAACAACCAGAAACTTTTCTGGAAAATGAGTAGGTGGGGGACAAATTCAGGTAGGATCCTCACCACATATTCCCTTCCTTCCAACCTTGCCCTACTTGACAGACACGTTTGCTCTGATGGTAAATAACTTTCCAGATAGTCCCAAATGCGAACATTTCCTCACTACCCATTGCTACCTTCCCTCCTCTAATATTATACAAAAACAAAACCTTGAGCTACCACTGTACTGCATCCAAAAAACAAACTATAGCCCCATTTTCAGGATCCAGTTCTCACCTGGTCTCAAGTTCATTACTAAAATTGTTTGTCATTGCATGAATTCTAAGACTCCTACCCAAAAATGCAAATCATCTCCAAAAATTCTGCCTGATGAACTTCGTGCTCGCTTCGTCATACAACTCAAGAACATCATGGTCAATAAATACTCACTGCATGAATTCTTCCCATTCAACAGAATTCACTTCAAAACTTCTGACCTAAGTCCAGCCACCCCTACATATTCTAGTCCTACCATGGGAAAATTTTCATATAACTGTGTGCCATTATAGTTGACTGACCAGACTGTATCTGGGCCCATCATGTGCCTGCTATTTAACTTTATAGCAGTGTAATAATAAAATGTCCGCCATACATGCTGACAGAAAAGTTAAACTGTGTGCATAAAATCTTCTCGGGCTTTCCACCGCGATAGCGAGTCACTAAAAATACAAAGCGATATTTCGGAGCCCGCCTCTGGCTCCATCTTTCAGCAAAGTATCAGATTTCGAAAGTATCCCTGCTTATAAGGCCTTAGGATGCCAGGTGATGTCATGTGCGTCAGGGCTCTGGCATGATGTACCAAGGTCGACAACACTGAACTGCGAAGAGCAGGATGAAGGTAGCTCTGCGCCCAAAGATATCAGTCAGTGTGGGTAGCCTTTCTCTAAACATGATGGCCCAGAGTGCCATCTCAATTCCTTGTAATTAAAATATCCAGGAAAGGCAAGAAACTGTCTCCTTCCACCTTCATCGTAAATCTGATATTATCATTAATTCCATTCAGGTGTTCAAGGAATTCGTCCAGTTTCTCTCTTCCATGTGGCTATATCACAAACGTGTAATCCACAAATCTATAAAATCAAGTTGGTACAAGTTCTGCACTCTCAAGAGCGGTGTCCTCTAAATATTCCATAAACATGTTGTCGACCACTGGGGAGAGAGGCGAAACCATGGCCCACCCGTCACATTGTTCAAAATAATTCCCATCAAATAATAAGTAGTTGAAGTTGGGGTAGGGCAGAAAAGTTCTACCATTGGTGGTTTGAAGTGCCCCCTGAGGAGTTTCAATAGTATCAGCCAGAGGAACCCTCGTGAAAAGGGACACCACATCAAAATTGACCCTGATGTCACTAGGTCCTAGTCTCAACTCTTTCAGTATACCAATAAATTTTGTTGAATTCCGCACATGGTGAGCACATTTACCCACTATTGAACTCAGTATCCCAGTGAGATATTTGGCCAAAGAATATGTAGGTGAGTCTATGGTACTTACTATTGGTCATAGTAGAACTCCCTCTTTGTTTACTTTAGGTAAACCATATATCCTGCGAGGTATCGGGGCTTTGCGATGAAGTCTTCTAATTGTTTCCGGTGAAACACCTGAAGCTTTCAAATGTAAAATAGTTCTACTCACTATTGACAACATTGGATCGTGAATCAGTCTAACATATGCTTCATCTTCCAAAATGGTGTATATTTCCGCCTTTAATGCTGTGTTGTCATGAGGATGGTAGAGTTCCCTTTATCTGCTGGCGGAATGACAATGTCTTCATTCTGCCATAACTCCTTAAGTGCTCTCCACTTCGCCGCCGATATACTGTTCCTGTTGGGCTGAGCCTTCTGGATGATCCGGCTGGTTTCACGCCTAATTTCTTCCACCAATTCCGCTGGCAGTTTATGGATGGCCTGCTCTACTTGACTGATGATTTCGATGTGGGGAACACTTCTTGGTGTTGGTGTAAAGTGTAAACCCCGTGAAAGCACAGCTTCAGCATCCAGGTCCATTGCGATGCCTGTCAGATTAATGACAGTTTGCTGGAAGATGTTTATCTGCTCACGAGCATTGCTAGACAGGCAACTAAACTTCCCCAGTTGTCTCGCGGTAGCTCTCCATTGTGACAGTGCACTGTCCACCGTAGTGCAGCGATCAACCCACTCCCAGGCATGCGAAGAGAGTTCCTTGGCCAATTTTAGGTGGCAGGCCAGAAGAGACTTCACAGTGCGATCCAACTCCTTCATCGTAAAATGGATTCTCTCGTGGACCAAGGCAGAGCTGGCTCAACGAAAAATTCTGATTGCTGATGGTGATTTTATGTGATGTTTAATTTCAGTGAAGCAAGGAACTACTTCCTGATCACGACACCTCTGGAGGAAGACCAGTGAACTTAGCAACTTGGCCTTCTTCACCTGCAGTGTAACCAGTTGCTTCACACCATGATATATCTCCTCCCCATAAAGGCTGATGATGAAAGAATGTAGGCTTTCTTGGTGAGTCAGTTGCATAAAATTTTCTCGGACTTTCCACCGGGATAGCGGGGTCAGTAAAAATACAAAGCGACATTTCGGAGCCCGCCTGTGGCTCCATCTTCTGATGAAGTGTTGGATTTCGAAAGTGTCCCTGCTTATAAGGCCTTAGGTTGCCAGGTGACAGTCATGTGTGTCAGGGCCAATCAGTGCACAGACAGTGGGGCAGGGAAGGACCTGGTTGGAAGGCTGGGTAGTGAGGTCAGAGGCATGGTAGGGGTATGCACAGCAGAGGGGAGTGGCTGGAGGTGATAATCTTGCAGCCTTGATCTCTGCCTCTTTAGATGATCTATCACTGGATTCCATGTCATGCTGGGACGGTATTCCCTATTGACAATTCCATCAGCTACCTGAATCTCCACAGTCTCCTTAAATACACTACCGACATGCTATCACAGTGGAAAGCCTGGGGAGATTTTATGTATCTGACTCACTGAGAAAGCCTACATTCTTTCATGTTAACCTGTGGTTTCTCTTCAATGTTTCTCTGAAGGAAATATAAAAGGATTTGGAATTAATGATGGACCACTTCAAAGATAGTTTATTCAGCATCACAACAATCTCAAGGCTGCTACCAAGCACGTATTACAAGTCTGAATCTAACAATGGACTTCTCATCCCAAAATTAGAGGTTTGCAACTACAAAAACTTACTTACTTCCTCTTCTTGGATACACCAAAAGCCTGTTCTGATCTAGTTTGCAACTACGAATATTCACCTAAAATATCACTCATTAGTTGTACATAGTCAATTACTTTTAGAGTTCATCAGCTCCGTTTTGATACACTGTGGACTATTCTGACATGGGCATGACATGATTAGCACTCCACATAGTTCCACACCACATTTCACCACCTACCGAAAGGCACGTTTCCACGACTGTTCATACAAAACATGGCTGCTGGTTTCTTTCATCTTTTGGATCTTTTGGTCATACCCTATCTAATCATCACACAGCCAATTTGGCCTGTCATAGGTTTCTTGTCTGCTTAGAACAACAAAGATTACTTCTTAGCTAAGTCTCTCCACTTTATTCTTTGCTTCTCACTAATTTATATTATTCTATCTAGCCAACTAGCACTCTCTCTGCTAGCCCGTCACCAGTTACAACTGGATCTCATTTGCCACCTTCCCTTCCATTATTACAATGGTTCTTATAATGGCACCCCACTAACCAACCATCCATCAAAATGAACAGCCACACCAGTAACATTCCAGTGACAGCCCATGACAGTTACCAAAACTCCAACAATCCTAACAACTGTTTTATAGTGAGAGTTGTCATGGTCTTCCTGACACTATAACACCGCCTATGCTACATTAGATTAAAATTAACCTATGAATATATTCTTGGCAACAAGCATCTCTTAGGTCAAAACCTCTGGTAATACCCCACCAGTAAACCCATTACTTATTTTTAATATAAATTTATTTATTAAAATCTGCCAATTCAATATTGGAGGAAGCGATTGAGAATTATCGCTAAACATAAAGAAGTATATAAAATCCTTTGATATTTTACCCATGGATGGAGTATGATTTGAAGTTGGGGCAAAAATTACAAGTTTGACCTTATATCATCTATGGAAGTCAGAAAAGTTCTGAAAATGACAGAAGGGAAAAACTAAAAATTTTGGAGCAGCTGGCACAGATTAAAAAAAAACCGTTGAGGAGAGGCTTCTCGAAATATGGTGCAAAAGACTTTGAATAGATTGCAATTTTCTTCATAAACTATTGTATGTTACAGGCGCAGTTTGCCAGAAACAGGGTTAAAGGTTAAAACAGATATTTGAATATATGGAAAGAACCGTCAAATAGATTGAGATAAAATTTTGATAGCAATTAAGTACATTATTCCTTAATTCTTGTATACTCCACTTACCTCTAACATTGGCATAAGGGCAAAAAAAATGAAAATTTTTAATCAGTTTGTATGGAAATTTTTTGAAAACGGTGAGGAGTGACCTCTGGAAATATGGTGCAAAACTCTTTGAATAGATCCCAAGTTGCTCCATAAACTCTCACATATTGCAAAACTGGTGTGGTCTGTTAGAAACAAAGCCAATTCTTGAAACAGTTTTTTGAGGGTATTGGAAAAAACCATCCAGTAGATTGAGTTAAAATTGTACGCAGTTACTGAGATGATATTCCTTAAAAAAATTTATATTTGAAACTGAATGGCCTCTGAAATGGGTAGAAGAGCAAAGACTGAAAAATTTGAATCAGTTTATATGGAAATTTTTTGACAACATTAAGAAAAATTTGAATGAGGCATAATTGATCAAGGACAAAAATCAGTGTGTTATGATTTACTGATGACATTGTCCTGTTAGCAGAACAGACTGAGGATACTGAGAACTTACTGAATGTCACGAATAAAATACTGAAGGAATAATTTGGATTAAATATAAACCAAAGCTAGGCAAAAGTGATGAAATGTTGTAGAAAAAATAGCAGTAATTAAATATAAAAATACTGTCAGATACGATAGGAGAAGTAAATGAATTCTGCTACTTAGGAAGTAATATTACAACTGTTGGCTGAAGCAGGAATGACGGTAAAAGCATATTGTCACTAGCGAAAAGAGCTTTGATGAAAAAGAGAAATATTTTAGTTTCAAATATTGATCTAAGATTCAGAATAAACTTTTTAAAATTCTATGTGTGGAGCACAGAACATTATGGTAGTGAAGCATGGACTTTAGGAATACCAGAAAAAGAAAAGAAAATTAAAGCATTTGAAATGTGGTGCTATAGAAGGATGCTGAAAATTAAGTGGACAAATAATTTTAAATTAACATGTTTTGGAAATGATGATGAGAAAAGAAGCATGTGGAGGTGTCTTAGAGAAAGAAGAGACACGTATTAGGTCACATTTTAAGACATGCGTGACTGATGAAATTGTTAGTGGAGGAAATAATTGAAGGAAAGAACTGTTGATGTATACAAAGATTAGACTATATGAAACAGAAAATTGAAGCCATAGGTTGTAAGGGGTAAGTTGAGATGAAGAGGTTAGTGCAAGATAGGAAGGGATGGAGGATTCCATCAAACCAGTCAAGAAACTGATGACAGATATCAAGTTTCTGCAAAAACTACTCATTTGCTATAAATCTGAGGAGGGGGGGGGGGGGGGGAGTGTGATGTCTGCCAGAAACAACATTGGAGGAAGCAAACGAAAATTCAATTTTATATATACAGTCCCTGGCCAATTTATTAGACGCATTGCAGTTTTTATGCAAATTTTGATTTGTGGCTAACTAAATAAGTTTTTTAATACATAAATTGCAATAAAATTATTATGTGTAGTCAGCTTCATGACACAGGTGATATAACAAATAAATAAAACACAGAATTTGTTGGAAATATTTTATTTCAAATAATCACAACCAAATATTAAAATATTGTGAAAAAGAAAATATTAGTTTTAATATCTTGTTGAGCCACCTTTCGCAGCTATGAGAGCCTTAAGACGGCACGGCATGCTGTTGGTGCGGGACTGTACAGTGTCCTGCATTTGTGGATGATGATACCACACATGGATGATCTTCTCCAAGAGCTGCGTTTTTGTCGTGATCTTTTGCCATCTCCCTCTTCGAGTTCCCGTACATTTTCTATGAGGTTCATGTTGGGACTGTTACCTGGCCAGTCCAACAGAGGGATATTTTGATCCTTCAAAAAGGTTTTTACCAACCTGGCTATGTGACAGGGAGCGCCATTCTGCATAAAATAAATGGTTCCCCATTCGGGAACCATTCTCTGACCTGCGGTACTAACCGTTTTCGCAAGACTTCTTTGTACTGGTCTTACCTCATTATGCCTTTAACCACATAATGACGTCCTGTACCCTTGGTACTAATAACAGACCAAATCATCGCCTTTGTTGGGTGTTTTACGGTCTGAATAATGCAGTCGGGATGGAATTTTTCTCCTCTTCGACGGCGCACATGCTGACATTCGTTACTTAAAATTTCAAATGTGCTTTCATCGCTGAAGCATACGTGTAAAAAATCAAGAAACTTAATTAATATATTATGAATAAATGTACATAGCATCGTAAATAATAATTTTAAAGTTAAATTACCGATCTCCAGAAGTCCACATCCTTATCACACAACTGTTTAGCCCACTTCAGATGTTTTGCTTTCATTGCGGCTGTTAACTTGGTTTTTCTAGCAGGTCGACAAGCCTTGAAATCAGTATCCTTCAACTTTCTGCGAACAGTGCATTCAGATGTATTCACATTAGCATCTTCCAGTTGAGATTTTATCTGTATCGTTGTTGCAAATCTGTTTTCTAGACAAATTCTTTTGAGAAATCTTTCTGACCTTGGGGTGAAAATTGGCTTTCTTCCATATTTATTCTTCCTTCTGGGACCCGATTCTTCACCTGAATCAATTTTCCTCTTTATGCGCCTCACGCTAGTGTCGGATAATTTCAACCTTCGTGAAATTTCCCGATTGGAATACATTTTTGTATTAACTAGGGCTTTGACTTCTGCTTTCTTACGTGCCGTAATATCTCCTCTTTTACCCACTTTTAAAGGTCACAATCAGTAATATCTGGTTATTAAACAATCACTTGTGATGTCAATATTACACAAATGATAATAAAAGTGAACAAAGAAACAGAGCAGTTACACGCAAGAACGCCACTGAACAGGTCCGTACCTGTACACTGTACTATGCACACTGATAGCCACAATAAGTTAACAGTCCAGTGTCAAATAGCAACAATAGACATAAAATTCAACAATGAACTAAGTGCCCCAAATAACTGTTATGAATTTTATGAATAATTGCATGAGAAATAGTACGCAACATGTTATTATTACAAATAACACTAAAGATTTGCAGTGCGCCTAATAATATGGCCAGGGACTGTATATTCCAAGAGATGTTGAACAAGAAGTACTACACAGATTTGTTTGATATTTTACAGTTAGATGGAGTACGGCCTGAATTTTCATTTAAACATAAACATTTCAGATATTTTTTTATTTATTTATTTTTTTACCCCTTTGGGATCCAAAAAGGCAAAACTGGATTTTTTAGGATATGGAATAAACTTAAGTGATTAAGAATGTTATTCCTCAATTTTTATGTATTTCACTTTTAACCTGAATGACTTCTGACATCTTCAGAAGTGCGAAAAGTGAACATTTTGAATCGTTTTGTACAGATTAGGTATTTGCATGATCAGCAAGATCTCAGATGTCAACTCCATCCCAGTGCCAGTATCCAGGATATAAGGGACCAGTTACAACAGTTGTGTGACAGATTCCATTGGTAGAGAATACAATGGCTTTATGACACTTGTTTTTTTTTTTTTTAACTTATAGCTTTACACCTCATCAATGTCAAGGTCATTAGAGGCGGGAAGTGATTGAGAACAAGGAATGGGAACGAATTTGGCCAAGGCATTTTTTAAGGGAGCATCCCGGCATTCGCTTGGAGTGATTTGGGGAAACCACGGAAAACCCAAATCTGGATGCCCGGACCTGGATTTGAACCGCAATGCTCCTGAATGTGAGGCCAGAGCTTTATGACAGCCTTCCAGAGAAGGCCAGAGAAGGTGTAACGTGTTACTGAAATATGGACTCATACTGTGATGCTCTTTGGAAATTTAACTTTTTGTAATCACTGAAATGACATTACATAACTTCTCAATCCATAAAGTTTTAATTTGTTTCCACCGCCCCTTCTGGGCGCTTTACTTTTTTGTCAGACAGTGTAATTTTCACTGTTGTATGCTTGAAAACTATATTCAACAATATATTTCCCATAATGCAGATACAACTTAAGCCAATCCTTAACTACATTTCTTAAATTTAACAGTTCTATTTTTTTGAGCAAGATATAATGGTCAATAATATCAAAAGCCTTATCCAGACATTGAAATAATCCCGAAATGTGTGCTTTCACTTCAAATGCTTATACAGTTCCTGTATAAATTGAAAAATTGTCGCATTTCAGTTGTTTTATTCTTTTTAAATCATTGCAAAGTATCCAAGAATCATTTACTACTTTCTAAAAAGTCACTAGTCTTTGGAGAAACAGCTCCTCTAAGATTTTAAAGAAACATGAGAGCAGCAGATGATAATTTTACACACTTTCTTTGCCCCATTTTAAAAAAAGAGTTTATATTTCTTGTTTTTAGACTGTATGGAAATAAAACACTAGAAAATGAACTATTGGTATTAAATATGTCTACATCTACATCTATACTCTGCAATTCACAAATATTGTGGGTGGCAGAGGGTGCTAAGCACCAATTTTAATTCTGTGTATTCCAATCCTGAACAGAATGAGGAAAGAAATAATACATAAATGTATCAGTATGGCATCTTATTTCTCGAATCTTATCCCTCCTGTCATTGTGAGCTAAATAGGTTAGTGGAAGAGTATTTCATTGTACTCGTAAATTAAAGATTTTCGCATATTCTCCAACAATTTCAAACAAGAATGACGTTGTCTGTCCACCAAACAATCCCAGCCCAACCCACGTATCAGCTCTGTGATAATTATGTAAGGACTATAACAAGCAGTCATGAATTGAGCGGCTCTCTTCTGTACTTTCTCTAATGTATCAATCAATCCCTTGCGATACAGATCCCAAATTCCACAACAATAATCCAAATGCGGACGCACTAGTGTTTTGTACGCTATTTCCTTTGTATGAGCATTACAACCTCTCATTATGACCTATGAATCATAGTTTAGAATTAGCTTTGCTATGACGGAAGTTATGTGCAAGTCCCATTTCATGTTGCTTTGTACTGTTACGCCTAGATTCTTGAGGGAATCCACCATGTCAATAACAGAATTGTTAACTTTGTACTTGTGAAAAAAACCGAGTCTTTTTATTACTTATTAGCATTGCCTTGTACTTTTTGCAATTAAGTGTAACCTGCCATTAAGGCACCATTCCTAAATAGCACCCAGATTGCACAGAATTTTTAAGCAATCATCAGAGCACCTCACTTCCCTATAAATACGTGCATCATCAGCAAAATATCGCATCCTGCAATTAACATTGTCACTGAGATCGTTTATAAAAATTAAGAAAAAAAAGTGGCCCTATTACACTTCCTTGAGGAACCCCCGAAGTAACATTTAGCTTTGAAGAGGCTTCCCTGTCAACAACGACATGCTGCGACCGACCAGTTAGAAAATCGCGTATCCATTCGCAAGTCTGATCGGATATACCGTACGCTCGAAGCTTCGCCAAAAGCCAGTTGTGTGGTACAGAGTCAAAAGCTTTATGGAAATCCAAGAAAATAGCATCAACTTGTGATCCTGCATCGATAACCTTCATTATGTCATGCGAAAATAGAGCAAGTTGCGTTTCACACGATCGGTTCTTCCGAAATCCGTGTTGGTTTGCTGTAAGTAACTCGTTCCAATCTAGAAACTTCATAACGTTAGAGCATATGAAATGCTCCAAAATTCTACTGCAAACAGATGTTGGAGATATAGGTCGATAATTCCTAGGATCTCTCCGATCTCCTTTCTTGAAAACGGGAATCACCTGTGCTATTTTCCAGTCAGATGGTACTTTCCTTTCTTCTAAAGATTTACGAAATATATCTGACAGAAATGGTTCTATTTCTTCCGCGTATTCCGAAAATACTCATACTGGTATACCATCAGGACCCGGTGCCTTCCCCCACTTCAGGAGCTTTAATTGCTTTATGATACCTACACTATCAATTTGGACTGGATCCATCTCAAATTCTACATGCCGTGATAAAGTGGGAATGTTTTCCATGTTTTCGTCAGAGAAAGAATTTGTAAATTCGGTGTTAAATACGGTAGCCTTGATGCGGCAGTCATCAAATTCCCATCCGTCTTATAGTAGAAGTGGCATATTGTTGTCACTATTAATAACTTTTTTTTACATATGACCAAAATTTCTTTGGGTTTTCGTTGAGGCTCTTGGAAAGTGAATTAAAAGCCTCGCACATCACATTCTTAACAAGTCCTCTTGTCTCACCTAACTTTTTTAAATAACTCCTATACATCATCCTTCTTAAGCATGTATGTATCTTCATTTGTTTTTTAAGTAACCGTTTAACTTCACATGTATACCATGGGGGATTGTTCCCATGCCTGATTGTCGTTTTTGGTATATGTAAGTCCATACCTTCCCTGACTATACGCATGAATCAAAGCCAAATCTCTTCAACCGAACCTCTTGCCTCTATAAAGGTAAGGTAATTATCCCTCAAAAACGTTCTTAAACACTGCTTTTGGGCCTTTTCGAACCTATATACAATCCTTTCTTTTTTGCGTGCAGCTGTTAATTTTACTGTACCAATTACAGCAGCTTTATGATCACTTATTTCCAAGATGGTAGAAATGTTCGTGAATAATTCAGTCCTGTTTGTAACGAGAATATCTAAAATATTTTCATTATTGTTGTGGCACCGCATTGGTTCAGTGACGAGCTGCTCAAGATGAAGATCTGAGAAAAGGTAAAGAATAATTTCACATGATATTTTATCACTGCCACCACATGTTGACGTTAATTAGTCCAGTCGATATGTGAAAAGTTGAAGTCACCTAGTATTATTGCATGTTCCAAAAATAGATGAGCTACATTACATACATTATTCCTTAAGGCCTCAGCAATAGCTACATCTGCATCTGGTGGATGATAGAAAGACACGATTACAAGATTTGTCCTAGCTACGTTCAGTCTAATCCATAGGTTTTCACAGTCCGAATTGATATCTATTTCGTTACATGAAAGGTGTTTACTAACAGCTATCTAAGCAACAGGATAACATATTAACTTCGATTTAAAAAAAAAAGGAATATTATCTGTTCAAGAAATTGGTTTCAAGTTCATCAATAATTTTTAATACTTCCTCTTTATTTTTGGGTTGAATAAAACACATATTGATAAATCTCAGCACATAACATATCATGTAACAAGCAGGAAAGGAATTTAGCAAAGGTTTTGATGGAAACTGATAAGTTTGTTTTAACAACTAAAAAATGTTTTTAAAAATGTGAGTACCTTTCTGAATACTGATTATTATCAACATCAAGTAACAAACTGCATATTTAATAATCAGAAATGTTCGCTGTTACCTACTTTATTAGTTTTGGGATCAGAATTTTTTCCACAGTCGTCATTTCTTTAAAAGACTTTCATCCTCTTGACAGGTTTTGTCTGGAACACAATACTCTCCAACATCTCCTTCATTCCTCCTCGTATGCTAGTGACCATATCACTTCTCTATCTTTCACACCCTTTCTCAATCTCTTAATCCATCTACCATTAAGTCATCCTCAATACTTCTTTCCTTCTTGTTCCATGTTCTTCATTTCCTTACTCTATCATCACTAATCCTTTTTGTGTGTCCATAACACTGGACCCATCTTTCAATTCTGCTGAGTACATTTTCTGCTCTAACTTCTTTCCTCACATGCTCATTTTACAAATGGTCCACAAGAATTGTTCAAATCCTTCTACTCTAAAACTTCATCTCCATAGCCTGGAATCTATTAATTCCCTTTCTTTCACCACTTCAGAACTGTTATTATTGATACAAATTATGTTCTGTAAATAATTCATTTACACCTCCTTAACACAAATGTACAATTTCTATGCTATTCTACACTTTTATTTATTTCCTTTATATTTATCTACTGTAATTCTATTCCATCACACTTCTTAAACACATAAACTTGCAAATCTTGCAACTATCAGTTTCTCACTTCTATATGACACCTTTGTTAGCCCATTTCTTCTTTTGAGTTGTTATAACTACTGCATCCTTTTGTGTGTGTGTCACAAATAACTGTGTTCCTTAATATATCAGTATTTCCTCTCATGTATCCAGCTGTTCTTTTCTTTTGCTTTTCATTACATCATCTGCAAACACCATGACTTTGTGTTTTCTTCTTGATCTTATTATCCCTCTTCTTTATTTTTGTATCCATAACAACATTGAATTGGAAAGAGGAGAGATTCCATTATGCAGCATGAACCATGTTGTTCTTTCCAGACCCAGCAGAAACACAACTCTCTTATCCCTCATATATATTCCTTACACTCTCAATCAATCCTGTTTAACATTCCCAAATTTTCTCTCTGCTGATGCTGTCACATGCTTTTTCAATATCTAAAATTTCCATGATTAAATCTTTTCCGCAATTATGGCATCCCTCTTGTAATTGACTGTGTGTAAACGCTGAGTCCACTGTCAACATTACCTCTTGGAAGTCATATTGCTCTTTGTCATATTTTATAAAAGATTGTCTTGTATTTATTATGATTTTCAGACGGCACAAGCACAGAATTGTTTAAAGTCTTGTGGCGAATCTTTAATGTTCGAGCTTATTAACTTCTCGTATTTGAATAATCATAATATTTCTTATGATTCATTTGACATTTATTCTCGTTTTACTTCATTCATAAGCATCCAAAGAATTACAGAGGTCCTTTGCTATCAGTAACTTGGTATCATCACCTCAAAAATGTGAACATAACTTTTTATATTGCTCACCTGATCATCTTGCTTCCTTGTTACCATCTGGTCTCTATAGTTACTGATTCTTTCCTCAGAGTAATTATCATTCTCTGAGTAATCTGTTATGCTAGATCTTATTCTTCGCTTCCCACCACTCCCTTTATTGTTTTCTCTATTATCTTTGTAGAATAACTGATAACTTAAAGAAAAGAATAAGAATAATAATTTAAGAAATTTGTAGCTATGCTAACATTTTAGAAAGGAGATAGCAATAAAATCGGGCGAGCGTGAGAAAACTTCGTGTGTTCGCTTTGAGTTGTAAAAGTTACTGCTAGCAAAGGACCTGTATATCTTCAGATCTTTAAGTATTAGATAACGTATTAATAAATGGAATCAAGTCATAGAAGTTTTACTATTTATTTCAAATATGAAAGACGAAACTAATAAGCATCAAGCTGAAAGTTCATTCACGAGTTCTAAACAGTTTTGTATCCCAGCTCCGATGCCAAAAGAAGAACATATAAAAATACAACAGTAAAAAGGAGTATAATTGTATAAAACAAATCAAATATTTTCACTGAATGACACAGAGTGTGAGTCTTCTGCAATTCTCACTCTTTCTTGAAAACAGGTACAACTAATGCCCTTCTTCCAACTTCCTGGAATCTTTCCTCTCAGCATTAAACAAAACACACTGCATAATCACTGTAAACCCTTAACACCTGTGATTCTTTTCATGTACACTGATAGTTTTTCCACAAAAATTTCTTTGTCACTTTTCATTTTTCTTGATGTGTCTTCTACTTCTCATCATTTAAAGTCACTGTAATATTCCGTAATAGATGTTTATTTGTCCAGCTTCATTGTCCATCCCCCATTTAATAGATCTTCCAGGTATTCATTTCACAACTACTTCAGCTCATATTCTACACAAAACATAATAATAATAAATATATGTAATTTAAGGTTAGAATAGATGGATGGAGGAATTTAACACTCAAAGATGATAATAATAATAAAAAGTAAGACAGGGTAATTAGATGATTGGGCAAGTTGCCACTGGAGCATGTCTTCAATCACAATTAAATTAAATTCAATGCAATTTTACAGAAATGTTTCCAAGAATTATGAGTCACAGGAAATATATTCACATGAAGGAAATAGGATGATAGCACTAGTGTTCAATCATGAAATATTTCTGAATCTTCCAATGAGAGAGGGCACTCAAGTTGACAAGGAATGTTTAGCAAAATGCCTTCAGAAATATATGTTTGAAGTTGAAGATATTCCAAGCAACATGAAGAAAAAAGATGTGTTTGAAAAGCTGAAGGAAGGTATGTTGACTCACATTTTTTTTTATAATAACAGAATTGAGTTACAAGTACTCATATACAGTGTAAATTTTAGCTTGTTAAATACCCTAAACCTTTAAATAAGTACTCCTTCTAGAGCGATACTTCAGTTATGTGTTTGCTTTGTTTCACAAATGAAAGATTAAGAGTTATTTCTACAGAAATCAAAGTATTTTATTTACAGATGAATTTATCATTGGTTACAGTACTGTTAAATATTGCGATAAGTTATTTAACTATTTTAAATTATTAGAAAGCTGATTAAATAAGTAGTTTGGATTCTGAATGTTGAGGTTACTGTATTATCATATCTGTTCCATCAAAAATATGATAGTTTGTTGTTCAATCAGTTCTGAAATATCAAAGTATCAACTTTCTAGTAATTATAAATTAATAATTATTTGTAAATAACTTTGGTGTTATTCACATTTGGATTTAAATTATTGAGCATAAGCTAAATTTATTGGCCTGTTCTGTTGGAACTATAAGTTATTTATTTATTTCTAATATATTAAAATAATAAAAACAAATATTTTTGGTAAATTATTAGTGCCAAAAAGCATTGTTTTGTTAAATTCCATATTAAGTTTGATAGCAATGAAAAGATTTGGTACAGAAGAGGAGGATATACAAGATCGAAATATCTGGAGAAATATTTTGAGAAGATGAAATCAAGTTCTGTGTCCCCGAGTTTGTATTGTTATGTTGGAGTAAAACCTATGTAGTGAGGAAAATCTCTCTTCGAAGTACATAAGCCTAAATTTTATTTATTGGCTTTTAAGTAATTTTTAGCTAGTTATTATTTAAGTTAAAGTGACTGAGGAGTAAAGTTTAAGTCTATAAATTAAAAAAAAAAACCTATATAAGCACATTGTAAAGCTTTTGTTAGTTTTTTAAACTTTAAGTTAAATTTAAGAATCTTAATGTTCTTTTAACAGGTAATAGTAGTTTTTGGGAAAAATCAAGCCTGGAAAGTATAGAACCTTGTAAGCACCTTAGAATTTTGGCAAATTCTAGTTTCCCTAAGAGTAGAATATTTTATAGATCGATTGTTAAGTTGCTTATGTTGGACTTAGAAATTTCAAGAAGAGTAGTTGACAACTTTAAGGAATTTTCCTGTTATCTTTCCCACAGTGACAATATGCCATAAAAATCATTTTAAAGTGTATTTATTATATTGGGAAACGTTTATTTTAAGAGATATTCCGGTTTGTTCAAGCTCTGAAACATGCGATCATAAAAGTAAAAATCTAAGATATGAAATATCTTTAAATTGAGTAAAGCTACAGCTGAACTTTTATCACCAGCTATAGTCAGCATTGTCCCCGATATTTTGGTAGTAAAATTAAATAATTTGGCAAAATTAAATTAGCAGTTTTAATTAAGAGAAAAAATGATCTTTTTACATAAAAGGAATATTAATTTGAAATTTATATCAGTAGATAGCCCTAATTAAGACGATTATGAACATATAATGGTTTTGGTGAAAAGTTTAAGCATTTGTCTGGTAATTAAGTTTTTGAAAAATAGATTGTCGCGGATTGTTGTTGAAGCGCGTGAAAATTCCCATAAGTTGGTCATGTGATGACTTTAGTTTTAAGACTACAGAAACCCTTTGGAATAATAGATTAAATTAAAACAGATAGAACATGACAATAGAAAGTCCCTGTAAAAATTTCGAGTTAAACTATTTTGTACTATTGGAGATACTAATTAAAGAAAGATTCGCCAGGGTCACAGGCTCGGAGAAGTCTATAAAGGACCTTGCAGTAAGCTCACGGTGTCTCACTTGTATGCTGGAAAGTAATTGCGCAACTCCGCGCATGATTTTCTCAGTGATGTTCAAAGAAGTAACTTTGTAATATGTAGTCTTTTCGGTTTCGTCTTTTCTTTACTCTGGGAGCGTTATGTGAAGTTAATCTGCGCAAGTTCGTTTCGGAGCGGGAAGGAGGTGGTTAGCAAACTACACTCATTGTCGGCCATGTTGGGTGTCACGGTAACAGTCTGCGATGGTAATGTCCATTAAGAACTGTTAAATTTTCTAAAGGGGTTTCTATTCGGTCGGTATCTTGTTCTCTCCACAACCTACAATTTTCTGGAAACGTTTGTTTGATTGCCTACTCAACTGTATAATGCTAACTTTGAAAATGTGACTTTTTAAATAAACTCTAAAATTTTGTCCAAGTAAACCTTTTTGTGATTTCATGGTAAACTGTTTTAACCTTTTCTAAGTTTATAGTTTGAACAAATTTGGTGGTGACCATTAAGCATTTTAGTTGAGTATCCAGGCAGGCACATGGTCAAGTTAAAATTATTTCGTCAAACTTCCACAGAACTTTTAATTCAAGTGAACTGTTAGTTAAGGTACTAAGCCGATACTATAACCCCAGTATCAGCTTAGGGTCTTACAACCTGTTGCAGATTTTGTGGTGAATGGTATCGATTTCAATGAGTGTAAGTAGTTTTTTTTACTGGGAATGCTGTGAGGACAGAAATTTGGAACTAAATGAGACTCTTCCATGTTATTGTTCTCTCTATTTTAGGGATAGGAAACGTTCAGAGCAGGATAAGAAACTTTCAGAGCAGGAGAGAAAAGATCAGAGAAATGATTGAAATGATCAGGAAGATGGTTAAATTTATTACGGCCCTTTAGGCTCACTCAGCCTGTAGCAGCAGAAAGGAAAGACAGCGAGGTTAGTCAGGAGGGTAAAAAGGATGGTTGGGAGCAGGCAATTGGTCACAGAATTTCAAAAATTAACTGTTAGAATATACAAGCTTTTTCTGTGCTATGACCATTCGTGTAGCCTAAGGAGTAGATTGTCATTTGGTCACCATCTGATTGATAACCTCAACTAGAAAATGTCTGTGGTTAAAATAAAGTTCACTGTAGACCTCTGTATAACTTCACAAATACTATATTCTTCAAAAAATGTACAAACTTCATAGTTCAATCTTCAGCAATCAGTTCTTCTTCTCCAAATTAATAAATGACTGCAGATTTGGAACAGTGAAACAAGCAGCTAGTCAACTCCCAAAACCGCTAACTGATTAAATGTTCAGCTGCATCAAAAGTGACTATCTACTTCTGCACTATCACTTGAAAATTTTAAGATGTCTGCCTATCTTATACTACTTCTGCCCAGCATCTTCTCCAGGTTTCATGCCTAACCAGCCATTGAGAGTGACAAGCTTTCGCTCTGAGCACTTTCCAAAGACTGACTAAACGCTGTTCCGATGGTCCTACTTATAGGGATGGGCTAGATGATGTCAGGAATCCAGGGATTTTCTCTCACATGAGGCCTTATTTCTCTTTACATCTGCCTGAAATTCTGGTGAGAGCTAGTCCACTATCTAAATTTATACCAGCAAAAATTTTCCTATTTCTCCTGGTTCAACCATAAAAAATTATTAAAATGATTCTACCCAAGATATTCATGGTATTAGTGTTATGGTCTTATGATCTGTTGAATTTTCTGTTTCTTTTGATTTATAAACAGGCTTACCTACTCTTATTTAACTAGATGGAATGCAAAATGTGAAATTTAAAAAATCGACTTCTTCCAAAAGTATTAAAGTTACAGGTATGAAAGGTGTTTTAAATGATTCTGCATCAAAATTCCTGTATAATATGAAGTTATGAGATCAATAGCTAATTTCCTTCACATAGTTTCAAAAAATTTGTTAACAGCCTTTTTCCTTCTCATAAAGCTCTCTCCCCAAATCTAGCAACAGGAAGTGGCCATTATCTTGTAATTATCGTCATTTTGCTTTTTTCTATTCTGGCCAAAATACTGTAAGGATTTTTATAAAAGCTTCTGCAATCTGCTCAGGAAAAATCATCCTTTCTTTTAATTATGGTCCCCTCTCTGAATTTAGCCAAATTTCATTTTGTAAACACCTTATGTCTGATCATTTTCCATAAAACCTTCCAAAAACAACACTTAACTTTTACCTATCAGCTTCAAATTCTTAAATAATGTGTAACAAAAATTAACACATCTTTTGAGCTATAAATCATTCTCCTATCTTTAAATCTATGACTTCAAGAATTATTTATCTGTTTATTGCGACTTAGCCAAAACGTGTTCAATTCAACTTCAAAACCCGATATCTATCCTGTACAATTTTATACCTGTCAAATGTCATACATCAGTTTACTCCTTGTGTCATAAAGTACTTCTGTGAAAATGAATGCAACATTTTCTATGAAATATTTTTTCCCGCATTATGTGGTTAAAATTTATATACGTTACAATTTAATATCACTCTATACCTCTACTTAACCCATTAAACTTGCAAGAAAATTACTCTAAACATGATCTGCAGTAGAATTGAAGTTAGCTCAGCATTCTTTAAACAAAGTTTGTTGAAGAAATGACAAAATTTAGGTTATATTACAAGGAGAAATAAGGTAAGCAGGAATCAGGTGTCAGATACTTTAGAAATTGTGGGGAGAAATTGGTTTGACATTGCATGCTGTGCTTTATGCCTCATCAATGTTGAGGTCATTAGGGGCAGGATGGGACTGGGCACAAAGAATGGGAAGGAATTTGGCCATGGCCTTTTGAAGGAAGCATCCTGGCATTCGTCTGAAGTCATTTGCGGAAACCATGGAAAATCCAAATCTGGATTCCCAGACGGGAATGTGAAGCCAGAGCATTAACCACTCACCCACCATGCTCGGTGAAATAGGTTTGACCTGTTACCAGAGTTATATAGGGAGTAGCATAGATAAAGTGCAGCAGGGCCTTTGGAACAGAGGCATGGAAGGAAAAAATAGGAAGAAGAATGTTTTGCTCCTAGATGGTGAAATATTATCCTTTTGGTTGTAATAAATTAATCATCTGAGTGGCAATTACTGTATCTGTTCTTGCAATTTTAATTATTAAATATGTTGGGCACAAGTGTGTTTGTCTCCACACATTTAAATCTGATTCGGAGAAGTCAATAATAACCCAGACATGCTGGGATATTATTGTTATATTATATTAAATAAATCCACATCTATGATATGTGATATAAACAAAATTTACTATCCCGATTCCCATGAATAAATTGTTTACAACTTATTAACATTGACATAACACTAATTAAAGTAGTAAAAAATTAATCAAAATACGTATTATCAATCTACAAGTAATTTATCAGAGTTGCAGCAGCCATAATAGCATTCAGTAGTGCAATTCAGATTTGTCGAGATGTTAAAAATGGATGATTAATCTGAACAATTCATGCCAGAGAAGCAACATTCTTCTTCATCCGTCTATATATTCATGTTGGACAAGGATTATACTACAGATCATATATATGGCAAAGCTTAAACATTCAAACAATTATTAGGTGGGATTATTTTATCCTCTGGCTTCCACTCGTACACCATTCTAGTCTTACTGGATGTTCATATCCATCTCCATTACTAGCTCCCCTCTAACTGTAGTTAGTGCAATGAGGGTGAGAATGCTGCATCCTTTATGTATTAAGGAATGCAAGGAATTCTCTGAATCTATTTCGGTCCCACAATATCAGCATGTACACAGATTATTAGATTCATATACATTAATTGATATTATTATTATATTCATATTATTTCATACATAAATTGTCTGTTCCATTTGTTTTACACTACAGTAGTAACTACGGGAGAGATGTAGGCCCTCTTCTGCAGGATCAGTTGGGTACAGGCTACCAGATCACTAGTATTTTCAAATCTAGTGCAACATTAGGGTAGGTAATACAGGATGTAGGACCTATTCATAGGGTTTTCACTGAAACGGGTAGAGTGATGATACTTGGAGATGTGTGTGATAGTATTGAGAGAAAGACAAGTCACAGTATAGAGAAACAACGTATAATACTAGACAGATACTAGACTTTCATAGACCACAAACAAATACTACCTTCTGTCAGAAAGGGCCACTTCGTATGGGAATCAGATTGTTTAATAAACTACCACAAAGGATCAAGTCTGTAAGACAAAATACTAAATTCACATCACGAGTGAAGGAGTACTTGCTCGACCACTGCTTCTACAGTATTGACGAATATTTGCAAACCAAACGTTAGTCTTAATTCACAGTGATTTCATAAAGAGGGAAATGATATAAATCAGGAGTTAATTGTTTATTTGTAATAATGAATGTTTTGCTTTATCAAATTTGTACACTTATGTTATCTTATAGTTAATCACAGAAAGGATAAAGTGTGAGAGAATGTGTGTTGTATGTGTATGTGTGTGCATGTGTCTGTCTGTGTACAGACTATTTTTTACTTATCCCATATCATTTGTACTTTGTACTATGTATGATGCAAATGGACCAATAAATACAAATAGAAATACAAATACAAAAATGACCTGAGAAATGCAGTGAGGTAAGAGACAGCATACCAGAGTGAAACAGGTGAAAGTCTTGAATTGCCATGATCGGTCACTCTTGAATCATGCTATGAGGTGGATAAAATTAGAGACTAAGGTGCTGCTAGGGAAAGGCATTGGTTTTGTCTTGGAGTTTTGCCTATTGATGCCACTGGTAGATGGAGTTTCACTGGACAAGGCCTACACCTAAGTAAAAGGGGGCAGCAGGCACTCTGAGTTGTTAGCTAAAGGTGTATGGGATGCCACTTTCAGTTATGGTGGAGTCAGGACTGTGGCTTTTTTAGTTAGAGGATGCTGATGAAGTGATAAATATAGGTGGTCAGATGGATACTGATTCCAGATACACAATGGGAAAATTCTCTAATTCTAAAAAAAGTAGCTGAAACTCTTGGAACAATAATAGATGGCTCAACTGGAAAGCAGAAGCTTAATGCTGAAAATTTCACAAAGCCTGTTTTAAGAGTGTTACTGACGAAGTTTAGAAATCTAATGAATGAAGTAAAAAAGTTTGTAAACTTAAGAGATACACAAACTACAAGTAGTTATAGGAGTAGACTCTTGGTTAAAAGAAGGAGTCTCAGACATTGATGTTTACCCCAGTGGTTTCATAAAGTACCACAGATACAGAGAAGCAATTGGTGGAGGAATGTTCATATTAGATAGATAGATATGTTCACTTTGATCCCATGTGAGAATAATCTCGGGGATGTGGAACAGTACAAACACTTATTAGTGATGTCAATATTACTATATAATTGATAATATTATTATATATTGACAACAAGTTAGCAACAACCCATTAGTATAATCAATATCTCCTGTAATCTACAAATACAATCCCGAGTTAATTAATACTTATTATGTGGAACAGTGTATACACTTGTTACCAGCATCTAATAATCAGTTATTTTCTTACCAACCAGTTACCATGATAAGTTTCACTGTAATTTGTGACTACATATTACATTATGTTAGTTGCTATTTATGTGGACCAGTACACACACCTATTAGCAATATCAATTATATCACCAACAACTCATAAGCAGTCAATTACTTAAAAATCTGTTAGTATGATAATTTTTCACAGCAGTTTTTGAGTGCATGCTATCCCATGTTAGTTACTATATATGAGTGAAATTTTGTAAACAGTGTAATTAGTTCATTTGTCAAAAGATTCAACAGAAAGAAAAACCATATATCATTTTAGTAATTGTGGATAATTTTGTCACCTTCCCCTTCCATACACCATATATACTATTTTATCAGTCATTCTTAGTTACCAAATTCCAAGAAGAAAATTCTTTCACAGAGTAAAATGGGTTCTGAAGCAGAAACTCTTTCAGTTTGGACTTAAAGTAGTTGGGTTTTTGTAGATAACATTTAATTTCTGTTGTTAATACATTGAATAAGGAAGCTCCAGTAAATGATAACCCTTTCTGTACAATTGACAGTGATTTGTAATCCTTGTGAATATTATATTTATTCCTAGTATTATGGCTATGTATGTCAGCATTAAGATTGAAGTGTTCAGGATTTTCCACTACAAATGATAGTACAGAGTATACATACTGTGCTGGCATTGTTAGTACACCCAGGTTTTTAAATAGATTTCTGCACGACGTCTGTGGGCTTGCTCCACAAATAGTTCTTATAGCACGCTTTTGCAATTTAAATACTCTCTGTGCTTGTGACGAGTTTCCCCAGAATGAGATGCCATAAGTGAGCAGGGAATGAAAATATGCAAAATATACTAACTTTCTGGTTTCTATATTAGCTATTCTAGATATTACCCTCAGTGAAAATGTTGCAGAATTCAGTTTTTAAGAAGTTGTTGAATATGCTGTTTCCAGTTCAATTTGTCACCTATATATACACCCAGGAATTTCGTGAAACTGCTTTCATTGATTGCTTTTCCTTCTGATATCACATTATAGCTGTCCTTTTTTTTATTTTTTGTAACAAACTGAAGTAACTGTGTCTTTTCTACATTAAGTATTAGTTTGTTGGCATTAAACCACCTGTTAATTTTCTTTATAACATCATTTGCTGTGTTTTCAAGGTTTTGTGCTGATGGGTCTTTCAAGGATATACTGGTATCATCTGCAAAGAGCACCATGTGTTCATTATCACCTAGTATATGTGGGAGATCATTTATATAGATTAAGAACAGCAGAGGGCCAAGATTTGAACCCTGAGGCACACCACATTTAACTATACCCCATTCTGAGTTTATAATATCTCCTGTGTTAGCATCTTTCAGTGATACACATTGCTTTCTATTTTCCAGGTATGATTTAAACCAAAGTCCTGGCTTACCACTAACTCCATAGTGATCTAATTTACCTAGTAGAATCTCATGATCAACACAGTCAAAAGCCTTAGTAAGATAACAGAATATACCTAGGGAATTTAATTTTTTATGCGTTGATTCCAGTATTTATTTATTTATTTATTTATCAATCTTGTTCCATGGATCCCTGCTGAGGAAGTACCTCTGGGATGTGAAACATGTCATTGTTGATACATATACACATAATATGAGTCATATCATAGTAAATATACCAAGTGAGTTTTTTATCTTGAGACAACTAAATATCTCGAAAACTACAAATCCGATCAAAAAAAGTGGGTAATAAAAATTGTTCGTCTCGACGGGGGACATCCGATGATACCAAATTTGACTCCCCACCCCCACCCCCTAGGGGTGGGGGAAGGGGGAGAAAAAAAACTTAAATAGGAACCCCCATTTTTTATTGCAGATTCTGATTCCCCGGAAAAAACTACCCCTATTTGACCCCCAATTCGAGTCATTTTGGTCGATAGATGGCGCTGCATTTCTCAGAGTTTTCTCATTACTTGATGTACTTCCATTGCGTTCACATCGTCGCTCATTTCTCAGAGTTTTCTCATTACTTGATGTACTTTCATAGCGTTCATAACATCTCTGATTTATTTACTTCGTTCTGTTGCACGTGTCAATGAGAATGCAGGCTATAACGTTGCAAGAAAAAATTGAAATGGTCTACATTTATGGAGAATGTCGCAAGAATATCGATAATGCTGTTGATCTTTATGCTCATCGTTTTCCAGACCAGCCTCGATCGCGCGCTTCTTTTTACCGTATTATCCAACAGTTCACTCAGGAGGGAAGTGTGCACACAAACAAACGAAAGCGGCGAAGGACGATAGCTGGAGAAAATAACGAAGTTGCAGTTTTAGCTGCAGTGGCTTATAACCCTCACATTAGTACTCGACAAATAAGTCGTGAATCAGGAATTTCTCAGACTACTGTTTGTCAGATTTTGCATCGTAGAAAATACCATCCGTTCCATGTTTCGTTGCATCAAGAACTTCACGGCAATGATTTCGATAATCGATTGACATTTTGCCGATGGTCGCTACAGAAAATACAAGAAGAACCCCATTTCTTTGCTCGAGTACTGTTTTCGGATGAATCCACTTTTACTAACCACGGCACCATTAATCGACACAACATGCATTGTTGGAGTGTGGAAAACCCGCATTGGTTACGCCAAGTTGAACATCAGCGTCCGTGGAATGTAAATGTTTGGTGTGGGATAATTGGGGACAAACTTATTGGTCCACATTTTATCCATGGACATTTCAATGGGGAGAAATATCAACAACTCTTAGAGGACGTACTGCCAACATTGCTTGAAGACGTACCCTTAGACGTGCGACAAACAATGTGGTTTCAACATGACGGTTGTCCAGCACATTTTGCTGTAAGATCGCGGGAAGTGTTAGATCGTCTGTACAATCGTCGATGGATCGGAAGAGGAGGTCCAGTGCCGTGGCCTGCAAGATCACCAGATCTCACTTCGCCTGATTTTTTTTTATGGGGATACTTGAAGAATGAAGTTTACAGTGAAGTGCCAACAACGCCTGAAAACATGATTGAACGAATTACCAACGCTTGTCAAAAAATCACGCCGGATATGCTTCTTAGTTGCGTCGAATCATTCCAAGAGCGGGTAAATAAATGCATCGATGTCGGTGGTGATATTTTCGAGCACTTGCTTTAGAATTGTTGTTAGAAACAAACACGTGAGAGGCGAGGGGACTCACCAAAAACAAGCACCCCGATGGTGAGAGGCGAGGGGACTCACCAAAAACAAGCACCCCGATGGTGAGAGGCGAGGGGACTCACCAAAAACAAGCACCCCGATGGTGAGAGGCGAGGGGACTCACCAAAAACAAGCACCCCGATGGTGAGAGGCGAGGGGACTCACCTAAATCTAGCACCCCAAAGGGAACAGAAAATTACTACGTCCACGTCGTTGTTCCTGGGTAACGCAAAAAGTAATGTTTGACTTTCGCTATCTGCTAAAGAATTTGCATCAGTGCATTTTGAAATAATGTCCATTCCCATCCCTCAAGTTTGGAGGTGGGTGGTGTTATTGAATAGTTTTTGAAAAATATCAATCACATTAACTTGTATTTTGCTGATCTGATGTGTATTTCACGAGATATCCTCATTTTTAAATGAATTTTTGCTTATTTTGATTTTTGTCGATTGCAGCGCCATCTATCGACCAAAATGACTCGAATTGGGGGTGAAATAGGGGTAGTTTTTTCCGGGGAATCAGAATCTGCAATAAAAAATGGGGGTTCCTATTTAAGTTTTTTTTCTCCCCCTTCCCCCACCCCTAGGGGGTGGGGGTGGGGAGTCAAATTTGGTATCATCGGATGTCCCCCGTCGAGACGAACAATTTTTATTACCCACTTTTTTTGATCGGATTTGTAGTTTTCGAGATATTTAGTTGTCTCAAGATAAAAAACTCACCATGTATATACTGTATATATACATATTTTACAAATACAAGAAATAATAATAAACATACATTTTTGCAACTGAGTTTTGCAAACGTCATAATGAGTACAATTAATTATTTTCTTCAAATTCTTGAATGGAGTAGAAGGAGTTGCCAATAAGATAATCTCTAAGTTTTTGTTTGAATACATCTTTATTATCTGAAAGCTGTTTTATACGATTAGGTAGTTTATTAAACAGATGTATCCCAGAATAATTAACTCCTCTTTGTACTAATGACAGAGATGTTTGTGTTTTATGCAAGTTATTTCTGTTTCTTGTATTGAAACTGTGTACCTGTGAATTAGGTGTAAACAGGTTAAAATTTTCTATGACAAAGCTCATGAGAGAATATATATACTGAGAATACATTGTAAGAATACTGAGTTTCTTAAAGAGTTGTCTGCAAGAAGTTCTTGGTTTTACCCTACATAGAAACCTAATAGCTCTTTTCTGTGCTATGAAAACTTTTTTACTTTGTGAAGAGTTTCCCCAAAAAATTATGCCATATGACATTACTGAATGAAAATATGAGGAGTACACCTGTTTCATTAATTCTAGATCTGCTGTTAGAGAAAGTGTTCGTATTGCGAAGGTGGCACTACTTAACTTTGCCAGTAGTGTAGTGATATGATCATGCCAACAGAGTTTCTGATCTATTTTAATACCAAGAAATTTTATACTTTCTGTTTCTAAGATGGTGTTGTTTTTATAGTTTATACATATATCTGGCTGTGCATAGTTTTTTGTTTTAAACCTAATATAATGTGTTTTTTCAAAATTTAATTTTAATGAATTTGCCTTAAACCAATTTGCTACTACTCTAAGTACTTCATTTACATTAAATTCTATAGTACTGTTTGGTGTTTTACGCACAGTCAGGTTAGTGTCATCTGCAAATAAAACACTCTTAACTTTGTCGGATAAATTTCCAGGAAGGTCATTGATGTAATTTTTTTTTTTTAATTTAATTTAATTTAATTGCAATGGAGCACAGGCTCCGGTGGCAATTTCCCTACACACCTATCCTGTATAACAGAAAGAGGAGGGGACCTAAGACAGAGCCTTGTGGAATTCCATGTTTTATTTTCTCCCAGTCTGATGAAGCATCTTTACTTATTTTAGACTCAAAAATTGAAACTTTTTGCATTCGGCTTTCAATGTATGATTTAAACCATTTACCTGCGGTCCCAAAAATACCATAGTATTCCATTTTTTTCAAAAGTAATTCATTATTTACACAGTCAAATGCTTTTGCAAGATCACAAAATATTCCTACAGGATTCATTTTATTATTCAGTTCCTCAAATGTGTTATTTAAAAATGAATATATAGCCATTTCTATGGATGATCCTTTTTTGAACCCAAATTGTGAATTAGTTAGGATATTATAGTGTGTAACATGTTTTATTACTCTACTATACATGACTTTTTCAAAAACCTTTGAGAATGTTGAAAGTAATGAAATGGGACGATAGTTGTCTACACATGTTACGTCTCCTTTTTTAAATAATGGTTTTACAACAGCATATTTTAGTCTATCGGGAAAAACACCTTGTATTAAGGATTCATTACAAATGTGAGCAAGTACATGACTGATACAGTCCGAACATCTTTTCAGTAATTTACTTGAAATATTGTCATAGCTGGAAGAATTTTTAGGTTTTAATTGTTTAATGAGTTTATTTATTTCTGAGACTGTTACTGGTGGCAATTTCATCTCCACAAAGCTATTTGGGAAAGCAGTCTCAAGAAGCCTTAGAGCACTATGTGGGGATTGTTTTTCTATGCCTAATTTATCTACTACTGATGTAAAATGTTTGTTAAATATTTCACAAACTTCCCCTACTTCGCTATACACATGTCCATTTTGTTCTATTTTTATGTCTTTAGAGTGATTTACAGTTTTTCCTGTTTCAGTCTTTATTATATTCCATATTGTTCTCATTTTATTGTCTGAATTTTCTATTTTCGCCGATATGTACTTGTTCTTGGCCTTCCTTATTACATTTCTTAGTATTTTAGAATAAAGTTTATAGTGAACTTTCAGCGCATAGTTATCTGATTCTCTCATTTTTAAATAAAGGTCCCTCTTTGTTTTACTAGAGATTCTAATACCCTTTGTTATCCATCCCATGCCCAGTTCATTGTTTGGAGTGTTGAGAATTTTCCTTTTTTTGAAACTACCTTCAAAAAGTGTTAGAAATATATTCAGAAAGGAATCAAATTTTGCATTAACACCCTGCGCATTATATACTTCTAACCAGTTTTCATTGTTTAAGGTATCTATGAAGTGTTTTATATTATTTTCACTAATATTTCTTCTATAAACCCAGCTTTTCTTTATCTGTTTAACAGTGTTCCTGGACTCGATACGTAATAGCTGGGCATCATGATCTGAGATACCATTTATTACTGGATGTATGCTGTAATTACTGCACTGAGAAATATCCATAAAAAAATTATCAATTGCAGTCCTGCTATTATTTTGTATTCTCGTAGGAAAATTTACAAGTGCTGTTAAGTTAAAAGACAACATCAAGGCTTCCATATCTAATCTATCATTGCTGTGATTCAGAAAGTCAACATTGAAATCTCCACATAATACTATTTGTTTGCTATTTGTAAAACTTAGTAGCAAAGACTCTAAATGAGATAAAAACAGTCTGAAATTACCTGAGGGGGCCCTGTAAATTGCTATCACTATCAGCTCTTCCTTATCATATTCTAGTTTAGTAACACAACATTCAAAGTGTTGTTCTATACAATACTTACTTACAACTACACTACTGCATTCAATATTATTTTTAACAAAAATGGCAACTCCCCCTTTCTCCATTTTACATCTGCAGAAATGAGAGCTTAATTTATAATTTGGGATGGACAGCTGAGATATTCCTGTATCAGACAAATGATGCTCAGATATACACAAAACGTCTACATTAAAATTTCTGGAATTTTGAATCTCTTCTAGGCTTAAGGTAATGTCATCAGTTTTACTAAATATTCCTCTTATATTTTGGTGGAAAATACTGGTCTGAACACTTTGACGCAATGACTTTGAATTGTTTATTTTATTATTACATACTGGTATATCAGTTGGAATTTTTAATTTCAACAAATTATGATCATCAGAGACATTAATTTCCTTAAGACATCTTAATAAATCTATTTTATTTACCCTAAAAAAGGCCGCGACCTAACACCATTTATCACAGGAATACCTCTTTCACTCACCTGGCATCCTCTGACCTCATCAGCAATAAGAAGCGAAAGCTTCCTCTTACCTCTGACATTCAGATGGAGTCCATGGCGAGTATAACTGTCCCTACCAATGCAGGCCACATCAATCAAACCAATGTGTGAATTAGCCGGCTGCCAGAGAACCCTTTCCAAGGATGCATTTGTACGCCTGATGTTATGCCACATCCAGGGTTTATCGTAACGCTCAAGCAAACCAACAAATCTCACACTTGTCTGACGTGTGTTCTTGTTGTTTACAAAAGCAAAAATTGCTGAATCTGTTGAAACGCCTTGTCTAAAACCAAACTGTACTTTACTGAGTAGGTCATTCTTTTGTAGATGTGCATACACCCTTCTGTACATTGCTTTTTCAAAGATTTTTGAAAATGCTGGTAGAAGTGATATCGGTCTGTAATTTTCAATCTTTGAGGTACCACCCTTTTTATAAAGCAGTTTGATTATTGACTTCTTGAGTGAGTCAGGAAAGATACCTTCTTCAAAAGAACTATTACAAATATGACTAATAACTGTACTAATGCTGGTGTTACATTGTTTTACTACATGGGTTGAAACCTCATCATAACCAAATAACTTTTTATTTTTGAGGGATTTAATAATTTTTTCAATTTCATTTTGACTGGTGGGAAATAGAGACATAGGTGCTGTTTTTGGTGACAAGGATTTAAGTATTGCTATAGTATCCATATTCCCAATATATTTTCCTATTATTTTTTCAGCAACTGTTAAGAAGTAGTTATTGAAAGCACTTCCTACATAAGAGGGGTCATTCACAAGTTTATCATTAATGCTTATAGATATAGGTTTATGTTCAAGGGATGATACAGTTGTTTCTCTTTTAATAATGTTCCAGACACTTTTTATCTTATCTGAACTACTAATCTCATCGTTTATGGCCAAACGTTTAGCTTCTTTTATTACTTTGGTTAAAATTCTACAGTAAGTTTTGTAATGTTGTCTGAGAAGCATATTATCAGTATTCCTAACTTTTACATACAATTCCCTTTTATGTCTGCAAAATGTTTTAATACCAACTGTAGCCCAATTTTTTTTACTCGTTTTTGACCAATTGGAGCTAGTTTTGTAGGGAGACACCTTTCGTAAATTTCTAAAAACCTTTGGTGAAAGTAATTGAATTTATTGTTTACCCCTTTTAATTTAAAAACAGTGCTCCAGTCCTCATTGAGAAGTTCATCATTTAATATTTTTATTGAATTGTTCTTTAATGGCCTAACTCTGACAAATCCTTTCTTTTTGTTATTTTCATTTACCACAACATCCAAAGTATTTATTTGAGCATTATGGTCTGACAAACCATTTTCCATTGGAACTGTTTCATGTATTTCTAATTTATTTTGCTCTACAAAAATGTTATCAATAATGGTACTACTATCTTTTTGTGTTCTAGTTGGGAAATTTACAGTTTGATAGAGATTGAATGATCTAAGCTTTCCTAGAAGATAATCTGTCTGGTTACATTCTACAGCAAAATTTATGTTGAAGTCTCCTCAGAGGACAATTTCCCTTTTAGTACATGATAAATTTATTAGAACCGCCTCAAGTTTATTACAAAATTTACTGAAGTCTCCTGTGGGAGCCCTATAAACTGTCAGCACTATAAGATATTTGTTTCCTAATTCTAACTGAATTGCACAACATTCAAAATCTTGTTCCTTACAGTATTTACTTACATCTAACGATTTTGTCTCAGTATTTTCTCTTACATATATTGCTGCACCACCCATTCTCATCTCTGACCTGCAATAACAAGAAGCTAATCTATATCCAATAAAAGTGAGGAGACCTATTTCAGAATTCTTCAGATAATGTTCTGTCAGATATACGATATTCATGTTAAGATTCAATGATTTTTGGGTTTCTTCTATAGATATTATCAACTCATCAAGTTTGCTTGAGATACCCCTAATGTTCTGATGGAACAAAGCTATTTTAGACTGACATTCTTTATTTTTTACTGTAATACCATTATGTAAATTTCTTAAATAACTCTTCCTACTCTTGACATTTGGCCTAAAAAAGACTGAGTCCTACCACCAATTACCACTGGGTTGGGGTTCACATCTAATCTGCCTCTCCTGATGCTACTGGCAATCAGTTGCGTTAGCTTCTGCTTGTCCCGAACATTCAGGTGGAGTCAATGAGAGGTATGGTCACTCCGTGTTATGCCAGAAACACCTATCCGACCAATGTGTGTTCGGTCAACCTGACACAATGCACGCTTCAGATCTGCCTGTGTACGCTGTATATGACCACACATCCAGGGTTGATCATAAAGCTTGAAGAGGTCAACAAAACCAACATTGGTGTGAGTGGTGTTTTTAGCAATGTTGTCAATGTCTGTTTCAACACAATAATTGAGATTTCTGGACAGACTATTTCCAGGACCCCCAACTATAATTATATGATCCTCTTAAGTAAGATCTTTCCCCAGGTTTGAAATTTCATCCACAACATTGCCAAGTTCTGCATTAGGCTTAAATATACTACACACCTCAACATCAGAGCCCAGGCTTGACTGTAAAATTGCACTTAACCCCCTACCGTGACTACTTCCAAGCAATAACACCTTCTTGGATTTCTTTTTATGAGGTTTGCACAATGTGTGCTTTTTTATGGCTTTGTTGCAATGAGACAGCCCTGCTGTGGTATCTGATACATCCTCAGTTAGATTCTCCAACACCCCAAAAGTATTGGAAACTTCCAACTGAAAATTTGTAGAATGCAGGTCCTGTTGTTTCCCTCCAGTTTTGGCTGCAATCCACTGGAATTCCTTAACATTTAATGCTGCTTTTTCAGCCTTCAAAACGTTGAGTTCTTTTGTTAATTCAGCCACTGTAGATTTGAGACAAGAGATCCTACTTTCTAGTTCCTTCTTTTCCTTGCTACTTTTGCAAGTCAAACAACTCCAAGGAGAGTGAAGTGCATTTTCAGCTTCCATGTAGCCACATTTCGGATGAAAACAAACTCCACAATCATTACAGCTGTTTCCCTGCTTTACAACCCTGCGACAGCCACCACACTTCATGCTCATTGAGATATTAAACAAAAACAAGATATGGGCCCTTGAATAGATTTGTAACTTAACCTATAAATACCTTTCCTTATTTTGCAATTTAATTTCCACAAGACACACCTTTCTCCGTTTACCAAGCAAGAAAACCAATTTTAACAATAAACCTGTTAGTAACTTCTTGTTTCCTTCACTGATAGAAGATTAATTCCCTTTAACTGGAATTAGTAGGATGTAAACAAAACACACATATTTCAAACTTATCAAACCAACACCTTTTTTAACTATTTAAACTATGATACTTTGTCTACACAGTGTTACTACATTCTAATTCGCTAAATACACCACCAGACAAATATTTATACACGTTATTTAATATTAAAAGTAATTTAAAAGAGCTGGTATCAATTCACAACTTCCGCGAGTAATTTAGTTGAAGACTACTACAGTCCATTTGTGTTCACAGATCATAGACGTGAATTACTAGGGGTATACTTTTGGGGTGATACCATAGTGGAAAAATGAATGATAAAAATGATGAGGCTCTAGGAGGGAAACGAAATTCATATTCATTGTTCAGAGGTGAATGTAGAATGATAATTTATTGGTGCGGATTTGAATTTACCTGGTACTAACTGGGTGGGAAATAAAATTAATAACACAAGGGAATAAAGAATTGCAAAATACCATAGTAAGGGAAAGTGGCTTCTCACAAGTGGCAGATGAGAACACAAGAGCAAGAAATTTTTGGGCTTATAACCAATCTTCAACAAAATAGTGAAGTGGCTGCCTAATGGAGGCTGGCAGCTAACTAGAGTAACAGACCCATGGTCAGCAGCTTAGAAAAAAAAATCAACAAGGCAGGAATTATTTATTTATTTATCAATCTTGTTTCATTTATGGGTGGGAGTTTGAAGGAATGAACCAAAGAATTCTAAAAACTGATAAGATATTGCAGGTAGAAGTTGGCAGAAAACATTATTATTAGCTAGTAAAGTTTTTTTATCTTTCATATCAATATACAAAATGTAAAATTTGTATGTATACAAAACAATAAAAACAAAGATTTCACAACTACTTAGAGAACAGCTCTGGTGAGTGGTGGTTTTGTGGGAAGATGGAAGGGTTGGAGTGGAACGAAGATTACTGGGTGTTGTTATCTTAAATTAAGACCTAGCAATTGTATGGCACACCAGTTTCCACCTTATGAGTTCAGAGATGTTGCTTAAGTCTGAGTGGTCTCTGATAATATAGATGGTGAAGCATGAATTGAAATTGTTTGTATCATGTGTGGTGGTATGATAGGATACTAGGTGGTGAAGGTATGGGGTAAATACAGCTTGTCTTTGTCTGTCTGATGGCCAGTGGATTCATGGCCAGACCTATGTTTGAGGCTCGGCAATGGATGCTGGTTGGGTGATTTAGATGGGAGGATACATCTGCTTCTCGAGGTCCATAAGCCTGGTAACACAGGACATGCCATAGTTGCTGCTTATGATTCACCAACTTAACGTATTTCTGCCTTTGCAGTCCAACACTTACAACTGACAATTGTCAATCAGCTTCCCTTTCACATTAAATACACCCATTTCACATTTCCTCCTCCATCAATCTACAGTGTCCAGATCTCTTCCCTCTGAATCCATCTTACTAACTATTGACGTGACTTCCATATACACCAACATTTCCCATAGACATAGTGCCATGTAATATTTTCAGGGTCAGTAACTCCTCCTGCCCCTTCCCCACCTCCAGCCTCCCCCTGCCCCCTGCTTCCCTGCTTTCCCCACCCAAACAGCCTTCCCACCAGATCCTTCCTCACCAACTTGGCTTGCCCGTTACTTAACAACCTACTTTTTTTCCTTTGAGGTCAAAATTTACCATCAGATTCATGGGCACTTATATGGCACCCTGTTACACAAACCTGTTTCTGGGCCTCTTGGAACAGATCTTCCTGGATGAGGCCCTCCAGAAATCATTAAGACATCTTCATGATCTGGAGACATGGAGGAAATGATCTTCTCAGTTTCTTTATTGGTCTCAACTCCCTGAAATTCACATGGACCTATTCTCAAACACATGCCACTTTCCTGGATGTGGATTTATGGCTCTCTGTGGCTATCACAGCCTATCTCTCCATACAAAACCCACCAACCTACAGCAGTAACTTCATTATAACAGTTGCCATCCTTATCGCATAAAAATTTTCCTTTCCCTACAGTCTTGGCATCCTTGGCTACTCCATCACATGTTCTTACCAGCAAGCCTTCCTAACCTCTGATATCTCATAATTATCCACCAAATATAGTTCATAAACAACTTTTGTGTGCCACAATACAACCTGCCCAACCTGTCAACCAACCTAAACCATCAAAAACTAACTACAGTCCAGTTTTAGTCACCCAGTACTTTTCAGGCCTTGAATTAATTAATTGAGTCCTTCGACAAGGTTATGATTTCCTTTGAGCCTGCCCTAAAATGAGAACCCTCCTCCAAAAAAAATCCTTTCTCATCTACCAAGAATCTGCTTCATTAGGCTTCCTAACCTCAGCCAACTCTTCATGCATAAACATGGGTGTCCCGGGCTTACAAGTCAGCCCCAAGGCTGCTTACTGTGTAGCATATCTTGCTTAAAATTGTGCCTCCACTATCTTCACCAACCCAGTAACTGGGAAAGCTTTCCCACCATAGGACTTGTCACATTTGTATCCACTTATCTAATATAACTTTGCCTAGCCTTATTCATTGCTCTGACCATGGACCCACTGACCATAAGAATGAAAGAACACAGACAAACTGTATTTTCCCAGAACCCTCACCACCCAATATCTAATCATACCACACTTGATACAATCAATTCCTGGTTCACCATCCCTGCCATCAGAGTCCTCTCAGACCAAAGCAGGTTCTCTTTCTCAGAAGGTGGGAACTGGAATACCAGTATAAATTGAGTACCATACAACCTCCAGGTCTTGATTTAAGATAACGCCCACTAATCTTCCTTCCACTCCATTCCCCACTCCATCTTCTGACAAAACCTACAAATCTACAAAAATACCTTTTCTTTAACAGTTGTGTGACTGTTCCAATGAATAATCTCTCTCCAGGTATGCCCAAAATCTGTCCCTAGCTCACATCCCCTGGAGCAACCCTCCTTCCCCCACCCCCCCTCTCCATGACCTTACACATAAACAACTCATCCTCTGTACAACTACTCCAGTGCCATATCTTTTGAAACTAACTGCAGCTCCACTTTCATCACCCAATTCTTCCCTCGTCTTGAGCCCATTTTCATAATCCGTTGTCATGACCATGGTGGCACAGAATTGTGCGTTTGCAATTAAAAAGTATCCTGGTCACCACTCTATCAAAATAGAAAACATTATGGATGAGCCCACTGTAGGTTATGTTACAGCACTGAAACGAAGATTAGTGGTTTCACAGTTCTTATGTTTTATTGTGTTCAAATTGACAGTGAGGGTCACCTCGATACCATGCTAAAAGTTTAATCATGTTAAAAGATAAGACAACGTTGTAAGGTGCCTGTTATTTAGTTAAATAATGTCCCCTCAGGTCATTATTAGTAGAGGGGAAGAGTAGTAGCAAAAGAAGTATCAGTTTCCCATTTTAAGTTTGATGTTTCACTCCGGTATCTTCGTCTAGAATCGGCTAATGCAGATCCGATAGGCCCACCCCGAGGACACGATACCGACACTGATACAGATAACTGTTCACTTATAACACCGATTTTGATGGGATAAAGTAGCACATTTAGTGGGAATAGACATTCAAGACACTTTAAAAGATAAATTAGATGAAAAACTTACCAAAGTAGGCCGTAATAAGGATCAGAAGGTAACGCCATAAGCACACATGTTAAACATTTGCAGCCCCGTATTTTGATGATATTAGACACTTTTCAGTACTGCAAAGGGTAGATTAAGGGGTAAAAACACCCTAGAATTAAGAATTTGTAACTCTTAGCTCTAGATAGGGAAGGTTTAACGAGTAATAAATTAAATTAGCTAGGCCACAACACAAGTTAACATTTTGAAAATTCACAACGGAGATAACTCCATTTTCACTGTAATAATTTATACACCACAGGAAACTACACTCACTTTGGAACGTTTTGAGGTACCTTTTAGCAAAATCGGAGTAGTAACAGGGGAGCAATAGAATTTATAAGTTTAAAATGTACTGATTGGAACATGAGGGTTGGGAAATAATTTTTAAAACACCGTACAGTGAACATACAGACTTGAGGAATAGTTTAAAGAGTTGGAAAAAATTCAGAGAATCCAAAAATAATTTTTACTTGACGATAGCTTGAATATCTTAGAGATTACCAAAAACAATGAATTACGTTTCAAAACATTACCGGCAACGAAGAGGATCATGGGACTGATATAGGACTCACGCTATAGGTTGGTACATAGTAGGGTAGATTAAGGAATCCAGTTAGCGAGCTTATTTTTGTTGATAAGTTGGTACACAGGGGCATCACGTCATCGCGGCAATAAATAGAGGAGGCCATGTTGTCCCAGGTCACATTTTGGTCGGGTGTCCTAGGGAGTGGATGTTCGGGCTGTGATCCGAAATCATCGTGCACAGGAAGTGGAGAAAACATCGTGTGTTCGACACCATACTTGAAGCGTGGTAGGCAATGTAACTTTTAAATTTGGGGGTCTCTTGCTGCTTGTCCTCATAACCGGTAATCTTTTGGTAAGGAAGTTTTGATTTGCCTCAAGTGTTAACTGATTAATTTGACTATGCAATTGTGAATAAAACTCTGGAACCCTAGAAACTTGACTTTATCTTCGAGTAGTTTTCAGACCTTTTCCGGATTTTAGGTTATCAAAATTCGGTGGCAACCATCATGATCAGTTAACCATCCTAGGTGCACGAGTCATAAAAAAAGAACAGAACCTTTGATTTAGTCATTTCCTGGAGACTAGTTGAGCTTATTAAGTCTGTGCTCAACCTCAGCACAGCTTTGTTTCTCACAACGTCTCCATTCATGCAATTGCAGGTAACAACTCTTCCATGTGGGAACTGTTTACAAGTTTTCTGCACACATTCGAACGACGCTGTACACACAAGACAATTGCACCACGTTACCCTGTTGCACCACATGACTACTTCTCTCCACAATCTGCTTGATATTTTCCAAAGATATTCCTCTTTATCCAACACCATTGATACTCAATATATCGATATACAAGGCTTGCTACTTCCCCCTCTATATTTTTCCTTGTTATTGTCAATTTCAACTGTCCAAAAAAAGATAAATTCAAGGTTTGATATTAACACATATGTTACAACTAACCCTTAAAACTTACAATTAACTTTCTAAACATATGTAGCATTCTGATATCAAAATAATTAATGACAAACCTCACAGTTTATGAATACCACCAAAAGCTAAAATGACATAAATTTTAAATGACTGTATAAGGAAATTATGATACAGTAAATATGAGAACACTGTTAAGTAATGAAAATAAGGAGTAATGTAGCAGGTCTTGATGTGTACACATTCAGTCCCGTTGCCAAATGTCTCACCATGAAGATGATTAAGGTTTGTACCAAAATATTGTAAAGTGGGTCCATAGAATTCCTATGGTATGTGCACTTCTTTCCCCTGCCATATTTCTTGCCTCTTGCATGATTAATGTTATGAACCGAAATATTGTAAAGTGTGTGCGTTTTTTTTTTTTCTTGTATTCATCTGGACTTCCTACCTTCACCTGTGGTGAGTGAGCTGTTGATTTTCTCTATCCTATCCTATATTCAAATAATAATAATACTTCCTGTTTTTATTATATTAAATGATAGTTTCTTCCAATTTGAAAAATATTTTTCTTCGTTATTAACATTAAAAACTGAAGTACAATAGAACCCCAATTATCTGAATCAATTGGGACCAGACCCCATTTGGATAGTAAAAAAATTGTGTAATTGGATTAGTTTTTCGAAAAAGGGTCTATTTTAATTACTTTCTGTACGCATGTTGAAAATGGGAGAAAAAACAATTTTTAAAGAAAAATACTTTTTAATTAATTAAATTAAAAAGCGACACTTTTACATGATAAGCATACTTACAAGAGCTGTACATTGATAATCTTGGTCAAAGCAAGCTGTTTGATTGTATTCATAAGTTTTTGGGCAGCAAAATCACGCATCTGCTTGACAGTGAGAAGATTTATGTGGTCACGCTTGGGCTGATGTTCCATACACTTAATTAAAAAAGCGATTTGGATATTCAGCGGTTCGGATAGTCGGAGTTCTGATAATTGGAATTCTACTGTATACAAATCATTTACCAGTAGTGAGTAATTATTAACTACTAACAATGGCACAATAACGGTTAAGGGTGGGGTTAGTGATGGGAAGATAGTTTGTTATTGAATAAAGTGAGACATAATTTATTAAAGTGTGAAAGATATATGGTGGCCACAAAGCTCAGGTGGTAGAGCATCTGACTGCGATCCAGATGACGGAGGTTTGATCCCCAACGAAGCTGAGGATTTTTCCTCGAAGCTAAATGTCCAGAACGGCTCCCCAGGCCCACTCAGCCTGCTATCCAATGAGAACCATGGAGGAAATGTAAAGAACAGCCAGATTGTGGCATTGACCCTGCCACGAATCCTACTGAAATCAGCAGGAGCTTTAGGAACCCGATGACCTTTTCTTTACCTTTATGAAAGATATATCAAAATTTAAATTTTTTCATTAAATTTTTACAATCTGTGCAAATCACATGAAAGGTCAGCAATTAGCACTGATAATCTCTTACATTCTCAAATCAGTTATGGGTTGGAAACGGCTTTTTTGAACATGATGTTTAAGCATTATCCACTGCAATATGCATTGTACTATGAGGCAATGATCAGGTATGTAAAATTACATCCAGGCTGTTGGAGCTACCTGCAGCCCATCTTATGTCCTAAGGAGAGAGTAGGTGCTAATCTGTGGCCTTCTACCTTTCATCCTCTGAGTGCAATTTTGTGTGAATGGAGGTATTCAGATCTCATGCTGTGTCATGACCAATTTTTAAAAGCTGATTTCAATCTAAAAAACTGAAAGAGCCAGAAATGTTTGCTCAGCCTGTCTGGTTGAAATTGTTGCCTTGACTGCCATCAAAGAAGCTTTCCCCTTTCTCTGTAGTTTGTAAATCATATTCAAAACTGTCAAAATCATTTTGACTTGTCATGACTGACCAATCCAATAGAAAATTTACTATTATAATTTTAGTAGCTTACAGACCCGGCTTCGGTCAGCAGAAGATAAAAAAGTCAGAGCAATTTTACCACTATCTATTAAGATAATGGTCCACCAAAACATGCCTTGGTGAATATTCTGATATTTAACAAATATTTACAGTAACAGTTACATGCAATTTCACAAACCAAAGTAGAATAAGCAAAGAAACCATTCAGCAAAAATAGCTGACAGGACATTATTGGATTAGATCCCCCTGAAACAAAACATCTACTTGCTTAACCAGCTAAACTATCATATCTACAGTTGAATAAATTAAAAAAGATCACCAATTAAAGCATTATTTTTCATGTATCAGAATTATTTCAAATAACTTGCAGATAATTATACACAGACTTTTTTACTAAATTGCATAATAAAACATGAAGATAGAGAGCTAAAAATTATATTATTTACACAAGTAGTTATAAAGTACATTTCTTTTTTAAAGTGTCACAAAGAGATCACACAGATACTGTCTGCCTGCTTGTGACTGTGCTTACCCATGGCAGTGAAGAAGGAAAGTTGGCAGCTCATGATGACTGGTACAAACTTGATGACATGATTAGCTGTTTCACATCAGATTGTTGTCCATCCCTAACAGGGAAACCTAAATTATTTTTTATTCAGGTAGGTTTTATAAAATTAATATATGCACTTACCAATTTAATTATGTGTTCTGTCCATCATTGTACCAAAGGATAACATACCATGAGAGATATTTGTTTATTTTCCTGTGCCCACACATAAATTTTTGAAGGCAGAGCAAAGCTTCAATTTGAGAGAATATGAAAGTATTTAAACATTAAAAAAGTATTGGCAACTTTCACACAACATGGTAATAATTCACAATTTGAGAAGATATTACAATTCATAGCAAGTAAAAACATTTAAATAACATTTTGTGATGAATTAGTATAATTACTTCTGTATTAAGGATAAGGTAAAATAAATGTTAGTAACAAATGCAGGAGTCTAAGTTTGAGCCTTCAACTGTATTAGTTAATATTCACTTAATTTCTGCTTCCATAGCAATAAGTCATTGTACTTTTAGATTAGATATGTTTATTGTAATCTCATTACTTTAATTAATTGGGGAAATATTATTGGGAAGTGATGATAAAAGAAAAACTCAAATGACACTTCTCATAGGGTAGTGGTGATTTGAAAAAACTGCACTGAATGGAATGGGGGGCAGTGAGGGAATAGAGCACATGAATGAGGTTTTCAATAGTTTCAAAAGGTTTGTTTCAGAATTAGGAAGATTTCAGGAAACTATAAGAGCCATTATGTCTCAACCAATTGATGTGGAAAGGAAACATGAAAAACTTAGTGGTGAGGCAGAAGTCATCAGAAATTTCAGGTATTGTTGGGAGAAATAGGGATAACCTGATTCCCGAGATTGGGAGTGATGAGACTCTTGCAGACATGAGAATAGGTAAGTTGCAGCAGGTCGTTAGATGTAGAAAAGATGGCATAAAAGATATGAAGAAAAATGTTAAATTAAAGTAGTCATTGGCCTAAACAATATTGAGAACTGTGAAATACTTATAAAGCACTTTGATAAGCTTCTAAACTGTCCTGAACCAACCAATAAATTGGATTTTTCAGGAATTAATTAATATCTAGATGAATATACATCACCCACTGTTGAAGAAATTAAGTAAGTAATTAACATTCTAAACAAATAACAAAGCTAGTGGAAAAGACTGCATAACAGCCAAACTGTTAAAATGGTCCCAATAAAAAAATCATTCAAGAGTTACAGCTAATTTTTTAAGGTATCTGAAGAACAGAGAAGATTACAGATAAATGGAAAGTGGCATTAATACATCCATTGCATAAAAATGGTGACAAACAAAATTTTGATAACTGTAGAGGAGTATCCCTATTGTGAGTAGCTTATAAAGTATTCTCAAACCTGTTGTTGAACAGAGTAAAGACAACACTTGACAAGCAATTGGGAGAGTACCAGGGTGAATTTTGAAAGGGTAGATCTTGCTCACAGCAAATATTTAATCTAAAATCCATAATTCATCATAGAATATTAAACTCCAACAACATAATAGTAAAACTTATAGATTTTAAAAAGGCTTTTAACTCTGTTGATAGGGAAACCTTGGACAAAACAATTTTTGAATTTTCAGTGAAATCTAAATTAGCAAACCTAATACTTGAAACTCTTACAGACAAAAGTAAAATTGATGTGTGAGTGGAGACTTTCCTGGTGTACATATGCAATGAAATCCTCTCGGGTGTCCAGCCTGGACACCTGTGAGGAATTCTTGCAAAAGTAAAATTCATGGGTGAAATCTCAAAACAAATCTCAAACAAATACAGGGGTGTTTGGGAAGAAAAAAAAAGGTGTTCAAATTAATTGCCCAGCATTTTCTATTGATTTCGCTACACTTTCAGAGAACATTACAAATGCAAAAACACAAATCAATCTCTTGGAATCAATAGCCAACAAAACAGGTTTGAGAATTTCAGTAAAAAAAAAATTAAATTAACTACAAACATTAAAAAAGGACCAAAATTTTTAACGATAGATATTGGAAGAATAGAGAAAGGAAACAAATTTAAATATCTGGATGAAATAATTCAAGAAATGTATTAGATAAATCTGCCATAGAGAAAAGGATTCACAGGATGGAAAAGAGTGTATAGTATCAGTAAAAAAAAGTATAACAAAAAGTGCTTGTCTAAAAATCTTAAAATAAGGCACTACAACTCGGTCATGAAACCAGAATGTCTATATGCTAGTGAATGCCTAGTGTTGAACTATAGATTGGGTAAACTGGAATTACTAGAAAGAAGAGAACTCTTGGATTGAGTTAAAACAACAGAACTATGGAAATTAAGACGTAATAAGGAAATATATCAGAACACAGAAAATATAACAGAATCAATAAGGAAAAGGAGATTTTCTGTTTTTTGGACATATCTACAGAATGAATGATAACAGACTAATGAAAAAGATATTCAAATACCTTTGGGGAAAAATCAACAACCAGTTGGATTCAAGAGGTTAAGAAAGATTTGGAAAGAAATAAGATAAGAGAAGAGTAAATTATGGAAAGATAGGTCTTTAGAAAGAAGGTATTAAGTTTGGAACGATTCCTAGGCAGAAGAGGGAAGAAATCAGCTCCAAAGTGGTAGTCAGTTTGTTGAGCAAGGTCATATCTTTCTTGAGAAAGCAGAAAGATATTTTCACTATTTGATATTTGATGAGTTTGAGAAGATTCATACTGAAACAGATTATCTATATGATCTAGATCCGCAAAGGTCAGCTCTTCTATGGTCATCTCGGAGAGGTGCAGAAAGTTTTGCCAGAGCAATTACACTATCGACAAAAAAGTCATGAGAAGAAAAGGATGAAATGTAATGAAATGATTAAGGAATATTGGATTGAAAGGAAGAAAAAACAACAACAAAAGATGAAGAATTGAAATTGGAATGTGGTCCCAGAAGGCTTTTTCAGAAAGAAGAAGAAGAAAGAAGATGAGGGAGGTAGAGCACATTTCTCCTCAGGATCAATTAGACATAGGATACCAAGTTTCAAGTGTATATAAACCTAATGCAATATTTTGTCAGCTTACTAAGGATATATTTCACTTTGTAGGAGTTTCACAAAGGAGCGTGGATTAGTAATTTTTTGGGTACCTGAAATGGTATTGATAGAGATTCAGGTAATTAGTACAGGGAGTGACCCCAATAATGAAGTTAAAGAGATACAGGATTCCAGAGATAAATTGATGCAGATTCTGTGTTACCATGATCAGCCACAGTTTTTTCTGGTCATGATACAAATAATCCTGGAGACTTGAGGGCTACTTCAGAAAGACATGGTTTACATCATAGAGGTTGTGGTTGTAGATACCATTAGTAGGTGCATTACTAAACATTACATGAGGTTCTTATGATGGCATTAAGATACTACCTGTTAAAAACTAAAGGCTGCTGGTGAGAGAAAACACAGATCACTGATGGAAGGAGGGGAAAAAATCATTAATTGTAAAGAAGCAAGTGATGATAAAGAAAAAAAGTCAAAGGAGGAATTGCTGTAAGAAATTTAGAGGGCAGCAATTAAAAAATGCCAAAATCACATATCATATTATAACTATTGACTGCAAGGTTATAAAATGTAAAACTAAGGAACAATATTGAAATATAGCCCAACACTTAACATGGGTGAAGGCGGCTGGGAATGATGAACTTAAAAGAGACAAACACAAGAAACGCAATATTTTGCCAGTTAGCTTTATTCTTGCCAGGAGTGAGACACCAGGCAGGGTATGACTTACACATGCTGAAGGCTGTCAGGCAAATAAAAGCATTTTCCTTATATATAGTTTATTCTAATTAGTGATGTGCTGGATCGTTAAAAATGTATATCCGCGGATACGGATACAGATACGGATCATTAGTGTCTAGATCCGCGAATACGGATACGGATCTCAACATCTCAACTTGGATCGACAGTGGTAAAGTCGTCAACTACGATATATTATCCACCAGCGTCCAGCTTACGCGAAGTGTTTTGACCTTGTACTGTGCGTGTTTATGTTTATATTTTAGGATGACATAGGATTGCGTAGATTATATACGTTTCTGTTTTTTTGGAAGTTGTAAGTTAAATTAAAATAAAAAAAATTATACAAAAAAGTATAGTAGTGTAACATGGAAATATTTTACTATAGTAAATGAAGAATCTGCTAAATACAAACTCTGTGAAGGAATGTATTCCCACGAATGTACAACTTTCTTAAAAATTCATCTTCAGTCGAAACACCCACAAAAATATGAGTTATTCTTAAAAGAAGACTCCATAAGAAGATTGCCGGTGAACACATTCAGCAGGGATCATCTTTAAAAACGGTAAAAATAGAATTCAGAAAAACATTTTTAACGAATACGTATAAAAAGTCAAAATGTAGGATAATAAAAATTATTTAAAACTATTTAATTGCCGAAATGATAGCTTTATCTGGATTACCTTCTCAACACGTAGAAGATTTTGGGTTCCAACGATTGCTGGATAATGTTATTGCAAATTATGTTCTAAAAGGCAGGAACTTTTTACGGAATTTATCTGCAGCGAACTTTAGGATCGAAAATAAAGACGTGTTGAAGGATTTTGAGATAGTTTCCTTCACATCCTATATCTGGTAGACTTTTTGATAAGGTGTTTCATTGGTATCCAGAACATTACATAAGATTTTATAAGGAAAAATATCATTTTAAAAGCGGAGATACTTGAACGCCAAACGGGAGATTACATTTCGGAAATATTTGAAAATATGTTTGAAGGGTGGGGAATCCCGAACAAAATGTGCACTGCGTGGTAAGAGATGGAGAATCCAACATGAAAAGTTCCTGCACTTTGTCTGACATAGATAATATTGATTGTGCAGCACATCAGCTGCACCTGATTGTTAAAAAAAGCTGTTAACAATAATAGTAAATAAACGGGTCGCACATATGTAACAAGCGTTCCAAGTGAGCAGTTTTTCAGTGTAGTAGGAATAATTTATGATGCTCATCGTAATAGACTTTTGGGTGACAAAACTGCGAATTTACTCTTTTTGAAGTACAATTTACCAAACTTAATGTTAAATATAACACTTATTTTTTTAAGTTTCTGTAAAAGTGATTATTTTATCTGATGTAAACATTTTAGCAGTACCTTAAACATAATTTCAGCTAGTAAATCACAAAGAATAGAGGCCTGATCTCACTATAAAGATAGTTAAAATAATATCCTTAAAACTTACTACAGTGGTAAGTTACCAGTTACCGTTGGTAAACTAGTAAAATAAATATAAGAACGAAGACTTTTCCGGCGTACGACTGCAATGAAGTTCTTCACTGGTGTACCGCCGGATTGTGTTGTGTGAACACGATATTTCGACGACTAGCTCCTCCATCTTCACAGATAGAGTATCCATGGGTCAGCCGACCAGTGCAGATGTCTCCACACCTGAAGAGGACGGCGGAGCTAGTCGTCGAAATATCGTGTTTTCACAACACAATCCGGCGGTACACCCCTGAAGACTTCATTGCAGAAAAATATATGTTTAAATAATTAATTTTTGCAATATAAATGTGCCAGTTATGAGATTTTAAGAAATTTGAAGTAATTGGAATTGAAGTTAATAGTATTTCATAGCTAGATATCTTTAAAATTTTATATACGTGCTCAGTGAAATTCTTTACAAAAGATCCGTTAAAGATCCACTAAAAAAGTAACGGATACGGATACGGATACAGATCTTTTTTTCCCCTCGGATATCCGCGAATACGGATACGGATACGGATATCCGGCACATCACTAATTCTAATACACAACCCATAGTGAGTCATAGGTGCAAAAGCTTTGGAAAAGCTGGATGATGAGTTTTTTTAATGAGTGATGTAAAATGTAAAGCAGAAGTGGAGGTATTGGTTTTTTAAATTAATTTTTTAAATTTAATTGTGAAGTCTCATATTCCTTGGTGGCAATTTCCCTACTTATCTAGGCTTGCATATCACAATTATTTGTCTTAAATTATCTCAATATTGCAAGCAAATTGATCAGCATTTCCCTTGGTAGTGTATTGCAGCATTTCAACTCCATCCCAACAAAATTAAATTTTCCTACTTCTTTATGACACAAATCAAGTACCGGTTTGTGCTAATGGTCACCTCCTCCCTTCCACATTCTTCTGCCAAGCTATCAAGCTCTAATTCCTCAATACAGTCCTAATATGCTCTCTTCATCCACCTCCTGTATTTCAATGACTGTCAACCTAGCTCCTTTTTCATTTCAGTAATCAATCACTGGTTATGTTCAATAATTTCCACAAACAAATCTAACTGCCAGCCTGTGTGATTGGGTTGTAGCAGACATTATCTTTGTGGATGTGGATACAGATGTGGAAGCTCAGTGCTTGACCTCCATGGAAGCAAAGATTCATTGGAGGCAGAAGTTGAAAAATATAATTGTAATTGTTTAGAATTTTAAATTTTATTAAAAATCAATATAATAATATTTTTATAAAAAGATAATAATTTATGTAACTCCACTTAAAAATCCAACAGCTTGGCTGAATGAAATTCGGAAGGATCTTAAAAGTGCAAACATAGGAGCAACAGACAACTTAGAAAGAGATAAATGGGAAGTTATAACTGAGCAACTAAAACAAAAACAATACAGACCAAAGTGGTCAGAATAATGCAAACAAGCTTTCTCAGAAAGAATGAAAGCCTATTGGAACAAGAAGAACTGAAAGAAAACTTGACTGGGTCATTTGCTTAAAATCTTCCATTTATTGGAAGAATTCGCCAATGATAATATTTTTATCACAAATCCTACCTTTTGGGCAAACTCCATCTACTTCCAGATAATACTGTTGGATTGTATTTTCCCCCCTCATTTTTCAAAAGTAAAGAAGTGCACAATGATTACACAAGTGAATTAAATTATATTCTTAATTATGCATGCACCAAAAAAGAAAAAAGAAAAAAAAGAGAAATGAGTTTGTGGCTCAATTAATTTGAGCACAAGGTCATGCCGCCATGCACATCACTGCACCTGCCACCTACCTTTCCACTGCTCTTACTGTAGTAGATGCAGGTTCAAACTTGTAAGACTATACAATTCACTGTTGCTCTTACTACAGATTTTTTTAAATCAAAAAATGTGTTATTGAAAATTAATAGAATGCTCCACTTTAAAATTTGCAGATGCAGAGATGGAAGAGAATGTACAGTTTCACACATAAGCCCTATACTTGTGTATGAAGAAGCAGAGCTCCATTACAACCCCACTTTACTGCTGTATTTAATAACAAAAATCTTGGTCACATACTCTCCAATCAGGTTCAAGCAATGGTCTGATCAAGGTTTTATATCAGAGTTCCTTGACTTCCTTGGTATATCACCTCATCAACCTCTCCAATAAATGGTGGATTTTGAAACCTCTATGAACCACCTGCCCAACAAGAACTGTCCAGTCGGAATTATTATAAAACCATGCATCAAGATACTTACACGTTACATCTACAAATGGAATTTAAATTTGAATAAGTTGTCTGGTAGCTTAGTGGTTAAGGCACTTGCTTTAAAAAGTTTTGGGTCTGGACGCTGGTTCAGATCCCGGTAGGGCCATGATTATTTTAAAAGTTGGAATTGATCAAGTGAGCTCTGCCAGGATATTCCATTGTTTGGATTACATGTTAAACTGTGGGTCCTAGAGGAAATGAACAAGCCACCCAACTTCTGACACAATGCCTTAGTATACCTCCTTTGGAAGGATCCAACCAACATTTGGGTTGCAGACAAAGTTAGTTTGTTTTTAGGTTTACATTAGTTGTTACTTTCTGGAATATTATGTAATATAACCATAGTTCTGGCAATACACCTTAAAAAAAACAGTTGAAAGAGTCTTTAAAACACATAAAACCAATTGCAAATAATTTTAGATGCATTTTCCAGTAGTTTGAGAGTCAGAAACCATGTCACTGAGCATAATTAAGTTTATTTCAAAAGTCATCGAAAGTAGTATACAGGATTTTTCCAATATCAGAATATATTTTCTCACATTTATTTTCAGAGGTGTAGAATTAAATTACAAACAAAACAACATATGATATTTTGGGTCTAGAAAATTTAGGTAATCAAGTATCATGACTTTAGTGATTTAAAAAAATGAAATAAATGTGTTCGAATTTGCACAATAAACAGTTTCTTTAAGTGACAGACATAATTTTAAAGTTACAGCAATGATTCATATATCATTTCATTCAGCATTAAACGTTGAATATTGTATAGAAGGGTAGAGATTATAGATAAATGGGAAGTGGTTTTTTTTTTTAACAAAAAGAAAATTAGGAGTTTTATATTTCCAGATTTTGTTGAATTACACTACTTGTATAATAGAAAGTACACTCAAATTAAAGATGAATTTTTTCTAAAATCGAAGAGATATTTTTTCTCAATTTCAGTAATATTTAGGCCTTAAAAGAGAATTTAAAGTTTTCAAACTATGGCACTGGTGACATCATAATGCAAGACTACTAGATTTAAGTAACATAACCAGAAGAAAGGGCTTTAGTGATTAAATAACATAACCATCACATAGGAAATAAAATTAAGGGAAGTCTGACACCATTTGTTTAGACCTATAGGACTATTATTTCTTGGAATATTCATGATCTAGACAGTAAATGTAATGACGCACTAGGAAAAGAGTGATTTTCACCTTGAAATCTATCAGAATCAAGTTGTATCATACACTAAAATTTATAGAATTTTTATAGGATATTTTGACATTAGAATCAGCTTACAGACTTAAAAATTGTAGCAATAATGAAAGATTCAAAGTTAGTGTAATTTTATGAATTTTTATCTTGAAAATGATAACACCTAGGGAAAAGCCTCTCATAACAAAAATTGACATTTAAAACATGCTGCACAACACACCAAAATTTCAGAATTATAGGAATTAAAATAAGGTTTTTCTTTGCTGAATCATGTTATTTTTTACTAAATGGATATAAGGAGTCCCAGCAAGTCATGAGGAACAGTAGTATTTGGTCAGATTTTCTAGAGTGCTGATGTGTGTTGTGAGATGTAGGAAAAAATTTCTCAGTAGGTGTTCAATGATGATGCTGGTTAGTGTAATGTACTTATACCTTTCATCAGAAGGGTTAGATGGAAGCTGCTTATGGTGTGTGAGAATGGTTTAGCCTGCAATCATTTCATAATTTCAGTGAGAACTCTGATATATTTCTGTTACACTGGTACCGAGACATGTAACCAAACTTTTTTCACAATAGATCAGTTTCAAATTATCAAGAAGTCTACAGAGTTTTATTTCAAGGACATACCTTCATCCATTGGGGTTATTACAAGTGATTGGCGGCTGTAAGGAAGAACTTGTTAAGGTACTAGGTCACAGTTACAGAACATTGTAGACATGTTCTATAGCAAAGCAGGTTTAACAATACATGACGCAAAAAGCTCATTGATAGGATACTGCCACTAATTATTAGTATCTAGTCCTCCTCCCATTTAAAATTAAACACACATTGCTTGATCAACAGTAATTATTGAGATATATGGGTAACAATAATATTTATAATTTTAAATACTGTTTTTAAGTTGAAATCAGTTTGAAATCAAGAATGATGTTTTGTTACAGTTTGATACAGAGAAATTCAAAAAGGTATTAAATTCACTCGGTTGTATTTAAATTCTCTCACACTCAAATATAAATTATAATGGTCCAAGTAATGCAATTCTAGAATGAAACAGAGAATCAGAACACTGAAGTTCTATTTATTTATTTATTTATTTATTTATCAATCTTGTTCCATGGATCCCTGCTGAGGAAGTACCTCTGGGATGTGAAACATGTCATTGTTGATACATATACACATAATATGAGTCATATCATAGTAAATATATATATATACACATTTTAAAAATACAAGAAATAATAATAAACATACATTTTTGCAACTGAGTTTTGCAAATGTCATAATGAGTACAATTAATTATTTTCTTCAAATTCTTGAATGGAGTAGAAGGAGTTGCCAATAAGATAATCTCTAAGTTTTTGTTTGAATACATCTTTATTATCTGAAAGCTGTTTTATACGATTAGGTAGTTTATTAAACAGATGTATCCCAGAATAATTAACTCCTCTTTGTACTAATGACAGAGATGTTTGTGTTTTATGCAATTTATTTCTGTTTCTTGTATTGAAACTGTGTACCTGTGAATTAGGTGTAAACAGGTTAAAATTTTCTATGACAAAGCTCATGAGAGAATATATATACTGAGAATACATTGTAAGAATATTGAGTTTCTTAAAGAGTTGTCTGCAAGAAGTTCTTGGTTTTACCCTACACAGAAACCTAATAGCTCTTTTCTGTGCTATGAAAACTTTTTTACTTTGTGAAGAGTTTCCCCAAAAAATTATGCCATATGACATTACTGAATGAAAATATGAGGAGTACACCTGTTTCATTAATTCTAGATCTGCTGTTAGAGAAAGTGTTCGTATTGCGAAGGTGGCACTACTTAACTTTGCCAGTAGTGTAGTGATATGATCATGCCAACAGAGTTTCTGATCTATTTTAATACCAAGAAATTTTATACTCTCTGTTTCTAAGATTGTGTTGTTTTTATAGTTTATACATATATCTGGCTGCGCATAGTTTTTTGTTTTAAACCTAATATAATGTGTTTTTTCAAAATTTAATTTTAATGAATTTGCCGTAAACCAATTTGCTACTACTCTAAGTACTTCATTTACATTAAATGCTATAGTACTGTTTGGTGTTTTACGCACAGTCAGGTTAGTGTCATCTGCAAATAAAACACTCTTAACTTTGTCGGATAAATTTCCAGGAAGGTCATTGATGTATAACAGAAAGAGGAGGGGACCTAAGACAGAGCCTTGTGGAATTCCATGATTTATTTTCTCCCAGTCTGATGAAACATCTTTACTTATTTTAGAATCAAAAATTGAAACTTTTTGCATTCGGCTTTCAATGTATGATTTAAACCATTTACCTGCGGTCCCAAAAATACCATAGTATTCCATTTTTTTCAAAAGTAATTCATGATTTACACAGTCAAATGCTTTTGCAAGATCACAAAATATTCCTACAGGATTCATTTTATTATTCAGTTCCTCAAATGTGTTATTTAAAAATGAATATATAGCCATTTCTATGGATGATCCTTTTTTGAACCCAAATTGTGAATTAGTTAGGATATTATAGTGTGTAACATGTTTTATTACTCTTCTATACATGACTTTTTCAAAAACCTTTGAGAATGTTGAAAGTAATGAAATGGGACGATAGTTGTCTACACATGTTACTTCTCCTTTTTTAAATAATGGTTTTACAACAGCATATTTTAGTCTATCGGGAAAAACACCTTGTATTAAGGATTCATTACAAATGTGAGCAAGTACATGACTGATACAGTCTGAACATCTTTTCAGTAATTTACTTGAAATATTGTCATAGCTGGAAGAATTTTTAGGTTTTAATTGTTTAATGAGTTTATTTATTTCTGAGACTGTTACTGGTGGCAATTTCATCTCCACAAAGCTATTTGGGAAAGCAGTCTCAAGAAGCCTTAGAGCACTATGTGGGGATTGCTTTTCTATGCCTAATTTATCTACCACTGACGTAAAATGTTTGTTAAATATTTCACAAACTTCCCCTACTTGGCTGTACACATATCCATTTTGTTCTATTTTTATGTCTTTAGAGTGATTTACAGTTTTTCCTGTTTCAGTCTTTATTATATTCCATATTGTTCTCATTTTATTGTCTGAATTTTCTATTTTCGCCGATATGTACCTGTTCTTGGCCTTCCTTATTACATTTCTTAGTATTTTAGAATAACGTTTATAGTGAACTTTCAGCACATAGTTATCTGATTCTCTCATTTTTAAATAAAGGTCCCTCTTTGTTTTACTAGAGATTCTAATACCCTTTGTTATCCATCCCATGCCCAGTTCATTGTTTGGAGTGTTGAGAATTTTCCTTTTTTTGAAACTACTTTCAAAAAGTGTTAGAAATATATTCAGAAAGGAATCAAATTTCGCATTAACACCCTGCGCATTATATACTTCTAACCAGTTTTCATTGTTTAAGGTATCTATGAAGTGTTTTATATTATTTTCACTAATATTTCTTCTATAAACCCAGCTTTTCTTTATCTGTTTAACAGTGTTCCTGGACTCGATACATAATAGCTGGGCATCATGATCTGAGATACCATTTATTACTGGATGTATGCTGTAATTACTGCACTGAGAAATATCCATAAAAAAATTATCAATTGCAGTCCTGCTATTATTTTGTATTCTCGTAGGAAAATTTACAAGTGCTGTTAAGTTAAAAGACAACATCAAGGCTTCCATATCTAATCTATCATTGCTGTGATTCAGAAAGTCAACATTGAAATCTCCACATAATACTATTTGTTTGCTATTTGTAAAACTTAGTAGCAAAGACTCTAAATGAGATAAAAACAGTCTGAAATTACCTGAGGGGGCCCTGTAAATTGCTATCACTATCAGCTCTTCCTTATCATATTGGAGTGGATAAGAAAGTCATTTGCTGGGTAGAAGAATTTTTAAAAGGTAGAAAACAGAAAGTTAGGGTAGGAAATGTAGTATCAAAAGAAGTGGAAGTAAAAATGGTTGTGCCACAGGGTAGCGTATTGGGACCATTGCTATTCATTATTCTAATGAATAATTGTGTTGATTGTTTACTATCTGAAATTATATTGTTTGCAGATGACATAATGCTGTATAAAAGAATCAAAACAATAGAGGATTGTAAACAGTTGCAGAGTGATCTGGACAGGATATCTAATTGGGTTGGTAAACATGGAATGAAGATAAATGCAAAGAAGAGTCAGCTTATTAGATACACAAATAAAAAACTAAAGGTTAATTATGAATATAAGGTGGGGAAAGAATTGCTTGCTGAAGACTTGAAATGTAAATATCTTGGAATTACTTTTGATAACAAACTTAACTGGGCAGGACACATAGGACAGGTGGTAGGAAAAGGTTTCAAAGTTCTGCACTTGTTGGAGAGAGTGATGAGGGGATGTACGAGAGAAGTCAAGGAATTTGGTTACAAAACTTTGGTCAGGCCATTGCTCGAATATGGTAGTGTAGTATGGGACCCTCATTTTACGTATCAAATACAGGAGTTGGAGAGGGTGCAAAGAAGGGCTGCTAGATTTGTTTCTGGAAATTATCGCAGAATGCAATCAGTGACGGATATGATAAAGGAGCTGGAATGGGATTCATTACAAGACAGGAGGAGGATGAGGAGGGTCATGGGAGTGTACAGGGCATATACTGGCGATGAGGCATGGAAAGATATTGCAATAGGTATAAAAAGTAGTGCATGGAAGGGAAAAGATGACCATGACCACAAGCTGGAACTCGATTTCAGGCACAAGGGTGTGGGAAGATTCTCTTTTTTAGGTAAGGGTGTCAGGGATTGGAATGAGTTACCAAGAGAAATGATGAATAATTTACCAAAAACTTTGAAAGAATTTAAAGATAAAATTTGTAGAGGGCAAATGTAGGTAGGTGCAGGATAGGGGGAAGATGGGTGTATAGGGAAATTGCCACCGGAGCCTGTGCTCCATTGCAATTAAATTAAATTAAATTATTGCGGCAGTTAGCAGTTCCTGTTAGTATTTTGACTTTAATACATTTGCAATAAATAGGGAAACTGAAGAAATATTACTTATGAAGATTTCTTCTATTATTTTAAGTCTTTTGCCACACTTAGGCTTTTAAAACAGAATTAGCACATTTACCTTGTAAACTGAAACATCACATTAAACTGTAACATGGTATTTATTGAAAATATTTTCAGTATAATGATGTTTGCTTCCTTCCATCTCATGCATTATGCTGAAAATCATCATCACTCTTCAACCACATATTGCTTTGAATTGCAAGCAGCACAGTTTTAAGCAAATGAATCTGCAGGTACCATAATGCATTAGGTAAAATGTACTACATATTTAAACTTCATCTTTGTATTAATACTTTCATTGTGTTTTCTGTTTTAATTAACCTGTGATTTTTCAAACTTTCTTCGTATTTTGTTGTATTAAATAACCTGTGGTTTTTATAATGCAAGACTAAATATTTTCCTTTTAAATAAACTGCACATTTGTTGCAATATAATTTGTTTCTATTTTCAAGGCTTGTAGGGGAGAAAAAGTTTCTGTTGCTGCCCAGGCAAAAACTATGCAGACTGACAATATAAACAATTCCAGCCACTTTTCTATTCCTGAAGAAGCTGACATCTTAGTTTTTTATAGCACATATGAAGGTTTGAATAATTGCAAATAAAGTCCTAAGTACATTTCATTAAAGATCTAATAAATATTCATATTTAAAAAATAATTTCATTTCCACCAATGAATAAATTCTGTTGTAATTAATAAAAATAATTATTATCAATTAATCATGACTGAACATATGCCAGTTACAAAAGCCCCTCGTATCTACTTTTTCATTACTTGAATTTTCACTCAAATTTTTTTTCAATGATTCGTTAGAAATTTGCTTGATAATTTATTCTTGTCTCTCACTATCTTACCCACAAATGAAAAAAATTGTGACTGAAATAAGATGTTAATGTATAATAACTCTTATCTCTCCCCATCTACGATCTACTCCTAATTTGTCTCCCAATATCCATCAAGGCTTCTTCACCTATGAACCACTGATTTTGTTCAGTGAAAAAAACGTTTTCCTGTCATCACGCTCTTGGCTGGTTTGATACAATCCTTAATCTCTTCCTAAGTGGAGATAACATCTTCATCTCTATACAGCCAACTGCATCATATATTCCATTTGTTTGACTGTTCCCTCCACTAACAAATTAACTCATCTTGCATATCTATAAATGTGATCCACCCTCCTCTCTCTTGCTTCTCTGTAATTCTTTACAACCTTCTCCCTCATCTATAATTCCAAAAATATGTTCATTTTGAACATCTTTCTACTACACCACATTTCAAATGGTTCAATTTTATTTATTTCTGATATTCCTAAATATGTCCAAGCTTCACATCTACAAAATATTATGTTCCACAGATACATTCATTAATAGATGGGGATCTAAATATAGCAGGTGTTAACTGGAAGGGGAGATTTCCAAACGTTGGTCAGAGGAGAAGGGTTTACACAAGTGATAGAACAAAATACAAGGGATCAAAATTTGCTGGACAGATTCTTGATTAAACCTGATGAAAATTATGTGGGATCTTACATGATGGAGGTAATAAGTGATCATAAGGCAGTTGTGATTGACAAAAGAGGGTTCAGGAAATTATTAGCCAAGAAAACGGAGGTTACCAAACCATGAATGGAGTGAGGAAAATTGAGTTGAGAATTACAGGCCCATTCATCTGACATCACCAGTAGGAAAGTTGATTGAAAGATTGTTATGCAACCACTTCAGATATGTCTCAGGGTAAGAACTGGTTTGTAAAATAGCAATTTGGTTTTAGGAAAAAGAACTAAGTTAATCTTGGATAGCAGGCTGTAGGCAAGCTATTGCAGGGGGAATAGGCAAGGGAGGTCAGGTTGATAGTGTAACGCTGAATCTCTCCAAAGCTTTTGACAAGGTGAGCCATAAAATGGCAGTAAAACTATTAGAATGACTGGAAAAGTCTTTATGGTTGGAAGAATTCTTAAAAGCAAAGAGTTAGTGTAGGAAATGCAGTGACAAAAGAAATGAAATTGAAAAAGGTAGTGCCACAGTGTAGTGTATTGGAACCATTGCCGTTCATGTTATAATGAATGATTGTGTTGATGGACTGAAGTTGGAGAGTTCTTTTTTTTTTTTTTTTACTAAGGATTGTTAGGATTATTGCTTGCGAGAAGAATTATTTAAGATTTCCTACATAAATAACAGTTTTAAGTTTGCATCATTGTTGTTAGAGTCCCTTTTCTAGATATTGCAAGTTTCATTGAATTATATATAGCATAAGCTTCATAGTTAGTTTAATTATAATACTATAGCATAGGTTAACATTGAGGTATAAGTTATTTAATAATTTTAATATCTTATATATCGTGACTAATTCAAATCTGTAGTTCAAACTTATTGTATCATCTCATATTTATGCTCTGTTCAGTTTAAAATAAGAAGTTTGTTATTTAATTAGTTCTGGAACAGGAGTATAACAACTGGCAATAATAAATAATAAACATAAGTATTCATTTATATTACCCATCCAGTTGTTCACAGTAAGTTTATACAATATTATTAAGTTCCACTATCGATATTTAAAATTCCGCAGTTGAGTTTACGAAAACTAAGCTACGTTAAAGTAGTTAACCTATTCTGCCTCTAATATAATATGTTTAATTCATTTCTAATACATTAAAATAAAACTTCACAGCTTTTTTTTTTTTTTTATAAAAAAAAAAATAGTTGTTATCCACACTAGCACTAAATAATATCGACTTTCCATCTTAAGTTTATTTTGAAATTCATATAAGTACTTTTGTTACCTAGTTATTACTTATAAAGCTTCAATCTAATGATATACAAAAAATTCTATAGTTAGTTGAGTTTAGAAATCTTCAAGCTTAAGGTAAATTCTTTGGTTTATTCTGTATGAAATAAAATTGCTCTTTAATTATTTTCTAATGCATTAAAACAACAATTACCTAATATTTAAAAAATATTTTCTCATAAATAACTGATTAGTTATTATTCTCACATTAGCACTAAATAATATCGACCTGTGAAATTCAATCTTCAGGTTAATTTTGAAGTTTACAACCGTAATTTTATTTAGTTGGCTTTTAAGTAGTTTTCACCTAGTTATTATTTACAACAAAGCATTTGAAAAGTAAAAATTTCAATAAAAAAATCAGTTAAGCAAAGATTAATTTTTTATTTTATTAGACTATTAATTAAATTTAAGATATATAGGCTTTCATAATTTAATCCTTAAGGTTCATTTGAAAGGTACCAGTAGAAATTGTTTTAGGAAAAATCATGCCTGGAAAGTTTGGTGCCTGTCACAGACATAAGGTGAATAATGTGTGAGAGGAGACTTTCCCAGTGTACTAATGCAATAAAATCCTCTCAGGTGTTCAGCCAGATAGTGTTGTATAAACACGACATTTTGACAGCTAGCTCTGCTGTCTTTGCCTAACCACTGACACCAGACACCTTCACCTGACACATGAGGAAGACAGCAGAGCTAGCTGTTGAAACAGTGTTTATACAACACTATCCGGCTGAACACCCGAGAGGATTTTGTTGCATTATGGCGAATGGTTTGGATTGCAATGGGTGTAAAAAGTGATTTCACTGGGAATGCAGGGCAATGGGAAAGAGGCTCTTCAGTGGTTTTGTCCACTATGTTTTAAGGACAAGATACTTTCAGAGAAGCATAGGAAAATTTCATGGGTGAAATGTTCAGGGAATTGTATGAAATGGTCAAGATCCTTGAGGCTCAGCCTGTGGGGACTCAGCCTTTGGGGGCTCACCCTGTGGAGGCTGTGCCTATGAAGGCCACAGTTGAACCACGCTGTGAGGTGGAAAAACGTGGAAACAGAGATGTTGCATAGAAGAGGCACCAGTTATGTTTTAGGGGATGTGCCTGTGCAAACCAGTGGTAGGTGGGTTTTTACTACGCATGGCCTACACCTATATAGAAGGGGGATGGGATTACTTCCTGAGACGTTAGCTAAAGCTGTAAGGGAGCAACATCCAGTTATGATGGGGTCAGGACTGTGCCCTTCCTAGGTTAGGAACTGCTGATGAGGGGATAAAAATAAATGATCAAAGGGATACTGATTGTAGATGCACTATGGAAAAAAATACAAATGCAAAAGAGACAGATGAAACTATTGAAATAACAACAGAATTTGGTATAACTGGAAAGACAAAGGTTAATGCTGAAATAACCACAAAGCCACAAATAAGAGTGTTATTGGTGAACTGTAGAAGTATACTGAACAAAATGATAGAATTTGCAAACTTAATACAGATACGTGAACCACAAGTGATTATAGGGGTAGAGTCTTGGTTAAAAGAAGGAGTACTAGACAATGAGGTTTTCCCTGAAGGTTACAGAGACAGAGGAGCAATTGGTGGAGGGGTAATCACACTGATAGCAAAGATTACTATAATTCTCTAGTGTTCATAGCTCATGACTATGAGTTACTAGGGGTAGATTTTTGGGGTGATAAACAAGAAAAAATCAGGGTATTGGCTATTTACCATAGTGGAAGGATGAATTATGGAGATAGGATTCCTGGAGATAAACTAAATTCACATTTCAGAGGTGTGTATGGAATGGTTTAAATTTACTAGGTGTCAACTGGGTAGGAAATAAGATAAATAACACAAGGGAACAGAGATTTGCAAATAACTTAATAAGGGAAGATGGTTTTTACACAAGTGGTAAAGCAAAATATGAGGGGATCAAACATGTTGGATGAAAATCTTGTAGGTTGTCTAGTAACTGTGTGGTACTGATGGGTGTTAGGGGATCCAGTAAACCAGTGGCTAAAATAGAAGAGGGAAAAAGGTATAGTTATAAAAAGGCACAGACTTTATACTGTAATTGAAGAGATATTTCAGGGAAAGGTTCAGGAAATGGAAGGATGGCACAAGTACAGTGGAGACAAAATGGGAAGAGTTTAAGGAAATAGTAAAAAGGAGTGAGGAAATGTTTATTCCAAAGCAGAAAATAAAGAAAAGTGCAGAACCTACATATTACAATAGGGAGGTGTGAAGGTTAAAGAGCCTAGTGAGATGGGAATACAACAGAGTTAAGAGACAGGAAGGTAGTAGGGAATACCTAAACAACTAAACAAGCAATTAATAAGAGCAAAGAGGGAAGCAAAGGTTCGGTTTATGAAGAATATTATTGGTGCAGGAAGACCACTGAAAGATCCCTCTAGAAATTTCTGTGACTATATTAGGAAACTAGGAGACTATTGTAGATAAGAACGGAATTGAAGTCACTGACGATTTTAAAATTGCAGAGATATTGAGCAACTGGTTTAGTGAAAAACTAGGGACTATCACCCTGCGATGGGAGGAAAAAAATCAGAGGAGAGTCTTTATAATAGTATAAATGAGGAAACTACAAATTTTGAAATAGATTCTCATGAAATTATGATGGAACTCAGAAACCTAAAAAAATCTTAAAGGGGCTGATGTAGATAATATTACTACAGATTTATTAAAGATTGTGAGATGCGATATTGTACCTTACCTTGAAGTTTTATTTAAAATGAGTTTGGAGTCTTGTTGCTTACCAGAGGATTTGAAAAGAGCAATAGTAATTCTGGTTCATAAAAGAGAGTTTATAAATAGGGTTCAAAATTACAGACCAATTAGTTTGACATCAGTGATAGGCAAAATGATGGAGAGATTGATATGTAACTATATCAGAAAAGTCTGTGAGGAAAGAAACTGGTTTTCAGATGGACAACATCACCTTAGGCAAGGCTATTCATGTGAATCTCAGATGGTGGGCTATATGCAAGATATTTCAGATGAATTGGACAAGGGAGACCAAGTTTATAGTGTAGCACTAGATCTTTCTAAGGCATTTGACAGAGTGAGCCATAAAATGGTTTTAAGTTTACTGAAATCTACTGGATTGGATGAAAAAATTACTTGCTGGGTAGAGGAATTCTTAACAGACAGAAATCCAAGTGTTAGTGTAGGAAATACACTATCAAAAGAGGTGGAAGTAAATATGGGAGTGCCACAGGGAGGTGTACTGGGACTGTTGCTGTTCATTATTCTAATGAATGACTGTGTTGATGGGTTACAGTCAAAATCTAGGTATTTTTCAGATTATATAATGGTATACAATAGGATCAACTGTGTATAGACTGTGAACAGCTGCAGGGTGACCTAGAGTGGGAAGGTCAGCATGTAATGAAGATAAATGCCAAGAAGAGTCAGCTTATAAGGTACAGAGATAAAAAAACTAAAGGTTAATTATGATTATATGATGGGCTCAGAATTGCTTGTTGAAAGCTTGAAGTGGTAATATCTTGGCATAATGTTTGCTAACAAACTCAATTGGGCAAAGCATATTGGGCAAGTAGTAGGAAAAGGTTACAAAATCCTCCTTTTACTGGAGAGGGTGATGAGAGGATGTACCATAGAAGTTAGGGAGCTGGGTTACAAAACTTTGGTCAGACCATTGGCTGAATATAGTGGTGTAGTTTGGGGCCCACATTTTGGCTATCAAATACAGGAGTTGGAAAGTGTATAAAGAAGAGCAGCTAGATTTGTTTGTGGAAATTATTGCAGGACCCAGTCATTAACTGATATGATAAAGGAGCTGGATTGGGACTCATTGGAGGAAAGGAATAGGGTGAAGAGAGTGCTGGGAATGTACAGGACATATGTTGGTGATGGGGCATGGAGGGATATTGGTCAAAGAATTAGGAAGAGGAAAGACAACCATGACCACAAGCTTGCACTTGATTTCATGCGTGAGAGGGAAAATTTTCTTTTGTTGGTAAGGGTGTCAGGGATTGGAACAAATTACCAAGTGATGAATCATTTACCAAAAATGCTTAAGGAATTAAAAATTGTAGATCAGAAAAGTAAATTGGAGAGGAATTTTACATTCCAATTATAAAAGAAAATTTAAATATGTATATATATATAAACGGATACTTAGGTGACTAGGGGAATCGCCACTGGAGCATTAGCTCCATTGCAAATAGAAAAATTAAAAAATTAAATTTAAATTAAATGTAGGTAGCTGTCTATCACAACAATGACTGTTTTACACACTACACTGCAAATATTTTTCTCTTGGTTTGGGTAGTGCACATAACCACTCTACCATAGTTGTCCAGATACAGCTGCTTTTCTTCACTGACTGGTGCAGATACCTGAGTTTAATTGATATTCATTAGGGTGTCCCTTATAAGAGCAAAAAAATATTTTTTTCAAAAATTCAAAAAACATACCCTCTAATTCTTTTTAAACCATTGTAGGTTACTTACATAAGAAATTTTATCCTCCTAGAACGACGTTAACCCGTGCCTAGCTGACCCGAAAGGAAATGCTACCATACTGCTTATGGCAGAACAGTACGAGGGGAAGATGAGGAACGTCCTTGATGATCCTTCCTATTGCTGTCTAGACAACAATCCTACAAGCAAGATTGAGAGGAAGACTATGGCTTTATTGAAGAAAGCCAAATTTTCTGCAGAGGTCCACAAGAAACTCATACCACGAGCTGCCAGACCACCTCGGCTATATGGTCCGCCGAAGATGCACAAAGAAAGTGTACCATCTGAAATATTGGAGCTCCAACTTATCCTCTGGCAAAATATCTGACCCATGTTTTAAGTCCTTCGGTTGGCCATTGCAACCACCATGTCAAGAATTCCACAGAATTTGTCAAGATCATCAAGACAATGAAACTGAAGGACTTGGACATAATGGTGAGCTTCGACGTAATTTCATTATTCACCCACGTCCCGTTGAAGGACACGCTGGAGCTGATACGCCAACAATATAAACCAGCCATTGTGGAACTTTTCAGACATGTGCTGATGTCCACTTATTTCACTTACTTAGGGGAATACTACAAGCAAGTGGATGGTGTTACCATGGGGTCACCACTTTCTCCTGTAGTCTCCAACCTATACATGGAGTATTTCAAAGAAAAAGCTCTGGAATGTGCGGTTCTCAAACTGACATGTTTTTTCCACTATGTCGATGACACGTTTGTCATGTGGTTCCATGGCATCAAGGCATTAAATGAGTTCTTAGAACATCTCAATGGAACTCATCTCAGCATAAAGTTCACAATGGAACTGGAAAAGGACGGTCGCCTACCTTTCCTCGACATTCTAATTGAAATAAAGCCAGACGGCATGCTAAAACATAGCGTATACAGAAAAGCAACCCACACAGACCAATATTTGGGAGCCACAAGTTTTCACCAACCTGTGTAATGTGAAACTGTTCTAAATACGCTTGTACATAGGGCTAGGGCAATTTCTGACAAAGAAAGCCTACTACGGGAACTGGAACAACTAAGAACTGTCTTGAGGCAGAATGGTTATGCTGAGGGGCAGATAAGAAGAGCAATTGATTGTAACCCAGAGAAAAATCCAGTCCAACAGGAAGAAACGCCTGAGGCCACCGCTTTTCTGCCTTTCGCCGGAAACACCTCAGGGAAAATTGGCAGAATTCTTGCACGGCATGGAATAAAATGCTTTTACTGACCACCTGCTAAAATTTGGGACTACCTCCCCTCAGTTAAGGATGATCTTGGCTTCAGAGTTTCTGGAATTTACAGCATCCTTTTCGAGTGTTGAAAGTGCTACATCAGTCAAATTATCTGCACTGTACAAAACCGGTGTGAAGATCACAAACGCTATCTTCACCTGGGACAGTATAGCAAGTCAGCAATCACTGAGCATGTGTACAACCATGGCCACAAGGTTGACTTCAACAACGTTATGATACTGGCTAAAACCTCATACTTTTGGGATTCCATAGTCAAAGAAGCGATTGAAATTCGATTGGCTCATACCTGCAACAGAGACAGTGGGCTATGTCTTAGCGAGGCATGGAAACCAGCCTTGGCCACTCTACGCAGAGAGCGTGGTACGTATGTTCAGCAACCACCACAAACGCCTCAATATTAACTTCCTCGGCCCGCAACGAACACCTGTAGCCCCACCCACTCACTGCCGGGAGCGGGCGTCAGAGAGAGATGTTGGCCTATATAAGGAGGTGCGGCACCTGGGTTGTCTCAGTATCCGATGGTCAGCCGACCTGTGCAGACGTCTTGACACCTGATGAAGATGACGGAGCTAGTCGGGAAATATTGTGTTTTCAAAACACTATCCGGCGGTATACCTGTGAAGACTTCATTTCAAGCATACCCCGGAAAGTCTCCGTTCTTACACTATATTGATTATTCACACACCCATGTCTCCAGGATGACAGCGAGTAATATATTTTTATTTTTGCATGTGGTGCAGGTACCTTTGTGGTGTGGGGCCCTAGGCTACATCCTACATAGCCTGTGCCTAAATGCAGCCTTACATGGTAGATATTCCAATAGTTTAAATATCTGTGATCTGAACTTGTAATCCACTACAAAAGAAGGAGTCTTTGGCCTATTGTAACACAAAAACAGCATATCCTAATAGCCACATTGTGGCAATGTGTTTTGTGTTGGGATATGGTTTCCTGTCTGGTCTTGATAGCTCTTCCATTTTGATATTTTTTTTGTGCTTCTATTTTTTACTGACACTTTTTCCTTTGTCCAATCCCATATTTCCTTAACTCCTTTACATTAAAATCTTTGGGTTTCCTGATTTTATTTATTTTTTACATTGGCTGCATTTGTTTGTATTGCTGGGTCAAATTAAGTTTATATTCTCTTTGGTGCTTATCATATCATTAACAACCTTGCACCGTGTCTTTATGGTGCAACTTTTACTCGTAATGCTCCATTGTTGATATTTTTTCAACTTTATTTTCAGCAGAAATTCTTGTACATCTCTTTTTGATGATTCTTATTGTTTTAACTATTCATCTCCTCTACAGGGTATCTTGTTTTGACATAGAATCCTTGTTTCTGTGATAGATAACTTGTTTCTAATTGGTATTGCTTTATGTGGCTCATATTGCAGTGGATGCTACATTGACCAGTGGTGTTTTGCAGCTGGGTTGTATTTCTTTTCCCTCCAGATGGTTACACTTTTTGTGAAAGGTTGTTTATGATCTCCAGCATTGTTGTGATGAATAATGTTCTGCATTTCAAGTGAACATCAGTTAATCTTAAGTCTCTTTTTGTCTTTAGAAGAGCCACTGGAGCATATTTTGTTTTAAAAATGTTTCCTCCTAGTATGTAGTTGCAAAGGCATGAAGTTATTTTCCTGACAATTGGGGTTGGAACTGGGAATATGCCACCCAAGTACAGTAATTTAGAAATTATGTATTCATTTACCAGGCCCACTTTCTGGAAAAAGTTTAAATTTCTGGTATACTGTTTTATTACTGTTATTCTCATTGCTCTTAACATTGTTCTCCAATTTTTTGCTATAATTTTTTGTGATTATGAGTGTAATTTTACACCTAAAGGAGCTCATAAATAATCATTTTCTTCTGACAACGTTTTGTAATCTAATGCTCAACAGTTGCCCAGCAATGACAATTCAACCTACGTCCCGACGTGTCCAGGCATGTGATACACTTTATTATTTGATTATTGCTCAATTGTGTGATCAGCATACTATATCATGGCAGATGACAAAGTTCTCATGGTTGCTGCATATGTTACCTTGGAAAATTAAAAATGAAAAGAAAATGAGGTGGGTGTGTCCTCACCTAAGTTACGATTACTCCTGTTGACACTGAAAGTATCTTCTGGTTCCATGCCGAATTCTGGGTGTAGGTGACTCTCATGGAGAGGTACACCCCTGGGAAGATGATCTGGGGTAGTTTCCCATTGTCTGCGCCAGAGTTTGTTTGTATGTGCATGTGGAAGACAGTGATAATGTGTATGTTCAGTGCGCAGTGTTGCTTGTGGTGTATGAAATTACAGATGAAGAAGGTATAGGATCAAATCATATGATCCTGTTCCAGCATGCATGCACCTGTTTAGCTTTTAGGCTTTGATGATTACGATAAAATGAGCTGTAAAGCTGCGAAGTGGACGTGTTTTACATGCATTGGTCCAGATATCAATGGTAGCACTCACCCACTCACATTTTAACATTAAAGTCATTATTTTACACTTAATTTTCTGAAGAATATTTTTCAGATTTCATCCAGTATTTGTGATCTGCTTGAGGATCAGTAAAATTGAGTTGTTGGAATTCTTCGCCTTCCACCAAAACAAGAGGCAGCATTTCCACAATTAGTAGTCCCTTATTCCAATTTCATGATCAGGTCATTGTACAAGTTTAGATTTAGAATTCAAACAAAATGATTGTCAAGGTTCAGGTGGTCAGTACGCAATACTTCCATTGAGATATTTGAACCCATTCGCTTTAATTTAAATTCATTTTAATCATTTTTCAATTCATCTATTGCTGACTATACTCGCCTGTGTTCCACATAATGTAACTTTGATAAATGTTCATTTACTCCATGCAATGTTTGTTTTTTGGGTTCATGGTTTCCTCATGGATACAATTTGTTACAAATTTTGCAAACAGATTTACATGAACCGGTAGTGCTTTTCTCGGTAAACTGCCAAATCAGATTTTTTTTTCTTTTTGTGGCATTTTTACCTGAAGTTAGTGTAAGGCAAATAAATAATACCTCATAGAGCACATCAAATAAAATCACTGTAATAAGGGAGGCATATGAAATTAATTCTAAATTACGAAAATTAATTTAAGTAAATATGAATTACAATTAGACGACCCGTGCGAAAATTTCGCGAATAAAATGCGATTAATAGTGAGGTTGAATGCTTGTAATATAATGAAAAGTAGAACTGTACTTTTGTAGCAAATATATATTTTGTGTAATAGGTACGCATCAAAATACTCGGAACATATTACGAAACAGTTAGGAAAATTTAAAACAATCTGTAGTTATGACAAACTGTCACTGACTTTAACAGAATAAAACCAACCTGAACAAAATGCACACAACATATCAACAACTCTGAAATATTTGTTGGTGTGTGAAAAGCTACATATTGAATAAAAAACAGATTATTGACATCTATGTGATATCTGCTGCTGCAATCTAGGGAATTGGCTCTGAACAATCTCATATGCGCAACCACATTAAGCACCAAATTCCAAAAAATTCTTTCTTAATTTATGATTTTACCTTGCTGGAGACCATAATTTTTAAAACGATATGTCATTTATCGATTTCAGCTAGATATTGAAGAAGATAAATGATCTGTAATAATAATTTTAAAAAAGTTGTATAAATAATATTCATACTTTTGCCTTATAAGGGTTGAATTCCAAAAAATTCCTTTTTTAAAATAAGGTGTGACCAAAGCAGCCACCTTGGTCTTTACAATGATACCACAATTATCAATTTTGGTTAGTTATCAAGCAAGGTAAAAAAAAAAAAAATTGAGAAATGATGATATTTTTGCTCCTTAAGGGTTGAATTTGGAGAAAGTTTTTTCTTAAAATATGATGTGACCATAGCGTATAGTTTAATATTTAAATCAATACCTCATTTATTGATTTCGGTTAGGTATCTAGGAAAATAAATTTTTGGTGACAGAAAAATGTTTTGAAGAAATATCAATACTTTTGCCCTCTAAGATCAGAATTTTTAAAAATTTCTTTCTTAAAATGTGGTATTGGAACCCAAGGCATTACGAACACCTCAATCTTTTAAATGATACCTCGTTTATCAATTTTGTTTAATTGTCACGGGAGATAAATGGCTCGAGATACAAAAAATGCATTTTAGAACAATTGACATTTCTGCCCTTTAAGGTTCGAATTACGAAAAGTTCCTTTCTCAAAATATAATGTTACCACGACGGAGACCTTAGTCGTTAATATGATATCTCATTTATCTATATCGGTTAGATATCAAGGTAGATAAATAGCTCGTGACACAAAAATGCGTTCTAGAACCATTTATATTTTTCCCCTTTAAGGATTGAATTCCAAAAACTTCTTTCCTAAAATATGATGTCACCAAAATTGAGACAATCGTCCTAGTAATCTTACTTGAATTACCGATTTTGGATAAATAACCAGGGAGATAAGTGGCTCGAGACACAAAAAATGCATTTTAGAAAAATTGACATTTTTGCCCTTTCATGGTTGAATTACGAAAAATTCCATTCTTAAAATATAATGTTACCATGGCGAGGACCTTGTTCTTTAATAGGATACCTCATTTATCTATATCGGTTAAATATTATGGGAGATAAATCGCTCGTGACACAAAAATGCGTTATGGAAAAATTTATACTTTTTCCATTTAAGGGTTGAATTCCAAAAACATTCTTTTTTAAAATATGATGTCACAAATCTGAGACATTACTCCTCATAATCCTACTTCATTTATCCATTTTGGTTAGATATCCAGGGAGATAAACGACTCGGGACACAAAAAACGCATTTTAGAAAAATTGCCATTTTTGCCCTTTAACGGTCGAATTATGAAACATTCCTTTCTTAAAATATAATGTTACCACAGCGGAGATCTTATTCTTTAATATGATACCTCATTTATCTATATCGGTTAGATATCAAGGTAGATAAATCGCCCGTGACACAAAAATCGGTAGTAGAAAAATTTATACTTTTTTCTTTTAAGGGTTGAATTCCAAAAACATTCTTTCTTAAAATATGATGTCACAGAGCTGAGACAATACTCCTCATAATCCTACCTCATTTATTCTTTTTGGTTAGATATCCTGGGAGATAAATAGCTCAAGACATAAAAAACTAATTTTAGAAAAATTGACATTTTTACCCTTTAAGGGTCCAATTACGAACAATTCCTTTCTTAAAATATAATGTTACCACGGCGGAAACCTTATTCTTGAATATGATACCTCATTTATCTATATCGGTTAGATATTAAGGGAGATAAATCACTCGTGACACAAAAATGCGTTATTGAAAAATTTATACTTTTTCCCTTTAAGGGTTGAATTCCAAAAACATTCTTTCTTAGATATCCAGGGAGATAAATTGCTCGAGATACAAAAAACGCATTTTAGAAAAATCGAAATTTTTGCCCTTTAAGGGTCGAAAAACGAAAAATTCTTTTCTTGAAATATAATGTTACCACGGCGGAGACCTCGATCTTTAATATGATACCTCATTTATCTATATCGGTTAGATATTAAGAGAGATAAATCGCTCGTGACACAATTACGCATTGCAAAAATATTGATACTTTTGCCCTTTAAGGGTCGAATTCCGAAAAATATCTGTCTTAATATATGACGTCACTAAAGCGGTGATCTTAATCTTTAAAATGATACTACATTAAACGATTTCATATACGTATCCAGGGAGATAAATGACGCGTAACACAGAAAACAGCATTTTAGAAAGATTGACATTTTTGCCCTTTAAGGGTCGAATTCCGAAATCTTCATTTCTTAAAATATGATGTGACCAAAGTGGAGAACATAAGCTTTAGAATGACACCTCATTCATTGATTTCGGTTAAGTATGAAAGAAGATACAGGCTTGTGACAAAAAAATACCATATAGAAATAATATATATGATATTTACACGTACTACCCCTCCAAATTCACTAGGTACCTCGCACAGTAAGCGGAAAAGGGGTCGAGGTGACAACTTAATTCACACGAGCTATACATGCTTTCTCACGGTTAAAATCAATAACTTGAAATGGACATTTCACAATCATGATACTTACCAGAAAGAAGAAAACTATTTTTGTTGCTATGAAATCAGTGAGAAATGTTTTCAGTTGAGGAAATCTGCCCACACTAAGTGTTTTGCATGGCAGGGTGGTTGACCTGACAAGGGGCAGTTTCTGTGTAGCACTTAGATGGCATTGTGGAAAGAGAAATCCAAATAAAACTTTTGGTAAGGTGAATTGAGTGACAGAGATTTATTAGGATATGCCACGAATGTGAAACAGCTCTTTGATTTTTGTAAATGCAAAACATATTCCTTAATTATTATTAATTGTAAAATCATAACAATTTTAAATATAATAATCTACTTTCCCCAGCCTTAAATTGTTTTTTATCTTTTTTTATTTTTGAAAACCCCTTACATTCATGGACAGAAATTCAAACATTTAACACATGTGTATTTTAATAAGTAGGGCACCACCTCCACTAGCAATTAATAAGTCAGATTACAAAAAGCACTGAAAAATCTCTTTATCAATGCATGTCTTCCTGCCAGAGCGTTTCGGGTTCAGCCAAAGAGCAATGCAGTTCTGTTACTAAATGATATTTACCATTGATTGCAGTCAATCAGTGCCACAGCTGCATCTGACACATTAAGCTCATAATTCCACAATTGGCACAAGATAGGTAAGTGACTTTGGCACCCAAAACCATCTTTCATAGACACTTGTGCAGATTGGAACTATCTGTGCCAAACTGTAACAACTGGCTACTGGTGGCAAGCGAGCCGAGTCACTTCCTCAGTGACCCTAGCTCAAATATTCCTCTGCTTCTCTTCCTCTACAGAATCTTGGCCTCAGCTTCCCATTGGTTTTAGAGGGGGGGGGGGGACATTAAAAGCTGTTTCACATTCAAGCACATCCTAAGAAATCTGTTACTTGATTCACATCACGATAAGTTTAACTTGGTTTTCTCTTTCCACAATGCCATCCCAGCGCTACGCAGAAACTGTCCCTCATAAGGTCACTTAGCACAGGTACACTATCTCAATACAAACTGAAAACATTTCTCACTGCCTCTGTAGCCACAAAAACAGTTCTTTTCTTTCTTGTGTAAATCATGATTGTGAAATTTTCATTTCAAACTGAAGGTAACATACAGTTAAATCACAGCAGGTAGTTGTTTGGGTGGTTAAAATTAAAATATGGGTACAAAGTGTAATCCAACAAGAATTACCTAAAAACAAATGTTGGTAAGTGATGTGTGAATAAAACAAACCTCTTTTTACTTTTACATAATTTTCATCATACTTAAATCTGAGTGAATAAATTAATACCTAGTTCACATCATTAAAATATGACAGAAGTAAAAAACAAAAACGTACACTTACATAATCACTTATGCATGAGAGAAAAGACATAAGCTCTCTCAACACAATCACCCCAGCCAGTGAATTCAGCTGGCGACCACACACGTGCCATAAACTCACCTGATGTTAGCTGAATGATGCACGATAATTCACGAACACTAAGTTACGACACAGCTGAAGTTTCAACCGATTTTTGGCCAAAATTAGATTGTTTGGCTGAAATGGTCAAAACTGAAACTGAATATTCGGTCAGTCATTATCTAGCACTGTGTCATTTAACCAATATTCTGCACCCAGCACTATTTGTTGTTTGTGCCTTTCTATTTAATCTTGCTTTATTCATCATATTTCTATAGTCAGTAGTAGCAATCATATAACTGGCTTCTACATATTATCATCATTTATTTTCACCCATTTGTTGTATCCCCATATTTTAATGCTCATCAGGGAGCACCCATAAACTACATGGCTCAATCAAGGTGGTGAGAGATTGGGTTGAAAGCTATGTTTGGCTACGTGGGGGCTGAGGTGGTCACTGAGCCAAGCTAAGTATATCTTTCTTTCATTTTATTTGTCACATTTAAAATAGGGTAAAAATGTACAATAGTATGTGGGCATTTATTTCCATCATTTAATTATCTCCATATTTTTAGATACACTATATACTGACAGTACCACACCTGCATGTAGCATTATGGTTGCCGACGTATTTGAACTAGCCAAAACACAATGGTGTTATGTGCCTATAAAACATCAGGCATGTGGTAACTAGACTCAAATTTGCTTAAACACCACTGAAACTTTTATGGCCTTGCTGTAGAACTACCACTGGATGCACTTTCCCATTCACATTCCAACAAAGAATCATACAAGTTGCACTGGGAATGGGTCACTTCACAGATGTCATGCAGAATTTTCCTTGCTAGTGACAGTTTGTATTGTTTTGATTCAGATTGCCTGCATGTGACCATAATACTTGTTAATATATGAGGCTTATCACAAATATTTTCCAGCAAGTTTTCTATATCCAAAATTGCATCAATAAGCTATGGAAATCTCCTAAGCAGAACAATGAATCATTCCCTGGTAATGTAGAAAGAAATTTGACAGAACTGCAGCAAACTAAAATAAAAAAATGCAGCGTTTTTTTTTTGTGCTGCAGGTATAAGGTATAGTTTGTTCTATTTTATCAGTTAGGATAATGTTTTTTTTAGCAAACACGTCAAGAAGAAAAAAAAATCCTGGCTGTAAGTGGACAGATGTTTTTCCAATAATTGTTAATTGGCAGGAGTGGCTAAAGTCAGCAATTGATTGAGAATATTTATAATTATAAAAAAGTGTAAAACAAATATCAGTCATGTTTATTTAATACGCAATAATTTAACAATAGTCTGATAACATAAAACAACACAAAATGTCTTCTGGAATTAATAGGTAAAAAGTTACATACTACACAGGAGGTGGGAGAGGTGTAAGGTGGAAGTCAAGTTAAGCTACATGGTGGTAGGAGGGGTTAAAAAATGGAGCTGAGTAGTTTATTGATGTTCCCTCAGCTACTGGTATTTAAATGATATTTATGATTTATTCTACCATGTACCTGTATTTGGTATCTGTATTTTTAGCCCGCCAACAGAAACTTTTAATCCAAAAATAGGCACTGTACTCATTTGTGAATAACTTGATGTGAGCTCCTTACAGCTTTAGCTAAGAACTTACAAAGTACCTCCTTATCCTTTCGATTGAGTTGTAGACCATATCTAGTAAAGCTCTCTTACCAATGGTGTCTACAGACACATCCACCATGACAGACGTCATGTCTTTCTCAAACAGTATATCTATCTCCACATTTACTTAATACCAGTCTGAAGATTTTCTGTCAATGTTCATAGTATACAAAGAGGAAAACAAAACTACTACAGTATGCATCAGACACAGTAAACTACTAAAAAACCACAATTTAAATAGTTGTTACTACAAATAGGTTTCTTTTATTCTTTTACAGAGTCATAGTAAACTCATTAAAAGAAAACCCAATGCAAATCCTACATATCCAAAGCCAAGAGACAATAGGTCACATCATTTATACAAAGAGCTAAGGTTCAGTGCAGGTTATCTTTGAATTACTAGTTTAGTTATTCTTTCATGATACCATCCTCAATTTTCCACTTCAGTGGACCCTTATGGAAATGACAGCGGCTATTGTAACTTCCTGTCTTCTTTTCTCATATCTTCTCCAATTCTGTACCGTAACTGGCATTTTTTCAGTTGCTTCACCAAACCATCTCTCAGACTGCCTTCTGATCTATTTTCAGCTCCCGTCTCTAAAGACCTCGCTGTTAAGAGATGTTAAGCAGTTAAAAAAATATATATATTTTTTCAGCTATTGATTTTTCAAAATATGCCTGGGGTATTCAAATTGGTGACTTTTTATGTGACCAAACAACATCGCCACCTTGTTTTATGGTATTTGCTTGAAGTTATCTCAGAAATAAGATATTCATTTATTGCATAAGCAAATTTCTTTCCAAAGATAACTACAAAAATTACTTAAGCATCTTTACTTGAAGATTGTAACATAACACACTATCTCAGAATTTTTTGTTTTATAGGTCTTACTTCATGTTAAATAAAAATTGATATCATTGCAGGCAGGCTGTCATATCGTGATACTGTGGAAGGTTCATGGTTCATCCAAGAACTGTGTGCAGAACTTAACAAAAACGGAAGTACTGATGATCTTTTAACAATGCTTACACGTGTGAATCGTAATGTAGCAGACAGACGAGTGAAGATCAGTGGTATACGTGAACGTAAGCAGATGCCAGTGATTCAGACTTGCCTCACCAAAAAGTTTTACTTTAGTGGGGTAAACAGGGAGATGGTGAGCAATGTTGAAAGAAAGTTGAAAGAGATTCAGGACACTCTCAATGATTTGAAGAAATTGCAGTCTACTGGATCTAAACAAACAAAAGACACTGCACAACCACAAGCAACAGACAGAAAATCCGTGACCCAAGCTGATTTGAGAAATTTGAATTCCACATTAGCATATCCACAAACAATGTTACCTGCTTCTTATATTATATATGATTTGGGAACTCACTTAAACATGTTTTTAACATATGAAGGAAAAAGTCTCACTGAAGATGCTTTCAATACAGGGATAATAATTTTAAGTTATCTATCTAACTGGACAAAAATTGAAGAACCAGAGAAGAAATTTTTGTATGAACAATTAATATATTTTTTTGTCAAACATGCTAAAAAGTGGAAGTTTTTTAATATTCTCAAAATCAGTGAAGCTCAGATTTTAGCTGTTCAAAAGAGAAAGAGAACATCTTCAGATTCTTTGCAGTCAAATTTTTCTGACAGAAAACAAATTTAATACTAAACACAAATGGTATTAAACCAATTGTGAAGTTGTTTTTCACCACAAGTACGAGATAATGTCTGTAAATTAAAAATTAACTGAATTGTACTGACTCGTGTAATGGACTTCTTAGTAGCAGATTTAACTTAATTTTATGTATCTTGTAGTCATCATTTTTCACATCACCAAAGAAAAATATGAGGTATCAGTCAGGTATATATTGAATGTTTATTTGTTTCTTAATTATTTCACAAAGTTACTAAATTATAAATAAGGAAGTTACTGCAATTTACTGTGTTATTAGTTTGTTTAGTTCACAGATGGAGAGAGGGACAGTGAAGAAGGTGAACAATAATAAAATTTACAGCAGTTAATCTAGTGTGCTTCTCCTTTTTGTCATTACATTTTGCTCATCCAAAATATGGCTCAATGGGAAAAAGAGTGGACAAATGTTTGGATCAGCAATTGTTAAAATTTTTATTCCTTAATTCTGTTCTCTAGATAAGGATAATTTAATCTGGAGGGAATTTGGACATTGCTTTTTGAAGGGACCATCCAACCATTCATCAGGAGTGATTTTAGGAACCATGGAAAACTGAAATCTGGATGACTGGGTGGGGATTTTAACCCACGTCCTAAATGACAGGCCCAAGTATAACAGCTCATTCACCAATCTCAGTCAGAAAAAATAGAATGCCAATAAATAGATTGGTCATTTTGTAGCTTAAATATTTTGAACATTAATTTTAAATAATAATATTAATAAATCAGATTTTGAATTGTAATTATGAATAGTTATTGACTGGAAAAAATGTGTTTCCAATACACATACAGTGACTTTTAAGTCATGTTTTTGTAGAACTTTTATGAAAAACTATTCATGTCAGGCAACTGTTCTTTAATGCATGCAATAAAATATTGCTTACAGAAGATCATTATTTTATGTGTTATATTTGGTTACAAATATAATCTGACAACTGTAATAGTTATCATTATGTTATAAGATAATATAAAATTGATGACCAAATTTTAAGGCAATAAACCTGTGGTGACAAGAAAGACACGGTTAACAAAAATACACATTATTTCAGTAATATGAAAGAGTAGCCAAGACATGCGATGAGTTGAGCACTGGTATCCCTGGCGTGAATGCAAATAGTTTTGATCATCAATGAAATATTTATTATTATTATCGTATGGCAATTCAGACACTTTTAAGAACATTGATAAAATATATACACTGCAACTTTACAAGATTAAATACTTATATCTAGTTTATTAATATAGTTTATTGATTCCTGAGTAGCCAGCAGGAAGTCCACAGGATCATCACTGTAAGATCTTATAGGACATTCTTCAATAATATGACCAATAGTCTGAATCTCTCGCATTTGCATAAGGGGGATGGTTGCTTGCCCCACTGGTATAGAGGGTGTGCGCATCTGCCATGCCGAGTTCTGATTCTGTTGAGTGTGGACCAAGTTTTACGAGGTAAATCAAAACCTGGTGGCTTTTGTGTAATGCAAGGTAAGCTGCTGTTTTGGTGTACAGTACACTCCTGAATCCAAACTTTGGTGGTGTTAAAATCTTCACGAGTAGCATCCCTTGCCGATTTCATTGGTGGTTTTCTAGAGCGAAGCCTGTTGATGTTGGCATCCTTAATATCTTGGTGGATTGGTAAGTTTCTATTGTCCTTTATTCTCTTGTACTCACGTGTAAGAGCATTTATCCGTCACAGGTTAGGTGGTGGTATGTGGCTCAGTATCGAGAGCCATCTTGTGGGAGTTGTCTTGATCAAGCCTGCAATCATACGCATAGTGTTATTAAGTTGAGTGTCCACTTTTCTTAAGTACGGGCTATTCAGCCAGACCAGGGCACAGTACTGGCAGCCGAGAAGACAAGACCCAGAGCAGAGGAGCGGAGAGTGGAGGCCGATGCACCCCAGGAGGTACCACATAGTTTTTGAATAATATTGTTTCTTGTGTTTAGCTTCTCAGTCATTTTCGTTAGATGTGCAATAAAGGACAATGTTCGGTCAAGGGTAACACCCAGGTACTTTGGTGTCTTACTGTGGGTAAGAATGGTTTTCTTCGAACCGTATGTTAAGTTCCCTTCTAGCGAGTTTGCTATTTAGATGGAAGCAGGTAACCTCTGTTTTAGAAGCATTGGGAATACCTATGGAAATATTTTACCATTGTATCCAGGTCTTCTGTTAGGATTTCTTCAGACATTTCGATTGACCTGCACCTTGTGGCGAGAACCCAGTCATTGGCATAACCAAACTTTTTTGATCTTGTTTTCGGCATGTCAGTGATATATAGGCTGAAAAGGAGTGGAGCAAGCACTGATCCCTGCTGTAGGCCATTCTTCAGTTTCCTCTGAGAGCTGATATCACTGCCCATGACAACCTGGAACACCCGGTCATTAAGCATGTTGTCTAACAAGTGTGCAATAAGTTTGCAGGGAATTATACGAAGAAATTTATATATCATACCCTCTCTCCACACTGTGTCGTAAGCCGCCGAGAGGTCGATAAATGCAGCTGAAGTTTTTAGTTTCCTTTGGAATCCTGCTTCAATATAGGAAGTTAGTGAAAGAACTTGATCTACACAGCTTCGTCCTGGTCGGAAGCCTGCCTGTTCCACTGGGATCGCTTCAAACAGTCTCTAGCTGATTCTGTTATATATAAGTCTCTCCAGTAGCTTGTAAGTCACAGACAACAGAGCAATTGGTCTGTAGTTTTTTGGGCTATCTGCATGCTTACCTGGTTTTAGTATGGCTATTATCTTAGAGCGTTTAAATTCCTGTGGAATGTTGCCAGACTGCATGACGTTCGTAAAAAATTGCGCCAGCTATTTTTTGGTGTACTTGTTGCAATTTATTAGGAATTCAGGGTGTACGTTGTCAAACCCTGTGGCTTTTCTTGGCGAGGTTTTCTTAAGGGCCTCTGAAATATCTTCGGTGGTAAAGGGGTGGGAGTATTCGGTTTCTGTGGTTTCATTTTTTAAGATTTTCAGCTCTCTCTTCACTTGGATGGTATGTGCTTTATCTTTTGGTGCCCTGGATGTAGTTACTATGTGTGAGGCCACTTTGTTTGGGCTAATGGTCATTTTTTGGCATAGTATGGGGGAACCACTCCCTAGTTTCTTTAATAATGACCACGCTTTCCTGCTCGACGTCTGGAAGTTGAGGCTTTCCACTGTTTCTGTCCACTTCTCCCTTCTTGCTGCATCCAGACTGTGTAGAAGCTCGTCTGCTATTTTCTGATCACCTGATTCAAGAAAGATCTGGTACAGTTCATCACTGTTTTGAGACTAGCCTGGAATGTACTCTTTACGGTACCCTCTTGGTATGTGCTTTTTGGCAGTACTTAGAACGGCACCAACAACGAAATAGAAATATCAGACCTGCAGGCCAGCATCACTTCAAAATATTTTACCTTGCAGTGCAGAAAATAAAAACATCCACGGCAACAGAAGCATCACTATACATCTCCATAAGAAGATTTATAAGCATGGGCATAGCTAAGATTTTCTTCAGAATGGGACAAAAAACAAAAATACTTCAAAAAATACAGGACAAAAAGGGTATTACTGAAAAATCCACAGAATAATTTATTGTACTTCTTATCACTACTATTTAGTTCAACTTGTTTACATTCATGTTTAATTTGTGACAAACCCAGTGAAAATACAGTGTTATCATATACTTTTCTCATTTTATTACATGAACAGCACCATCCTTTCTTGCCACAGTGCCCCATGACTGTCATGTCACTGGGGACTGCCAACAGAAGTGAAAACTTAAAACTATAAATATTATACGTGCTACACGTCATACTTGTACCTACAGATATACTAAATAATAATAATTCCATGTGGACATAATAACTTGATCACAGGGTTTCTACTGTCTGCACTTTCTGTCCCTGTCTAAGCCACCTTAACCTAAACCAGTAGTGCCACCAGGTACAAGGTACCTACAGTTTAACATGGAATCCAAACCTCCAAAGCCTTCTGGCATACTTCACATTACACAGCAAGCTGTGCCAGATGGGAAGGTTGGGTTAATGGTCTATGAAAATCCTCGCTGAGACAGAGATTCGAACTGGAGACCTTTCGTTCACCTGTCAGATACCTAAACCACTTAGTCACCAGACCACAACAGATATACTAATAACACTAGCATGTCAGTAATGTAATTCAAAAATCCACCAATACCTCTAAAGTAGTCTCCACTTCAAAATCTAAAGATCTAACTTAGTCCACAATCTGATGGTTTATTGGATCTTCCTGAAGGCAATAGACCAAGCTATGGTGTCAGAGGCAAGAAGGCTAATGCCTTTCTTCAGGGGGTCTGCAGTTTAGTGTGGAATTAGAAGCACAGAATGTCCTGGCATAGCTTATACAATCAAATACAACTTCTAAAAATTCTTACTCATTGTGGGATTTGAACCCATCACTGAAGAGAAAACTTTTGAAGTAAGCACCATAACTGCTGAGCTATCAGACCACCTTGTTTTGAAGTATACATGTGCTAAGTACTATCAAAATCAGATAAAAACTATGGATTTGTATGAACAATGGTTACAGGGAGAGGTTTTATGTTTCTTTAAATCTAATGTAAAGAGTGTTTTTCTATTTGTTTTAAACTCACAAAGTTCCATCAAGATTGGATAAAACTGTGTGATGTGTTTGTATAAAGATTTTGCCCATCCAAAAACCATCTTCATGCATATCATACGCGCAACAGGTGGCATGTTAATGATGCGGGCAGCAGGTGGCATATCGGTGATGTAACTTCACGAACTCACAGATTTACCCCCATCCAAAGATTTACCCCCATCCAAACATCACGTAACACACCAATGAAGTTTTCACTTTAAAAAGTGCAAAGGGGACTGTTTAAATAATACTGCAGATGTATTAGAGATAGTGAGATACAATATTGTACTTTACCTCAAAATATTAATTAGATTGCTTCTGGAGCCTTGCTGCTTACCAGAGAGTTAAAAAAGAGTGATGGTAATTCTGGTTAATAAAGGAGGGTTGACAAACAGGGTTGAAAATTACAGGCCAATTAGCTTAACATTAGTGATGGACAAAATGATGGAGAAAATAATACACAACTACATCATAAATGTATGTGAGTAAAGAAACTGGTTTGCAAATCAATAATATGGTTTCAGTCAAAGATATTCAATGAGTCTCAGTAGGTGGACTAAAAGCAAGGTAGTTTTTAGACAAGGAGGTCAAGTAGATAGGGTGTACTAGATCTTTCCAAGGCATTTGGATTATGCTGACAATAAAACATCCATTAAGCAATGAAAATAAGATAGGATAGAGAAAATAACTGGTCACTTAGCACACATTAAGGCAGGAGGAAAAAAAAAAAAAAGAAAAAAAAACATACAAACAAACTTTGAAATCTTTTGGTAATTAATCTTACTCATGTAGGAGGCAAGACTAATTAGTTCTATGTGGGAAGGACCCATGAAGTAGAGATATACTAAACAGAGAACTTAATACATTACTTAATTTTGTGGAGCCCAGTTTAAATAACCTACTGGAAATAAAAACATAACTAGTCAAGCATTGGCTCTTAATCCTCTGTAGTGGTTAAATTTATAGGTATAGCTTCAAATTTTACTTGCAAACCTATATCAGTTAAATGCATATTGTGAGTAGTGAGCTATTGATTATCAGCAACGGATAAAAAAAATGTGTATTAATATAACAGAAATTGAAAAATTGGATTTTACTAAACTTTCCGTGATGTACATGCCTTTACTGACTTTATTTTTTCCTGTCTGCTTTTACATAACATCCCAAATTATGTTAATTTTATTTCCAGGGACATAAATCTTCTATTTGTAGCATATATTTTTAGATACTGTAATAATTTTACTAAGTATTTGTAGTACCTTTGCAAGAGCTTTAATATTAGCATTGTAACTGTTCCCAAAGGCAAGCTATAAGCTGTTCAGAAATCATAAATACTATGGCCAACGTATTCTGAATATCAATACATTCTCTGATCAAAAGTATATGGACATCTTTTGAAACTGCACTTAGTCTTTACCTATGCCACGTTCCCTATCATTGGAAATTAAAATGGATGCGGTATGTCTACCTTTTCCTTTTATGATAGCTTTAACTGTGCTGGCAACTCTTTCAATGAGGTATCTGAATGTCTGTGGAGGAATGGCAGCCCATTGTTCTTCAAAAGTTGAAACCAGGGAAGGTTGGGTGATGAAGGTCTGGAATGAGTTTGACATTTTAACTCATTCCAAAGGTGTCGTTGGGTTCAAGTCAGGATTGTGGACAGGCTGTCCATTTTTGGAGTGAGTTTGTTCACAAACCATTGCTTCACAGATGCAGCTTTATTAAAGGGTGCACTGTTGTTCAGATACTAATACTCATTATCTTACGACTGGTCCTCTACTGTACACAGTGTATAATGGTTTAAAGTGTGTTAATGTCCTTCCACGTTTAGATTTTTTTTAAGTGTAATAAGGACACACACAAATCATGACAAACACTCTCATGCCATAACATTACTTTCTCCATACTTCACTGCTGGCAGTATATACGATGCCAGGTAACTTTTTCAGTCATTCACCAAACCAAACACTTCAATCAGATTGCCACATACTGAACGTGATTCATCACTCCACATGACTCGTTTCTAGTCATTCACTATCCATGGGTGTCTCCTCAAGTCACTACAGACATATTTGGCTTATAAACAGCAGCTTGACCTTTGTATCTCAGTCTTTTTAATTCCTGATGCACAGTTGTTGCCGGGATTGGTTGGTAGCACTTTGGAACTTATGATTGATCCCCCACTAATTTTCTGTGATTTATTACAACAACCATCCACAATGCTCAATGTCCCTATCTGTCATTAAATGAGGTATTCCTGGTCTTCATTTATTTGTGGTTGTTTCTTCATGTTTCTGCTTCACAAGCACATCACTAATGGTCGACGTAGGCATATTTAGAAGGGTTACTCAGGTGACATCCAAAGACTTGTCCGTGTTCAAAGTCACAGGGTTCTTCTGACTGACCCTTTGTGCTTTGACTACTTCTTTACTTGAGACAACACAATACTCCCCATCTCCTTTTATACTGGTAGGACTGCATGTCGTGACATCTAATGTTCAATTCCGAATTACATGGAAGTGTTGCTGTGATACTTTTGATCAGAGGTGTGTATATTTATTTATATTGATTTCAGGCACAAGAGAGTAGGAAATTTTTCTTTGAATTGTAAGTAGAACAAGTATGTGCAAATGGGATGTGTAACCAGGACATGTGCTCCACTGATAATCTTATATATAAAGACTTGTGTGTCCCTATATTTAATTATGCAGCCATCACTTCCTACTGTAGACCACTGGTGTTTGTGTGTGGTTGTAGTATGGAGTTTCCCATCATGCACAACATTGGCCAAATTCCGGTAGCTGTAAGGGTGTGGGAGATATGGTGGTTGAAAGTTGTCGAGTTTCATATTTCAACAAAAGACAACTACATAGAGCAGACCACTAGTGTCTGTGTGTGGTAGTAGCATCAAGTCTCCCATTGTGCATTATGGTGGTTGTATATCAGTAGCTATATGGGTGTGGGAGATGTAGTGGTTGAGAGTGGTTGACCAGAGGCACTTTCATATTTCAATCAAACCCGTGTGTGCCCCTATATTTCACCTCACAGTCAGAACTACCAATCACGGACAACTGGCATCCACGTGTGGTAGTAGCCTGGAGTCTTCCATCAAACACTATGGTCACTGTATGTCAGTAGCTGTGGGTGTGGTAGATATGGTGGTTGAAATTGATCGATGGAGGACATTTTCATATTTTGACCAAGAATGTGTGTGTCCCTATATTTCACTCTGCAGTCAAAAGTACCTAGTGCAGACCACTGGTGTTTGTGTGTAATAGCAGCCTTAAGTTTCCCATCATACTCTATGGTAGTTGTATGTCGGTAGCTGTGGGGATGTGGGAGATATGGTGTTTGAAAATGGTTAACCAAGGGTAATGCGTTATTTCAACGAAAGATGAGTGTCTCCATATATTTCACTTTGCAACAACTACATACCACAGATCGCTGGTGTTTGTGTGCGGCAGTAGCCTCGAGTCTCCAATCATTCACTATGGTAGTTTCATGTCGGTAGCTGTGAGGATGTGGGAAATATGAAGCAGTGGCGTAGCTAGGGGGGGGGGGGCGGTGGGGGCGGTCCGCCCCGGGTGTCACCCGTTTGGGGGTGACAACCGCATTTCGAAAATACTAATCGAAATTAGTGTGATACAAAATTTATATATATATTTGATAGACTTCTTTTATCCTTTGGTGTCGAAACACGTCTACCTTTAATGTTCTGAATATTTCTTTTTAAGTTGATCTATCGCTTTTTCAAATACGATCCAGTAGAGTATAATAATACAGTATTATTGGCTACACCGCACGCTTAAACAATAGAGCATCGCTCGGTTGCTCCAACAATCACAGGAACTCGTTGTGCTTGCCGTCCGTCACAGTTTGGTTTGTTACGAGCGGCGGTGGATATAATGTAAGTTTTCTTGTATTAAGAGAGGAAGTTTTAAAATTAATGGATATATCTAAAATTGTTAAAATCATGGTAATCAGGCAGTTAAATTGTAATTCCTCGAAATTATTTCAAGAAAAATGATAGATTTTCCTTTGAAAATGAAAAAAAAAAAAGCAACCAAGCGTATGCTGGAATAAGCGTAGTCTAGGCTTCAAAATTGTTTTGCTTTTGAAAATTCTATTAGCTTTCTAGCTAAGATGCACAAGTGACTTGAAGTATTTTCTAGTAATTTTTGAATTTATCATCTGACAGTTTCGAATTGAGTACATTTCGTGTTATCCGATATACACTCTGCGTACCTTCCTTTTGTCGACAGTGCACCTATACTCGACATGAAATCATATCATGTTCGAATTTATGCAAATAAAATGATTCGGAAAACTGCATTAAACTAGCAATACGGCCAGGTTTGAAGTCAATCCGGACGAGTCCAAGTGTTATCGTCTGTCGGTAATCAGTTTTTGTAAGGCATGTGTTTAAAACAGTCGGAACCGCGTATCTTGCTAACGAAATCGTAACATTAGTAAGGGGACATCCATAAATTACGTGAGGTGTTTTTCCGAATTTTCGGACCTCCCCCCCCCTTCTGGTGAGACTTTGTGAGATCTGGTCCCGTCAGACTCCCCCCCCCCCTCCCCCTACGGATCGCCCTTGCAAATTTTTGAGACCTTTTTTTTTATGATCTCACCCTCCCAAAGCCGGTTACACCCACACTTTTCGACGAAATACCCCCTAAAATCGACATTCGCGTCATTTGTAAACACTGTTTTTTTAGCTCTACAGTCCAACACAATTTTAAAAAAGCTCACGTGAGAATTGGTGAGATTTCGCTGCACCCCGCCCCTATTTCACCTCACGTAATTTATGGATGCCCCCTAAGCACTTTAACTCTAGTTTCATGTAAGTTTGATATGCTTTCTACTGATTGAGAATATACAAATATGATCGCGATCAAATTTTCCATCATAAATTTACAGAAGAAGATTTCTATTATGGGTAACCTCTTTGTCGAATACACGTACCTACATTCTTATGAGTTCCTTAAATCGACAGGGATGTCGAACTTCTATTCCTGAACAAAAATTGAGCTTTAATCATAAACTGAACGAACATTCGAGCCGTTTACATCTTTATATATACGCTACTGAGCGGTGCTAGAAATATAAAATTTACACATGGAGATGGGCCGCGATACATATCATATTTAGGAGTCTGTAGCTACTTATTTCTTAGACGGGTAGTAAAATACTTCACTTATTAAGTACTTCATGTAAAGGCGGCAGATATCTCAAAGGCATGTTCTTTTATTACCTGACTGTTGTTTTTTTTATTTGATTTTATATTTTATTTATTCCTCTATTTTTATGAAGGAACTTAATGTAGAGTTGCTTTTCTGACTATACAGTATCCCCCAGGGTCTCACAACTTGTGGGACCCGGATCCTGGGTTTGCTCCAATGGGACCCCATCTGGGTCTGGAATTGCTTCTACTTGGATCAAGCCACTTCTGTTAACTTTCCTCTCAATATCCCTTGGTCCTCCAAATACCGAGGTTGTGAAGTCATTTAAATACAGCCTATGTTAACGTTTCAATAACAAATGGGTAGCTTTCGACTTTTTTTAAATTTATAGCGAAATCTTATGGTCGCCCTATAGTTGCACTGGCGGAAATTAAAATCACAACACGCATACATGAATGGTAGAATTTTAGGAAACTTTCAAAATATATCCAGGGCCATACCTAAAAGAAATAATAACAAATGGAAATGGATCAGGCTAAGTTATTACCTTTTACAGTTGTCAGTGAGAAATGCGCCCAACTTGAGCACCAATACATTCGTGGATCCTTGCCGGCATTGACACAACAAGTGTTCGGATGTCTTCTTGGTGTATGTCTCACTACGCGTGCATGTCTTTTGCAGTCAGTTGTTGCAGAGTTTGTGCTGGGTGACCATGTGATCTAAAGTGTCTACTTCTGGTATCCTAGAAATGCTCTATTTGGGACAAATCTGGGAACCGTGCCGTCCATATTGTGATCGAAACTCCTTGCAAGGCTTGTGTGACGATGGCCGCAATGTGAGGACGGGCACTGTCTCGTTGGAAAATACGATTCGGATGTTGAACATGTAGGATATCACAATAAGATGCAGTACCCCGTCCACATAGTGATGGGCTGTCATTGCCTTCAACAACAGCCGACTCAGTCATGCTATCGAAACTGATTGCCACCAAAACATGACACCAGTGACGGCACTTGCGTGAGGTTCTGAAATCACAGCAGATAAGCCGTTCCTCCACTACGCCTGCGAACATGTCGTCGATTATCACTTTGCCACAGACAGAATCGAGACTCGTCTCTAAACACAAATGTACACCATTCACATGTCCATTTGTGTTTCGCATTATACCAGAGTAGATGATGATGGCAATGAAATTAGATTAATGGGACACAATGCACAGGGGCCAGAGTGTGTAACCCAGCTTCAAGCAATTAGTTTACAATCATCCGGGGAGGCGCGGAGGCGGGGTGTGACTATGTGTAACCACTACTTGGATCTGGCCTGCAGTCAACCATCTGCCAGCAACAGCCACCCACACCATTTGGCAGTCTTCACGTGCTGTTGTCCTTCTGTATGGACCTGTGCCTGCTCTAGGAGTATTAGAGCTTTTTTCATCACTGTGTAACAAGTCTGAATACTGACATTGCACTGCGGCAAATCGTTCTGGAGATTTCACGATATGATGCACCCTTTCAGAACACGTCAATTCTCCGACCTCTCTCACTGTTAAACATTTGGGTGTAGAGAGTTGTCACTCTTCGCCTTGGCATACTTAGACAACAAAAACTTGTGGGCAACTACGTGATATGTGACACCACACTGTTCGCCACTTATACGCTTAAAAAAAATGCAATTTAAATAATATATAGCACCGTAATTCTCACATTATTAAATGTAAAACTTTTAATGTTAAATCATTTAAACTCTTCATGCGGGCATATTTGGGGCCAAATTTCATTCGTTTATCACAACACCGTCTGGGTGCTGGGATTTTAATTTGCACCAGTTGGTGTATCAGTTGCTAAGTGTAAAGGTCGAACTGCACTTTGCCAATACTGGCCTGTACCGTAACGGCAACGACAGCCAGCCGAGTGACGGCTCGCCCCCTCGCGTCCACACTTTTCCATAGCTCGCCCGTGTTCCTACACGGTCTTTAGTCTCCTTTAACGTTTACAAGTGATTGTTTCAGGGAATCAGTGTTGGGAACGACAGGTAGGTTTGACACCCTACTTTATAATAGAGTACTGTACTTTATTTTGCACAGTTTTGGTACGAATGTAAAAATACTTTTTTATCTGACTCACGTAATCACCTAACTGGTTGATATTTTATGTACAAAAATAGTATCCCAGCGCAGTATTAACAGTATCAACGCAATCTCAATGAAATGTTAATCACTCGCACTTGTGTTTGTTTTGTCTGAGGTTCTTTTCGATTCACTCAATACTTTTTGTTAGTGAAGAACGAGATTATAACATATTTTAATTTAAATATAAGTCGTAAAGATTGTGTATAGTAAAAATAATAATTTCATGTTATCTCAATGTTCTAGCCACAGAGTTTCTTATTTGGAAACTCGCAGTGCACCTATATCGTAGTCACCTAACTTAAAAAGAAGACCTACAGATTAAAGTGAAATTCAAACCACCGAGCGTCCTTCGCATTAAAAGATAAAAGCGTTGCCATTGGTAAAAGTCAGTTTTAAGGCCCGCAAAAATTACAGTCGAGACCGGGATTTGAACCCTGACCTACAGTTTTCAAATCGCACGCAGTAATCATTTGAGTCACCAGTCCGAATATAGATGTGATGAAAAATAAGTTTTCAAACATAATAAAATAAACATATTCTTTTTCTATACCATATATTTTTGTTATCAAAACACACGAATCCACTTTTATGTGTTTGAATACATATTTTTCAGTACTTCTAGATTAGTCTTGCGTCTGGTTACGGCATGCTATTCGGGTGTGGGAGGTTCGGTTACAAATGCGGATTTCGGCTGCAATTTTTGTGGGTAGTAAAATTGGTCTTCAACTCTGGCAAAGCTCTGATTTTTTTAATGCGAAGATGCTAGGACTTTTCCTACATTTTACGAACATCTGATGAACATGGATGAAAAAAAAAACTTTTTTTAAGGCAAATAATAACATGAAAACAACATTTAGTCGTAAGGGAAGGTAAATTTCCGAACTCTCTCGATGCGCTTCTCCACTATCTAGCAGGCCGATACTGATCCGCACCGTCAAAACAGAAACCAATCCAATGACAGCCGAGTGTCGAACTGAGACCCGATCTCCAGAGGCCTCTCTAAAACCACTTTCGATCACCGGTGAACAACACGTGGCTAAAATCTTGCCATATTGACTATTGAACATGAAGTAACCAAAATTTATAATTTTGAAGATGTGATTTACGAGTTTGCAGCTGTTCAAGCTAAAAAGAGAAGATTGTTTTTAGTTTACTGTTTTTTTTTTTTTAATGAAGTTAATATTACAATTTTATTAACTATAATTTTTAATAACAATAAATTTTTATTTAATTATATTTTATTAATATGATATTTTACACTTACAAGATATTATATTTTACTTAATTTTGAATTTAAATTTTCGAGGGGTGACACCATCGATATCCGCCCCGGGTGTCACCCACGCTAGCTACGCCACTGATATGAAGGTTGAAAGTAGTCGACTGAGGGCATTTTCATATTTCGACCCAAGATGTGTACCTCTATATTTAACTTTGCACCCATAAATACCCTGCATAGACCTCTTACTTTTGTGTATGTTAATAGCCTTGAGTCTCCCAACATGCAATAAGATGGTGCCATATCAACAGCTATCAATCGAAATTCTTTTCAAACACGAAGTCATGAATAAGAATATAATCTACTCAGGTCTTCACCGCAGCAGTCACTTAACAATGGTGACAGAGCTTATGACTGCTGAAACATCGTGTTTTATGACTAACTCGGCTAGTTACCCGAGAAGATTTTATTCTTATCTTGTATTATATATATTTTTTTTTTATGTTCGTTTCTATACAGTCCTATACCATTCATCTGATTATGATGTAACTTTGGTCAGTTATTATGTGCACGTGTGTGAAGATTTCTGACAAAAAAAATCACCCCTTCTCCCCCTTACAACCCTTAATTTTATATGAACCCATATTTTTTTATCCGATTTCGATGGAACTTTGCACACGTATACTTTACAACAAACAGAAAAACACTGTGTACATTTGATTTGCGAAAACCCAACCCCTCTTTTCTTTTCAACCCCCTTAATTTTTGTTACTGATCTTTACACAATCCACAGTTTTTATCCATTTTCGATCGAACTTTGCATAAGTATACTTTAAATCCAGCAGAAAAATACTGTCTGCATTTGGTTTTCAGAAACTCCACTCATCTTCCCCTTTCCACTCTCTTAATTTTTGTAAACGTTCTTTATACATTCCCACAGATTTTATACAATTTCAACGGTCCTTTGAAACAAACAAAAAAATTCTATCTACATTTGATTTGCGAAAAGTCAACCCCTCTCACCTCTTCACTCCCTTAATTTTTGCCAATTTTCTTTACACATACCCACAGTTTTTATCTAGTTTCGATGGAACTTTGCACGCAAAATGTTTAAAATCAACAGAAAAATGGTGTCTACATTTGGTTTTCAGAAACCCTGCCCTCTTTCCATACGCCTATTTTTGTAAATGTTCTTTATACATACCAACTGATTTCATCTAATTTCAATGGTACTTTACACATGTATACATTAAAACAAATAGAAAAATACTATCTAAATTTGATTTTCAGAAACTCAACCACTCTCATTCTTTCCACCCCATAACAACTTTTAGGTTTTTTGCATTGGTATGAAAACCTGCCAAAGTAGATGGTGATAGAAAATTTTCAACTACAATTCGATCAAAACGAATATAACATCAGAACTTTCATATCCACCTGCCCAGCAACACTGTTTACTCTGCTTTTGCAAAAGATGGAAGACCAAAAATATTGTATAACCCAAAGCACCAAAATAAACTTATTCAATTTTAATAGATAAAATTCATTGTCTTTCAGTTATTTGGTACATGTTAATGTGTCTGTTTTCTATTTATGTATCCTCTTAAGAAATAAAACTAGGCATTGCAATGCATGCCCAGCAAATATATATATATATATAGATAGATGTGTGTGTCCCTATATTTCACCTCTGCCTAGCACACACCAGTGATTTTTGCATGTAGTAGTAGCATGGGGTTTTCCATCGTGCACAAGGTTGGCCGAATGCCGGTAGCTGTGGGGTTGTGGGAGACAGGGTGACTGAAAGTGGTCGATCTGGGACATTTTCATATTTTGACCAAAAACACTTGTGTCCCTAAATAGCCACAACTATATAGCACAGACCACTGGTGTTTGTGTGTGGTAGCTGCTTCGAGTCTCCCATAGTGCAGTAGTGGTGGTTGCATGTCGGTAGCTATGAAGATGTGAAAGATATGGTGGTTGAAATTGGTTGACCTGGTACATTTTCATATTTCGGCCAAAGATGTGTGTGTCCCTGTGTTTCACTCTTCAGCCAAAATACCTAGTACAGACCAGTGGTGTTTATGTGTGGTAATACCAAGAAGTGACCCATGCGGGAGACATGGTTTGATCAGAGGCATTTTTTTATTTCGACCAAAGACATGGGTGTCCGTATATTTCACTTTGCTGCCACAACTACATAGCGCAGACGACTAGTGTTTGTAGTGCCAGTGGCTTTGAGTCTTGCATCGTGCACTATAATGTTTAAATGTTGATAGTTAGGGGGGTGTGGGAGATATGGTGATTGAATGTGGTTGACCTAGAGCATTTTCCTATTTCTAACATAAATGTGTGAGTCCCTTCACCTTGCAGCCAGATCTACCAAGCGCAGACCACTGGCGTTTGTATGTGATAGTAGCCTGAAGTCTTCTATCGTGCTTTATGGTGAATGCATGTTGGTAGCTGTGGGAGCATGGTAGGTGTGGTGGCTGAAAATGGCCAACGTGATATAAAAAAAAGACATGTGTGTCCCTATATTTTACTCTGTAGTAACTAGTGCAGACGACTGGTGTTTGTGTGTAGTAATAGCCTCAAGTCTCCCATCATTCACACTGGCAATTGGTGGTTGTAGGGTCATGTGAGATATAGTGATTGAAATTGGTCCCCAAAAGACATTTTCATATTTTGATGAAAGATATGTGTGCCCCTATATTTCACCTTCCAGCCACAACTACCTAGCACAGACCACTGGTTTTGTATGTGGTAGTAGCCTTAAGTCTCCCATCATACACTGTGGTGGTTACATCTCGGAAGCTGTGAGAGTGTGGGTGATATGGTTGTTGTAAATGGTCAACCGAGGGTATTTTGTTATTTTGACCAAAGACGTGTGTGTCATTATACAGGATGGTCAGAAATTCACTGATCGGCGGGTAAGGGCAGTGTTGGGGACGTTGCACTAACGAAATAAATACAATCTGAATTACCCGCATCTTAAGTTGGACAGTAAAAGCGCTGCGCGGGCGAATTGAAACAGCCTTCCACAGGCGGTGTTGTCAAGCGTACTCGAGGCATGGGACCGCCAAAGAAAGCGAAAAGAAAAACTCTCTTCGGAAGCGGGGATCGAACCTGCAAACTTCAGTTTGAGAGTTTGACGTCATACGACTACGCTTCCAAGGCACTACAATTTCTTTGTTTTTTGAAGCCACTAGGGCGAACTGTTTGTTAGTAATCGGAATTAATCGGTAATCCGCGACATTTATTTATTTATTTATTTTATTTATTTATTTTTTTGTGAAATCGTATTATAAACTTTAAAAGCAATTCGTTATCTACACATGGAATTTCATCCAAATCGCTAGATCTGTTACCATCTCATAAATTGCTTTTAAAGAAAAATGTTGTTATGTTAAACAGAAATCTTAATGCTAGTCAGAGATTAATTAATGGTGTAAGATTAATAGTAAATTACTTAGACGAGTACATCATCAGTACTAAATTCGTTCACTGCAATAAGACTATAGTCATACCTTGCATTAACCGCACACATTCTGATCCAACTGTGTTCAATAAGAATAACTTTCGTTATGACCGTTAATAAACCACAAAGTCAGACGCTTCAAAGCGGAGGATTTTACTTATGAGAACCATGGAGGAAGGAATATATCGCTCATTTGCTGCAACAGTGACATAACTCAAAAACTTCAATTTTACAGGAGGATCAGTTCAAATGTTTCATGTGTAATAACTTTATGCATTCACTAAAAAAAAACTTATATCTAAGTTTTAGAGAAAGAACACAATGTAATAGAAGGGAAAATGCACAATATCAGTTGCAGGTCATGGGAGATTTCTTTTATATCCTTACAATCATCCTCATTTTGAATTATGACATTCTTGCTGCAATTAATGTTTTTATATCATGGCATAAGATAAAATGTGTCGTTTTTGTAATAGAAATAAGTGCAAGACAGTAAATGTTTTTTCAATTTATACTTATGTCATACATTCACAATACCTGAAAACAATGGGGATTTTGGTTTGACAAACAACAATTTCATCAAAAGATGCTTTATTTAATTTGCCAAATTTCTCAAGAAGAAAATACAAATTTTAAAGAAAAGATATTTTTTAAAAGTAATAGTAATGAGAGCCTGCATAAAAAAATAATCATTTTTTTGGAAAAAATGAACAAAATTATTTTCTAACCAAGCAACATTGTGTAAAAAAAGTAATGGCTTAATATTTTAATTCAGTCAGATTATAAAAAAACATTATTATTTAAACATCAAGAAATTTTGGTTCAGTCTCAAACTTTATCACATACAGGTAATTTGTCCAGTCTTGTTACATTTAGTTAATTAGCTTCACAAACCTTACAACATTTCATAGAAGGATTTATAAAAGCTTGGTAGTCTATAGCATTCTTACGAAATAGGCCTAGGAGATCTTCCTTCTTCTTTTGAGAAATTCCCGGTCTTGAATTATATGCTGGATTTAATGTAATATCTGAGTCACAACTTTTGTTCTTCCTCTTGATTATTATTGCCTCTCGAAAGTTATATGCATACGAGTATTTATAAGAAACAGAATTGGGAGAATCCCTTACGACTTTAAGCATCTTTACTTCTGATAATTTGAATGCTGTCATGTTCAGAGGACCTATGTCCCCATTCAGAGCTTTAATGTCATCGAAATCCTTGTAACATAATTCTTTGACATGGAAAGGTTCTCCGGTTTTATTCGTAGATCGAATTGCGGAGATGAAAGTGTCAGGAGTATTCAACGGTCCGCTTCTCATAATGTGCTTAACCATTTTCTATCAATGAGTGAACTGAATCACCTTTATTCTGAGAGTGGCGGAAGAATGTGTGTGTAAACGATTTCAGGCCTAAATAACGTGTGGCCTATAAGTAAAGAGCAAGCATAAATTTATTTTTCTGCTGCCCTGCACAGCTGTCCGAGTAAAATATAACATCTGCATCATGTTTTGTGGCAGCAATCTTTTTCATATAAGGGAGCGTGCATAAACCACGTAGCTCCATTTTGGCCTCCTGTGAACCCCTGCTCCCCCCCCCCTCTCCCTCACGTAGCCTTATGTGGCTTTAGCCTCTAACCCCCCCCCCCCTCCACGTAGCTTTTTTCCTTTTGATTCCAGAAGACATTTTGTATCGTTTTTTTTTTGTCAGACTATCGTAAATTACATACGGAGATAATTAACTGAGGGAAATAAATATTCACATGCTGTTGTGTGTTCCGTTCTTCATTTTAACTGTGAAAAATGTTATGAAAGAAAAACTACGTGGCCTGGCTCGGAACCCCCCCCCCCCCCCCCACGTAGCCCAGCACAGCCCAGCATTAGCCTTGCAGCCAACCCTTCCCCCCCTCCGTAGACCGAGCCACGTAGTTTGTGCACGCTCCTTAAAGAAGGACTCATGTACGTACTTAATTAATTTGCACCATGATGGCCGTTTGCTTCATCCCACACAAAACAATCACATGTATTGCTCTTCAAGTCATACATAGTGAAATTGAAAACATTTAATTTGGAATAGAGAAGCATCCCCTTTAGGAAGTTGTATTACAGCATGTAGATCATAAACAACCACTATAGCATTTGAATTTTCTTTGTCTGTTTTTTTCTCCTCTCTTGACAATTGTTTTTCAATAAGATGTTGGTAAAATTTTTCTTGTAACTTCTGTTTTTCTTCACTGTCTGCATTTTCAAAGGCTACGCAAGTTTCACATAATTCTTTCTTTGGAACGAAAAATAAAATATCGTATTCGTTTTTAAATATTCTATAAAATGAAGTATAGTTGGCAAAAGGTACCTTCTTTTCTTTGCAGATAGCCACATAGTCCTTGTGGATGTCTGAAATTGATTTGCTTTCATCACTGAAGAGCCTCGTTGTATTTGCCCTTAGGTAATGGCTTTCAGTTTTCGGTATCGAATCAATGTGCTGCCTCACGCCTTCCCTTATCATTGGATCTAAAGATTTCTGGTGTTTTATTGCATTATTTATATTAAAATAGATTTGCACCCGTCGAATAAATGTAGTGTAAGATATCAAGATGCAGCCAAGAGCAAAGTTTTTTTTAAATTTAATATCGATGTTTCAACTTTTTGAGTCTATTTTTTTTTTTTTTTCCAAGGGAAAAATCACTTTAAATAAGAAAAATAAAGTTAAAAACATAGTTATAAAGTTGAAAAGACATGAGTAAACTTGTCATGTTATTTCATCTGTGTAGCAACATCTGCAAGTTTTATAATATATTGCTTCTTTTCTTCTCTTTTTTGTTTGATTTTAACTTTTTCCTTAAAATAACAGACCTAAAAAAAAGTCAAAACCTCGGCATTGAATTAAAAAACTTTTTAATTGTTAACCACATATTACTATCCTAATGTACATTATTAATTAAATGTTAGCATTTTTTCAATTTTTTTAAAAAGAATAAGTGTCCCATTTAGTGTTAATAGTAAAATTTTAGTAACAAGAGTGACATAAGTGTGAATCATAGAAGACGAAAATTATGTCGGAGGAGAAGACTTCATGCAAGAACGTCATATCGTCTCAAACCACAAAGTGTAGACTAAGTTTGTGCAGAACGGTATTTTGTAATAACGTCATAACTCAAAATAATCCAACGACAAACAAGGTGGCTTGCATCAAGAACGACACATTAAGGAATAAAACTAAAGGCATTTAAGCAGATTATTTCAAAAAGAATGTCACAATTTGATATAACACATTATTGAACAAATGTAAATATAACGTGAATAATCTTATCATTTACACAATATCGTCATAAACAAAAATACGCCGTTCTTCAAGAAACTTGTCGTTATGTTACTTGACAATAGCCTAAACTCAACTGATATATGACAGTGTTGTGAATAAACTGGAGGGCAGTCTGCTGAGAAACAATAGTGACATAACCTGCTCTCTCTCGGCGAATAGTTGAAGCTCAAATGTGTCGTTCTACAAACTAAAAGTACACACGGAAATGGATCATCCCTTGGTCATAACTCAATAAAGGTCATTTATTAGTTATGTCACTGTTGCAGCAAATGAGCGAATGGAGACGACGCAAGTGACCTTCACCACGCACTGGAGTGAAGTCGGGTAGAGAGAATTGGGGTGGGGAGGTTGCCATATTGGTCGGCCGTGAAACACGGGGAATAGGCACAAAAACCTCAAGGTAATCATACGACAGCCGTGGCACCGCAATTTGATGTTGGATTATTATGTAACTCGACGAGACAGACCAAGAATGAAGAATATTTTTTTTTTGATAACCTGCTTAGTTCTGTCTCAAAATTCGGAAGAAACATTTCCTCAAGGTCAAATTTGGTGTTAGATTTTTATGTAACACGACGAGACAAATAAAGAATACAAATTTTCAATATCTGGTTTAGTTCTCGAGATTTGCTGTCTCCAAAAGTCAGAAGCTGAAATGGGAGTAGTATACATTCCGATACGTGATACACGTTGTGTCACTAACATGATGCTTATGAAATTATTAACAACTAATAATAAATTGTTTGTCCCTTCTGATATAGGCTGATTTCAACCTACCCACATTTCCATTAATATTGTCGCTGCTAGATCAAATTATGGAGACACACGCAAACACATGAAATGCATCAAGAACTAAATTTCGGGTAACAACAACGTTTGCTTCATCACGTTTCATATTTCGCACAGCACAAATTATCACAATTTCATCATACACTTTCGGTGTAAACTGAACTGGATAAAAGCATGCAGAATACCATATTCATCGTATCGCGAAGTAGACATCGCCCGTTTAAAATAGACTTCCAACACTTGTTTACAATAAGAACTGTCTACATTACACCAATAAATATTTGATAACGACATTATCCTGTTGAGAGCAATGAATAAATTTATAACGATAGGCCCTAATGTTGCAATTACCTATCAGACACTTAAAGAACAATAGTTACAATGTAACTTAATTATGAAACGTTATTCCTGGTTGTTTGCTATCTTGTCTGTTTGTGCAACCGTATGCAACACAACTTGGCATTATAGAAAACTTCAGAATATTAGAAAATGAAATATTCGCAGCGGCAGATACAGTGCAAACAGCCCAATGTTTTGGGGTTATTCCTATGGCCGCCGTGCATGAGCAGTAGGAGACGACTTTTTATATGAGGTTTCACAGATTTAGCGTTATTCCTTCCTCCATGATGGACCCCTGTACGTTGCCTTTTCACGAGTTAATAGATTCAGTAATAATTATGTTTATTTTAAAGACACATACAAAACAATGACCACATTATGACTGCCAGTATTGTTTCGTAAAGTAAGGAAGTTTAAAAAAATCAGATTAAAGAAAGGCAATACATATTTTTTAAATATCTACTTTTTAATGTTTTACAACTATACATGTATTTCTTAATTATAACAACTTTTTACAAAAAATGTGATATTTATCGTTACTCTTCAAAATAAAATATCTTGTAGTTTTTAATGATAACGTTTTACAATAAACGTGATATTTCTTACTACTCTTCAAAATGAAATATCTTTCATTAATAAATATATTTATCTTTATTTACTACTCTTCAAAATAAAATACCTTCCAATAATAAATATACTTGCATTACTTATTTCACAATATTATTAGGGCAAGCGAAGGGAGCCACTATACTAGGCGACGATTTGTACACGTTTGTGGTACACTTTTTGTAAAAACTACTACACCTCTAGACCTGAAATTGAACATAACAATTCAAAGTCAATTCTAGATGTGTCATCAATTGTTATTTTTGTAAAAAAAAAAAAAAAAAATACAATAATTTTTATTAGTGCATACTGACAGAAATCAAAGGCAATCGCGTCATGTCTAGAGGGCAGCGCGGCATATTGGAGGAGTGTTAATGTAGTTATGCTTCTTTTTTTTTTCTTTTTGCTTCCAAGTGTGTCCATGGAGAGGGGCGCAGTTTGAAGACGCTGTTGGCAATGTATGGAATTATAGTGTGGTGATTATATGCCGCCATCAAGTGCATATATAAAACATATCAGAGAAGATCCTAACGCAACAACTTACCACCGCAACGATAACGGTAGGCTAATCGATGTCGACCTGCGAACTTATTCAGAAAGAGAGATATTAATTTAATTGTATTATTAATTGTAATTGTATTATAAACAGTTATTGAATGTTTTTTGTAAATTAATCTGTGACTTGTGTAAATGTAGATGCATTGGCTTTGTAATTATGCAAAGAAATCTCGCTGCCTCCTTTAATAAGTTATTTAAATGAAGATCACTCTTCATGCAGATTTTTGGAACTGTTTAACGCGAAAAATATGTTTCCACTTAACCGAAACAAACCAAAAATGCATGCAGGTCGGTAGTTTAATGAAGCCAAACACAAGAACCATAAAATACTTCATAAAAGGAGAGGTCTTACTATACAATGCAATTACCCGGAATCCGTATCGACAACACTTTCTGCATTTTGCGAGGTCCTCCTTACCGTTATTTTGACTGCGACAAGAAAGATTGATAGCCCGCTTTATTTGGCACTTGGCCCTAATATGCCTTTTCACGGTAGTCGCTATCACCTCGCCGTTTGTATTAATATAAAATACTTTTATTACCAAAACCTTCAATCATCTCTCAATTTGCGCAACGGATATTCTAATGCTATGTAAATGACTTTTGCCACACTTTTACTATAATTCACAATTTATTATACTCAAAAATTCACACAAGATACAATGCTTTCACTGAAACAATATTCTGACGCTAGCCGAAATCAGTTTCTCCACATGTTCGCCTCTTGCTAGCCAAAAACAGTCTCTCTCCACATGTTCACCCTATGCTAGCCAACCACAGTCTCTCCAAATGTTCGCCTTATGCTAGCCAAAAACAGTCTCTCTACATGTTCACCCTATGCTAGCCAACCCCAGTCTCTCTCGCCATATTGGCTTCTTCCTTTCACGACAACACAACCATACAGTACTGCCAACTCTCGCAACATGAAATTACTAAACTAAACTTATAATTACCCCGTTCTACACAAACTACTATGCTGGAAGACCTATACTACAAATAAAATTATAAATCCATTTACAATCAATTAATAATATAATAATATAAATCAGTAATGACTGGTGAGTGGGGACCTCACAATTTCAAAGATGATGGCTATGTCTCCAAGAACACCGAGTCATTTATTAAAATATCGAATAAATTCTGTCTGTAAAGAGACTAAGCGAAAGCTGTTTTCACCACCATTCCCTGTTTTTCTGTACTGTTCCCCTCACACCCCGAATTCCCAGTATTGAATGATAATTATTTTTGTGTTGGACGGCCAAGGCCAAGTCTGCTAGACTGCCACTATTTAGAAATGTTCTACTGTCAACCAGAGCTAATGAGCTGCGAGCTGCAGTGTGGAAGAAGGCGCCATTCTGTGTTATTGCTATAGATTTGTGTGTCAAAGCTTATCGATGTACTGGAATGACGAGTTGTGCTCAAGATATTCCAGGTTTATGAAACGATTCAAATCGAGGTAAGTGACAACAGTGGGTTATTTTTATTTAATGATTTTCTTTAACAGGGGCAGTTTCTGTGTTAATTTCGTGTAATATGCTGGTTATTATTCTGCTTTCAAACAAGTCATACTGAGTTTTGTAATGCAAGCATAGTGGCTGTAATCTTTATCTGCCACTGCTGCTCATTACTTTTTGAGGGATTGACGTACAAAATTTGTGCCGTAGGAGCAGCAAGGCACATAAAAACAAAGAATATTTTCTCTCCTAACCACGCTTCAAGCAGTAGCCATCCAGAAACGCTAAAGCAAAACATTAATTTGTCTACCGAAAACAGAAAAATAACACGCGCCCACAGTTAGTGCTGTTGACTGTACTTTATCTGTATTTTTCCTACAAGAAATCGTATTGATCATTCGGTAGATAAATTCGTTTAGCTCATAGTAAATATGAATTACAATAAGGTCACACGATAGTAGGAAGTAAATGGGCGTTCTACTTTAAATAGGTCACCCGCCCTGCCCCCTGCCCCGCTCCCCTGTGACCACTGACCTTTAATTAGAGGCGATTAGGCACCGCCGCCTGCCCACATCCCGCGGCCTCTGCCCGGCACTTACCGTCCACCGTCCTGTCATTACCCACCCCACTTCCTGCGGCTGATGCCAAGACTATTTCCGTCATTATCTCATTTGCGGACTGGAGGTAGTCCAACGCCCCTGTTATTAGTCACCCCAAATCCTCCACCCAAGTGTCCGCCACAACAGTTCACCGCATTGTCATTATCTACCTGGTCGCCCGCCCCACATTCTGTAGCCAAAACTCCGCTACTCAAGTAAATTTCCGTCATTATCTCGTTTGCGGACTGGAGGTCCCTGGTTGCAGGCCTCTAACATCAGCATAAAAGAAGCGTCTCAACAGGAACTAAGCCAGTTGTATCTGAACATACACAAAGACAATGACTTCGAAAAATTATCATATTTTCGTATAGTGTGGTGAACAGTTCAAAACTCTGTCGGTTTTAATAAAACGGGTAGGAATTCTGCAAGGTGAAGAAGGGAGAGGTTGAAACTTGGTTCAGGCCTAATCTTCCGAAAGATACCGAACAGGCTTAACGTCCCCATCTACAAGGTTCGGGTAGACGCAAAAGCCATGGGGCGGGGAGGGGAGTTAAGAGGAGTCCAAAATGGAGTTACGTGGTTTATGGACGCACCCTTAGCATAACAAATCTTCAGCTATCTTAAAATAGTAATTATTCGCTAATTCATCGTAACTATTGAAATAATTATCATATTTTCGTAAAGTGTGGTGAACGGTTCAAAACCCCGTCGGTTTTAATAAAACGGGTAGGAATTCTGCGAGATGAAGAAGGGAGAGGTTGAAACTTGGTTCAGGCCTAATCTTCCGAAAGATACCGAACAGGCTTAACGTCCCCATCTACAAGGTTCGGGTAGACGCAAAAGCCACGGGCGGGGAGTTAAGAGGAGTCCAAAATGGAGTTACGTGGTTTATAGACGCACCCTTAGCATAACAAATCTTCAGCTTCCCCTCAACGCTCTTGCCACGCATTCGGGAGGACGTGAGTTCGAATTCCCGTCCAGATTTCGGTTTTCCATTGTTTCCCGAAATTACTACAGGAGATTGCCGGTATAATTCCTTCAAAAGGCCATGGTCAAAATCATTCCCCTTCCCTGCGCTTCGTCCATTCCTGTGGTTAATGGCCTATATGTCAACTAGGCTTAAAAAAAAATGCTTCCCCCACTATATCAAATGAATCTTTACTCTTCCTGTTCAACACTTCTGGAAATATGTCTGGATCTGAGAGCTTTCCTCGAACTTCAATCTTTTCATCGATAGTAATGTATTCTTCAGATGTGACGAACATGCCGCGAGTGTAAAGGGCACTTTCTTCCCTTCATTAGTTTTCTGTAACACTGCCTTTCTAAAATAATGTTCTGTCATTATTTTGGCGATTTGAGACCACGATTTGTGACACATTCGTGCTGCATCATGGAGACTTGTCTTTAAATTGTTCTTGTTATCCCTGAATGAAACTGACAAAACGTTTTGTGTGACAAGACCTCTGTAAAAATGCTTGAGGTTTTTTATGAATCCTTTGTATATCGGTCATGTTCGGAGGGAATAAAATAACCTTTACATTGTCCATAAATGGAATAGAATTATGTGCAGTGCAGTTGTTGGTAAATAAGAGAACTGTTCTGTTATTTTTACAATAAATTGTGTCAAGCAGGCCTTCAGAAAGCTTTCTGTCATCCAAACCTTTTTATTTTATCTTTATGATAGCTGCATTGATTTAACATTTTTTGTTTTTTTGTTACAGCGATCCATGTTACTGAGGGTGGTGGGTGTGCGGGTAACACTCTGGCCTCACATTCAGAACGTCGATTCGAATCGCCGTCTGGGCATTCAGATTTTGGTTTTCCATGGTCCCATAGTTCACCAATCTGGCCTCTGATGCTAGTTTAAACGTGCGTGAAGCGATCTTAGCAACTCGAGGTATATAATTTGTCATTATAAATGAAGAGTATTTTGTCAAACGCAACGGGTATAAGATGTATTTCGTGAAACGTCGATTTCAATTTGCACCAAACAGCAACTCAAATTGTGGAAACGATTAGCTGATGCTGTGAACATGTCACTTTTAAATCGAACACTTATAATTTTGTCACCTATAATTTCACCGAGACTGTTGGCCTCTCATTCAGGAGGTTACTGGTGTGAATCCCGATCTGGGCATCGGATTAGGGTTTTCTATGCATGTAGGTTGAATGGATAGCTGTTGTAACCATTTATGAATGAAGTGGATGTTTCTCACTCCGGTTGAAAACAAACCTAAAGTATGCCATGATTTTTTGAGGATCCACCCACGAAGGCTCTGCTTTGGAGAAAGGTTACGAGTTTATACAAGAGATGCTCCTAAGCACAAAATGTAGCATCTCCATGGGTTTTCTGGTATTCAACAAATTAAAAAAAAAAAGTTACAGGTTCGGTCGGTCTCGAGCCAGAATGCACACAATTTTGCCCGTAACCCAGCAAACTCCACAATCACGGTGCTATTCGCCTCGTTCTTCATAACACTGACAACCTTTTTACTATGGGACTCTCCCTGCCAAGCTATCTGTGTCCATATAAAGTAATTTAGGGCATCTAAACTGAGGAATTGCGAATCCTCAGTCACCTTCTGACCATGTCAATCGATGACTTCTTTCGTGGAGCAAATATTACATAGTTTTGGTGATTTTTTACCTGTGTTCACTATCTTTTGCGATGGGCAACTGATAGCACTCTGGCATCGCATTCGGGAAGCGAGCATCCAGATTTAAGTTTTTCTTTTTAATAGTTTCCTGAAATCACTCCAGGCGAATGCCCACATCACGCCTTGTCAAAATATGTGGTAAATAGAAACAGAATGAGGATCTGACTGTATCCTCAAGAAATTCTTAAAAATCTGTCAATATTTGTGAGGCCAAGCATATTTTCATGATCCTTGACATTGATGTGTGCATATATAAGTTGTCAATATTCTGTAAGTCCTAAAAGGTATATACTTTCAAAGTTTGTGCTTGGCACCTTTCCTAGCTTGTTCTTGAGTGGTGCAGTTCGTGACAACTTTAGATACGTGCCAATCCCCGACAATATGCTATGCATCTGTAACCGCTGTTTCTGCAGAAAGTATGCATTCTTCCATTTTTCCCACTAAACTGTGGTCTGTACCGCATTTTTCGCATGTGTTGGGATAAGAACTGTCCACGTCGCGTTGTTCAATATGTGCCCTTTGGAGGTTGTACACGAGATCCATTTAATCTTCGGAACAAACTCGTATACTGGCACTGACGAAAAATTTCATGAATGATCATGGATAAAGTTAAGTTCCAAGACAGAAAAGTTTTACAGGCATGACGGTTAGACTCCGAGATTTACGCAGTAAAACGGTTAACATTCCTACTTACAGTTGCAATTTTCCTTTTAAAATTTTAAAATGTGGCTTGTAGTCTATTTTAAAACATTCTTAATCCAAGCATATTTTTTGCCACCAGAACTCAAAAGTAATGTTCTGTTTACTACTGTAAATTACCGCGAGTTGTGTCATATGTATGCTTCTCGCGGCCAATTTTTTTTTCTAATTGTTTAGAAAGACGTCGTAAGTGTTTTGTTACGGTTATTTTAATACAACGAATATGCCATCTTTCATCTAAAGAATAAAGTGCACCTTAAATTCACTAACTCCTATATGCAAGCATTTAAACATAAAACTAACGAAACGAAACAATTCGAAACAGCCAAGAACTCATTCGAAATATAAACGTTTTCACAACATTGTTAATTACAATCTTTAAATTAAAAAATACTGCACTTTGATACTCTTAAACGTATTACAACAGCCATTCTGTCCATTTAAAACACATTTATCCATCGAAAAACAACACCTTCATCTCAGAATAGTAGAATGACGTGTATAAAGCATATACATTTTTTTTTTACTTATGGCTTTACGCCTCGTCCACATCGGGGTCATTAGAGGCGAGGCGGGACGGGAAGGAATTCGGCCATGGCCTTTTGAAGGACACATTCACCTGGAGTAATTTCGGGAAACCATGGAAAACCCAAATCTGAATGCCCGGACGGGGATTCGAACCGACGTTCTGAATGTGAGGCCAGAGTGTTACCCGCACACCCACCACTCTCGGTAACAAAGATCGCAGTTAAAAAAAAAAAAAAAAAATGTTAAATCAATGCAGCTATCATACAGATCAAATAAAAAGGTTTGGATGACAGTAAAGCTTTCTGAAGGCCTGCTTGACACAATTTATTGTAAAAATAACAGAACAGTTCTCTTATTTACCAACTGCACTGCACATAATTCTATTCCATTTATGGACAATGTAAAGGTTATTTTATTCCCTCCGAACATGACCGATATACAAAGGATTCATAAAAAACCTCAAGCATTTTTACAGAGGTCTTGTCACACAAAACGTTTTGTCAGTTTCATTCAGGGATAACAAGAACAATTTAAAGACAAGTCTCCATGATGCAGCACGAATGTGTCACAAATCGTGGTCTCAAATCGCCAAAATAATGACGGAACATTATTTTAGAAAGGCAGTGTTACAGAAAACTAATGAAGGGAAGAAAGTGCCCTTTACACTCGCGGCATGTTCGTAACATCTGAAGAATACATTACTGTCGATGAAAAGATTGAAGTTCGAGGAAAGCTCTCAGATCCAGACATATTTCCAGAAGTGTTGAACAGGAAGAGTAAAGATTCATTTGATATATTGGGGGAAGCATTTTTTTTTTAAGCCTAGTTGACATATAGGCCATTAGGGGGCATCCATAAATTACGTGAGGTGTTTTTCCGGATTTCCGGACCCCCCCTCCCCTCTGGTGAGATTTCGTGAGATATGGCCGGACCCCCTACCCCTCTGGTGAGATCTGTTCCGTGAGAACACCCCAATTTTTTTTAGGTCTCACCCTTCAAAATCCGTTTTTTCGACGAAATTCCTACCTAAAATCGCTTTTCGCGCAATTTGTAACTTTTTTTTGGTTTAGCTCTACTATGTGAAAAAAAATTTCAAAACCTCACGTGAGATTTCCGTAGACCCCCCTCCCCCCTGGGTGAGATTTGGTGAGATTTCGCCGGACCCCCCCCTCCCCCATTTGACCTCACGTAATTTATGGATGTCCCCTTAACCACAGGAATGGACGAAGCGCAGGGAAGGGGAATGAATTCGACCATGGCCTTTTGAAGGAATTATCTCGGCATTCTCCTGGAGTAATTTCGGGAAACAATGGAAAACCGAAATCTGGACGGGAATTAGAACTCACGTCCTCCCGAATGCGTGGCAAGAGCGTTGAGGGGAAGCTGAAGATTTGTTATGCTAAGGGTGCGTCTATAAACCACGTAACTCCATTTTGGACTCCTCTTAACTCCCCGCCCCGTGGCTTTTGCGTCTACCCGAACCTTGTAGATGGGGACGTTAAGCCTGTTCGGTATCTTTCGGAAGATTAGGCCTGAACCAAGTTTCAACCTCTCCCTTCTTCACCTTGCAGAATTCCTACCCGTTTTATTAAAACCGACAGAGTTTTGAACTGTTCACCACACTATATGAAAATATGATAATTTTTCGAAGTCATTATCTTTGTGTATGTTCAGATACAACTGGCTTAGTTCCTGTTGAGACGCTTCTTTTATGCTGATGTTAGAGGCCTGCAACCAGCGACCTCCAGTCCGCAAACGAGATAATGACGGAAATTTTCTTTAGTAGCGGAGTTTTGGCTACAGAATGTGGGGCGGGCGACCAGGTAGATAATGACAATGCGGTGAACTGTTGTGGCGGACACTTGGGTGCAGGATTTGGGATGACTAATAACAGGGGCTTTTTACGACCTCCAGTCCGCAAACGAGATAATGACGGAAATAGTCTGGGCATCAGCCGCAGGAAGTGGGGTGAGTAATGAGTAATGACAGTGCGGTGGACGGTAAGTGCCGGGCAGAGGCCGCGGGATGTGGGCAGGCGGCGGCGCCTAATCGCCTCTAATTAAAGGTCAGTGGCCATAGGGGAGCGGGGCAGGGTGCGGGGTGGGTGACCTATTTAAAGTAGAACGCCCAACTACTTCCTACTCACGATCCGTATCTAGTGTACAAACGTTTGGAGGTGAAAGCAAATGAAAATTTAAGGAAACTTGTGAACAGAATTTTTGTAAGTATTAGTATGATGACAGTTCGGTCATCTGGTGCATTTTCCCTTGTGTTCGTGGTTCATATTGTACACGTTCTTTGATTTTGCACTTTCGTAGGACGCGGGTTCGATACGCAGTCCAGAATTCAGTTCTTGAGTATTTTTCAGACAAACGTTCTCCATACTGTGATGACCCTACGTAATCTTTCAGTTCAAAGGTATTTAACATTTCTAATAATAATTTGCACTGTTAAGTAAATAAAGATTTTTCGTGAAAGAAAATTTAATTATTTTAATCAATCGAGTTTTCGTTTAGGATGGAAGTAAGATACGAAAATGTTGGTATGAAAATAAACACAGACTGTACCTAATAACCTCAAATATTATTTAAACTTTCCTTTACGGACCGTAAAAATGAAGAAATATTTCTCATAATGAATTCATATCTAATGAAAGCGTGTACAATGCTGACATATTCGTTCTTTTATTACTATTTGTATGCTGGCAAACAGATATAATATCATTCATCAATTATGTTCCATTAAAATTTTTCAGATCAGGACGTATGTGTCAACAGACTTTGTAAGTTAGAATCTTTCACTGCTCTTATTAGGGCGAGCGACACTACCCGACAATTTTAAGATTTTTGTGGGAACCGATTTAAAAAAGTTACTGTACCTCAAGACTTGAAATTGAACATAAATAGGTTCGCTGTAATAATTCAGAGTCTGTAGATAATTCATCAATCTTTATTTTTGCAAAAAATCGTAATACTTTTTATTACATAATGCCACTAGTGATAATGGTTCGTTTCGAAATTTACTTTCATTCAACTTATGAAAATAGAGTTTTTGATCCAATTCCACCGACAACTGAATTTTGTAAGAAAACAAGTTCCATTACATTTAGATTTAGCAATCACAATTCATCAAGTTCAAGATTTAACGTTGGATAAAGTTGCTGTACATATTGGAGAAAACGAAACTTCGAGAGTAAAAACTTTAGAAAACCTAGCGTTAAATAGAAGATTTTCTTATGACAGATTTGGTCAAATTAAAGTTCAAGTATGTTGAAACGTAGAAAACAGGGAGAAACTCGAATAAGAAACTATATATATGATTAAAAACAAATTAAATAAATTGATATTTTAAATATTTAAAGATTGCGTCTTATTATAAATGTGCCTAATTTGTTTTTTCAATAAACTAAAAACGCGTATTTTGATGACAGGGCGTCACCTTTTAATATTAAAATTCTTATGATCATTATTTAATTTCTTCAATTGTATGTAGCATTTTTTGTAACAAAACTTCGCGAGCCTCTACAAAGCCGTGCTTTTATCTAGTTTAGATAAACTTGAAATGCAAAATGTTATCTACATACGAACTTTCATCAAAATCGTCAGAGCCGTTTTAGGGATAGCAAATATATACAACAATTGTTCGTTTAAATCTAAAGATATGTTGACCGACATTAAAAAGGTAGGTTAATTTTTTCTGTTTAAAGCTAACTAAATCAGCAAGACTTAGTAGTTAATTAAAAAATTTGTGCTATCAAAATTAAATTAAATATAACAACCCGGCAACCAGAAAGCATTATTTTGTGATTTATACATATATATTAAATCCATTTATTAGCACTAATTGTAGCGGTTGGAATATGATTTTTAGTTTAAAATAATTAAATCAACGATGTCTGCTGTGTAAGACCTCCAGATTGAATAGAGGAAGGGAGATAGTGGAAACGAAATAACGCTAAACCTGTGTATCCTCGTATAAAAACTCGTCTCCTATTGCGCATGCGCGGCGGCCATATTAATAACCCGAAAACAATGGACTGTTTACACTGTGAATATTTCATTTTCTAATATTTCAAAGTTTTTTATAACGCATACAGTTGCACAAACAGACAAGATAAGAAATTACCTGGAATAACGTTTCATAACTAAATCACATTATAATTATTGTTCTTGCAGTGTTTGATAGATAACTGCAAGATTGGAGCCTATCGCTATAAATTTATTCATTGCTCTCAATAGGGTGATATCGTTCTAAAATGTTTGTTGGTGTAAATGTAGACAATCAGCATATATTACTACTTTGTACCTAAAAGGCTAGCCTTATAGTAAACAAGTTTGAAAGTCTGATTTTAGCGGGTCAAGTTTAAATCGCGATACAGTGAATGTGTATACTTTAGTCCAGTTTCAGTTTACACTGAAAGTGAACGATGAAATTAATTGTGATAATTTGTGCTGTGTGAACTACTTATCTTGATAAAGTAAACGTTGTTGTTACCCGAAATGTAGTTCGCAATGCATTTCATGTGTTTAGATCTGTTCACATAGTTTGATTTTGTAGCGTCAATATTAATGGAAATATGGATAGGTTGAAATGCGGCGTGTACCAGCAGGGTGCAAACAATTTATTTATTATTAGTTGTTGGTAATTTCAGGAGCGCCATGTTAGTGACACAATGTGTATCGCGATTTAAGGTTCATACTTTTGATGTAAGGTAATAAGATAAATGCAGTTATGTTGCTAGAAAAGTTACATATGGCACCAACAATAAAATATCTTCTGAGTAAGCTCAAAAGCTATGAGGTATTTGAAGGGTTCAATTTTGTTTTTAAAAATGTTCTAACCTAACGATTATAATTTGCAGAGAGCATATGTCGAGAACTAAGTGAGTTATCGAAAACATTTATTATTCACTTTCGATTTGTCTCGTCGTGTTTCATAAGAATCTGTCATCAAATTTGACCTTGGGGAAATTTTTCTTCTGAATTTCAACCCAAAACTTCTCACTTTTGAAACAGTATATCTCTAGAACAAAGCAGGATATCAAAAAATTTTATTCATTTTTTATCTGTCTCGTTGAGTTACATAGTAATCCATCATCAAATTGCGGTGCCACGGCTGTCGATTAATTCAATTGAGGTTTTTTGTACCTATTCCCTGTGTTTCTACGGCCGACCAATATGGCGACCTCCCCACCCCATCCCTCTCTACCCGGTTTCGCTCCAGTGCGTGGTGAAGGTCCCTTGCGTCGTCTCCACTATCTTCCTTCTTCCATGCCAGATTGAAAGCGCAAGTCGGAAAACCTCGAGAACCAGAGATCGCGCATTCCAGAGATTTATCAAACATTGTATATAAAACACATAACCTGTAATTAATTTATGATAGTTACCTGATTCTGCAAGGATGACTTTATGCATAATAGGAGCATTCTGTGTTTATTCTTATCTTGTTTGTGCATTGGGACCATTGTTATTCATCATTCCAATGAATTATTGTGTTGATGATTTACAATCTGAAGTTATGTTGTTTACAGTCGACATAATAATGTTTTATAACAGGATAAAAATGCGAGAAGATTGTGAACAGCATGGATAGAATATCTAACTGTGTAGGTCAACTTGGAATGAAGACTAATGCCAAGAAGATTCGGCTTATTGGGTAGTTTATAATTGTAGGGTGAGGAAAAAATTTGTCGCTGAAGGTTTGAAGTGTAAATATCTTGGCATAATATTTGATGTAAACTCAACTGGGCAGGACACATTGGCCATGTGGTAGGAAAAGGTTAAAAAGTTTTTCATTTACTGTAGAGGGTGATGAAGGATGTACCAGAGTAGCCAGGGAATTGGGTACAAAACTTTGGTCAGACCATTGCATACATATGGTGGTATAGTTTGGAAACTACATTTTGGTATCAAATATAGGAGTTAGAAGACATGCAGTGGAGAGCAGTTAGGCTTGTTTGTGGAAATTACCGCAGGACGCAGCCAGTTATTGATATGATAAAGGAGCAGGATAGGGAGCCATTGGAAGACAGGAGTAGGATGAAAAGGGGTTGGGAGTGTACAAAGTGTATGTTGTTGCTGGGGCTTGGAGGTATAGTAGTCGAAGAATTAAGAGTATTAAATGGAAAGGAAAAGATGACCATGACCACAAGGTGGCACTCGATTTCATACATAAGGGAGTGGGAGTGGGGTAAATACTCTTTTTTGGGTAAGTGTGTCAAAGACGGATTAAATTACCAATGGAAGGGATGAATAATTTACTGAAAACGCTGAAGGAATTTAAAATTAAAATTCGGAAGTGGTAAAAGTGTGTCACATTACAGTAGGCTTGCCCTTTCAGTGCTTAACTTATTTTAATTATATTTATTCTATGAGTATCGGTGACTTACGAGTCGGACAGTTGAGGAGCGGTCAGAGAGAGAGTGTAGTGGAGTCGTGCAGAGAACGTCGTGTGTATCGTTCCTCTGGTTTTGTGAAAGTGATGGAAAGAATTGTTTTTACACTCTGAAGAACCTGCATCTTCGGATCGTTGGTCACTAGTAATTTGCTTGTGTGTGTTATTGTTATTTTTTCCATTGGTGGCCGGGTGCATTTGTGCAGCACAGAACTCAGAATAAATCTTTGGTCTACATACTCGAAGTGATTCCTTGAAGAAACTTATAATTATATTTGTTCTGGATTGGTACCCTAGCCAGCCGATGGTGGCGGCCGATAATTAATTATAACGAAGTCTGATGGACCTTATCTTAGGTGGTAAAAACTACTATTATAAAGGGGACTAATTAGCAAGTCGGAAGGAACTGCTGTGATCATCCCGACACACTATTTCAATCTGTTCTCCGACATGGCGACCGTGACAGGACTTGTGAGAATAATAGACGGTTAAAGTGATTATAAAGGCCGTCTAAATCACAAAAAAGAGTTTTAAGTGCGTGGCATAAGACTAAACAGTTGAACAACTGTTAAGAATTGCGAAGCGGATTCTACCAAAGACGGTACGCGCGAGAAGAATTACTCGGCGAACAGCAAGCTTGTGCAAAGACGGTAGCGCAAGAGAGTCAACACAGATAACCAGAGACGATTACTTCAGCAGTGGATACAGCGATGCAGTACCTGTGAATAACGCAACGCAGATAGCAGAACAAAAAATCGTGGATCAGCGTTGCAGAAAATAGCGGCAGGAGTTGAGAAGACATCTAACAGGCAACATTATACTATTAAACAACCGGGAAATATTTTTTAAATATAATAATTTTGACTAAAAGAATAGCAGATTAACGGGATTTTGTTTCAAAGATCTGTACCATCGGTTGTTATTTACCGGAGCTTCTGGAAAATTTATAGCCTAATAGTAAGAGTTTATACTCGCGGAAAATTTTATTTCGCTCTCCCATAACATTTTATTTTGTACAGAAATTTCAAATTTCAGTTCTACTTACGAATGAAGTTTTTTTTCCTTTCTGGAAAAATAAAATAAAATAGATTGCAATTATTTACATTTTTCAAAGACATTAATTGCGGGAGGAACACGCGAAAACTTTTACGTTAACAAGTATAACTTTTTCTGTGCATGACATTTTCAGGTGGCAGTACCATTGAGCGACGAGACAGTATAGTCTGCATATGTGGTTCGACACCAACAGTCAGCAGTAGTAAATAAAAGTATAATTACTGTATTATCTACATGTGTTTTATTCACAGCAGCAGATTGGAGAAGTGAAATTAACTGTTTTAAGAGCCAGTCTACGTTGTTTTTTTTCTCTTTGGTGCAAATCTGTTTTTGGTTGTGGAATATATACTGCGTTGTTTTGTTTCATTTGACGAGTTATCACGGCGTTGTTGTGAGTTGATTTGAAACTGAAAAGATATACCTTTGACCTGTTTATATAAGTTTGGGGAATAGGTAGCCTATTGCTAGAGTAACGTATTGATCTAATAGCGTCATTCAAGTTTGGTTTAGTTTTGAATGTTATATATGAAAACCAAGGAATTTGCTATGGAAGGAGTAGCAGAGCAGAGTGATGAGGTACCCGTACCAGAAATGTTGGTGAAGTTTATGGAAGAGATGAAGTAAAAACTTTCAAGAACTTAAGGTCGGTCAAGCTGAAAACAAGCTAATGCTCTTATAGCTGAGATAGGAGTAAAAAGTGAAGCTCTTAGCTGTCAAATCACAGCTCATTTTGATGATAGACTCTTGCAATTAAGGGGCGAGTTAGTGCAATTACGACAAGATTGTTTCAGTGAGGAATGAAGATCAGTTCAAGGAAGAGAGTAATTTGAAACCTCTTAATGAGTCACAGGAGGGACCACTAGTACCAGATAAGGATAAGTACATTGTTTTGGTCCAGGAAGCAACTCCGGTTTCCCATGATGCTTTGTGTATTGAATCCCAAACTAGTGTTCAAATGGAATTGGTTAGTGTTCGGTCAATTTCAGAGAGTCCTTTTCCAGTTACAGATATTTATGTAAGTAATATTCCTACAATTTCTCTGAAGGAGAGCAAGCTGGCTATGCCCAGAGCAATTTTCAAACTCCGCAAACCAACTTGTGTCACTAAGTTTGCGAACCACATTTATGATTTAATGTTTCCTTTCGGGACTGACCTTGTTTTCCCCACTCACCACAGTACTAAAGTATTGGCAAATGATATTCCCATTGGGGATAAGCAATTTGTGCACTTTGAACAGTACCTCGGTACTAGCCCATATGGTCATACTGTAGGTTTTTCAATTAACAAAATGAAATATTTCATTCTCCAATGTTCACTTGAGACTTTTGAAAAGTGTAATTCCACAATGCGAGGAAGGAAACGTAGGAAGAAGAAGAAGGATAGGAGGGAAGAACCAGGAGTACATGTGAAGAAAAAGGAAATAATCTCACTTTGGTCCAAAGGAAAACTGGACTTATTTCATGAGGGCATCAACAGATTTAAATTAAAATATACCCATTCTTCTTTTAGCATAAGAGATTCACACTACTTATGTACTACAGTTTAATTATATTTTTAAGTGATTTATGTTGTGCATAGTGATTTTCACAAAGCTGAAGTATGAAGTGTCTCTTCAACATAATGGTTTTCTAGAAACTTTGATTTTTTTAAAAAAATGCCTTGTACTTTGTAGGGTTGTTTAGTTTAATATTTATTGGTAGATGTTCTCTTTTGTTTAATACAAATCACAAACATACTTGATATAGATAGTGAGTTAGGGAACAAATGTTTTGAGTGACATTAAGTAACTAATATCTCAAGTCAGTATCACTTTCTTAAGATTTGGAGAGTGTGCCCTGGAGTGCTTAAGGGTAGTCCCTACCCCGAACACCCAGTAACCCCTCAAGGATATGTCGAAAGATGGACGTCTTTGTGTGTTAATAACAGAACTATAAATATGTTCTTTAGTGTTTGGTGTAGTCTTAAGTCGATTTTCTTGGAAGGGGTAGTAAGTGATTAGACCTAAGCGCAATTTTAGAAGGCTAGGTTGACAAACCTTCAGGTCATTGACCCCATTTTTCACCGAGCATCTCCAAAGAAAGGAAATGTTACCTTATCATGGGAAGCTCTGGTAATAACAATCTGGTGTTTCACTGACAAAGATGTATCCTGGATAGAGAGTGATGTACTATCCACAGAGAAAAAAATAACTATGACTGATGTATTGGTGTTAATGTTCATGTGCGTTTGAGTGAGGAACAGACGTTTAACCTCAAGAGATTATTATTTGTAATTTTGTGCTTTCTTTCCAGGGAGATACAATTGTATGTGAAGATATAATTGTATGTGAATGAAATTTTGTGAATATGTTTGTAATTTTGTTCGGTAGGGACCGGCCACCAATACTCTTGTATAGTAATTTAATTCATGGTGTTCTTGTATAATGTAGGGATTTTTTTGTGTAACTACCTACTAAAAAAACTAACCTAAAATATGTCCCAGGTTCAAATGTCTTGCCTGCGGCTTCACATTAGAACCGTGACATGGAAGGGGTTGTCACATTACAGTAGGCTTGCCCCTTCAGTGCTTAACTTATTTTAATTATATTTATTCTATGAGTATCGGTGACTTACGAGTCGGACAGTTGAGGAGCGGTCAGAGAGAGAGTGTAGTGGAGTCGTGCAGAGAACGTCGTGTGTATCGTTCCTCTGGTTTTGAGAAAGTGATGGAAAGAATTGTTTTTACACTCTGAAGAACCTGCATCTTCGGATCGATGGTCACTAGTAATTTGCTTGTGTGTGTTATTGTTATTTTTTCCATTGGTGGCCGGGTGCATTTGTGCAGCACAGAACTCAGAATAAATCTTTGGTCTACATACTCGAAGTGATTCCTTGAAGAAACTTATAGTTATATTTGTTCTGGATTGGTACCCTAGCCAGCCGATGGTGGCGGCCGATAATTAATTATAACGAAGTCTGATGGACCTTATCTTAGGTGGTAAGAAAAACTAATTATAAAGGGGACTAATTAGCAAGTCGGAAGGAACTGCTGTGATCATCCCGACACACTATTTCAATCTTGTTCTCCGACAAGTGGTAATGTTGAGAAATTTAAAACTTAAAATAGGCCTATATAACAAAAGAATAAAAAATAATAAGAAAGAGATAATTAGAGGAACAGAGCTTGCACTCCATCGCAATTAAAATTCAATTAAAAGCAATACTAGTACCAATTTTAACGATGTGGCAACATCATATACATCATTGAAGTTTTAGGAATCTTTTATAAATAGTACTGTCATCGATTGGTATTTCATCTCAAAGTTGTTTTTTACTGGAAGATTTAGCTTACCATTTACACTTCTTGCATTATTTGCAAGGACAGTCTACAAAATTTGCGTTGAATATTTACCAATTTCACTTTCGTGAGTTATTTATAAACGCCACCAAAATCTTTCAGCTTTTTCGTTCTGTTACCCTATGAATTGTACGACACGTATTCCCATTAAAAATTATTAAAATATGGATATCAAATGCGGAAGTTGGAAGGGATAAGAAAAAGAGCTGCTAAACTTGTTTATTAATATTACCGCAGAACACAATCAGTTAGAAACATTATTACTATCGTTGATTCTTGACTGCCGGGTGGCGCCGCGTCATGTTTCTTGAAACCGACGTTTCGACCCTCATTCTGGGGTCTTCTTCCAGGACCCCAGAATGAGGGTCGAAACGTCGGTCTGCCGTGGAAGACTCCAGAATGAGGTTCGGAACGTCGGTTTCGATAAACATGACGCGCCACCCGGACAGCCAAGAATAAACTGACTCTGGCCGCGGAAGCCTACGATTACATTATTACTATCAATTAATTGCGATTGAGCTCATACCGTGGTGGTAATTTTCCGCCATACTTAATTATGATTTATACCCATTTTTATTTTTAAACCCTATTCGATCCGAGATATATTGTCCATTAAATCATTAAGTAAATTGCTCCAGCCCTTGAAACTGCTATCTACAAACTAAAACTTCGGTATTCTGTTGTACCCGAAATCAAGTGATAAATATAGAGGATCAGTTTGGGCGTCATTAGAAGCAGGTAAATGGTGTGTATTAGGCAAACAATGGTGATAAGGCCATGGACACTGACAGAACAATTACCAGTTGCAGGTAGAGTAGAAGAGATAATATAAATTATAAAAATTGAGAAAAAATAGGGAAAGGATGAACAATCTACCATAAGTAATGAAATAATTTAAAATACAAAATCGTGTAGTACAAAAGTAAATCTGTAGGGAATTTGCTTCCGGAGTAATTGCTCCTTAGCAAATCATGACAATATTTATAAATGAACGTATAATCTCTGCGCTAAAATTAATACTGTAATACTACACTATCTTGCTCCTAAACTTTTTGCCCTCTATTTGGCACCTATTCTCTATTAAATATCTTCTACTCCCAATGTAAACGTGAACATCAGATATCGATTTGATTGAAAAATGGTATTACTTGGAAAAAAAAAAAAACTAAGCACTCATTTAACTTATGTAACTACTAGTATGCGAGGGTTCTGACTAAAGTTTATCAAAATTATTTTTCGTTATTAAAAGTGGGAATTGTTATTTTCATATTTTTTTTCGTCGGAATAATTTAGGGAGGACGCCAGGATGGAGAAAGCGCCCCACTCCTGACCACTGCTTACGCTCATCAAGATTAACTGCCCTCACACAGATAACGGAAATGTAGTTTGCAGGTAACAACCCCTCTCCAGTACATACTCCACAGCAGATTCAGTAATGCATTAACCACTTCAAGAGTGCATATGATCGATTTCGCCTGACCATCAACATTCGAAAAATTAAAGCGGTAGCACAACTAGCCACTGGAGCTACCCTCTCAGATTTCGATGTTATCACATCCCTCGAGCAGGTAGACAACTTCTCACACTTTGGGAGCATACTTTCAATACAGTTAAGATGTGGCAAATAGAATTCGCGCGGTACACGTGACATAAGCACGTCTCACTCGGTGGATGTTCCTGAACAAAGCTCTTAAACTATTCACCAAGCTGCTGGGATGCCGTTGTCTCCGTGTTACCGCATGGATGTGGAACATGGACCATTCACCGCCACGACATTAAGAAAATGGAGCGATGTCACCAGCAGAAACTTCGCTCCATTTTGAACATCAAATAGAATGATTATATGTCTAACGTTACAGTTTTAGAATGGGCACAAATATACAGCTTTGTAGCCCTCATCGTGTCACCAACTCAGATTGACTGGACATATTCAATGTATGAATAACAACACACAAAAGACCTCGTTGTGCTCTTCTGAAGCGCTACAAAGATCAGCTTAAAAAGATCGTGAAGAGCACCAACATAAATCTGAACACCTGGGACTACCTTGCAGAAGACCATGCTCTAAGGCGCCAAACCATCTCCGCGGCTGTCGCACAATTTGAAGAGAAACAACGAAGACGGGCAATAGAAGCCAGAAATAGACAAACAAACAAAAAAATGGAAAGAAATCTTGACAAACCCATCCTCATCCGACCCCCCACAATTAGGTGCAATGTGTGCTGGCGATTGTTTTACGCCAGGGTCGCCCTGATCAGCCAGCAGCGACGCCCACATAAATGTCTGCAAGTGAGAAACATAAACTCGAAAACGAGTACTGGTCGCTGACGAGTTTTACTCTGTTCTGGAGAGGCATTTTACCAAAATTATAGAAGACACTCCTCTCTGCTTCAGAGCAATAAAGAATCAAACAACGTTTGTGCTGTTATTTATATTTCCGTCTATACATGAACTTCAAGAACTTGCAATGGAAAGACAAACCACTGTGATACTAGATTGCTGTCAAATTATGCAACTATGTTTTTTTTTTTTCGTGATTATATCTCGGATTCATAGGTATTACTCTCGCGGTAATCTATGTTCCAAATTATGGTTTCTTGGAAGATTCTGTGATTCCATTAGAAAAACTATGAATTTAAAGTAAACACAACAAATGTGCGTCGACAATGTTACTTTTCTTGAGTTTACACCGGATATTCGCCGGTTAATTTCTTCCCATTTCACATTGAGATGGTAATTTAATATTGCTTCGTCCAAGCAAACTTCAAAAAATGAATCTTATAAAACTTTTACTAGTAAAACAGTGATACAGTCTTATGTCAGCTAATCGATATTATATTACACCTGAAATTAGCTTTATCCAATTTATTGTCACAACATTAGCACAGCACGAGAGAGTGATGGCCACATCTGTACAGGTGCGCCGCACTTGGTTGTTTGCGGCATTTCGAGACAGCAATGGTTTCCTGCGCAGAAGGGTGCGCAGTAAATAGTGCAGTGGAGTTTCAGTCAGCGACATCTTGTGGTACAGTAGAACTTAGCTAGTGGAATCTGTGGTTATCACGATCATCAGATGTTTATTGTGTAGTATTATAATCAGAAAACTAAAGAATGTCATCAAACAACCAGAAATTATCTACTACAGAGCGAGTTATCAAAAGTAAGTCTAGAATATTATGAAAAAGTGGGCTTGTTCGCTGCAAGTCAGTGGATTGATTTTCTTCTGTCGCCATTTCTATTGATTAAAAGGCGAATTTTGATAAAATTGTGCCTCAGATTGTAATTAAATGCCTTATAATACCACTAGGTAGTATATTAAATTCCTATCGCATCTTTTTCTTTTTCCAAAGGATGTTGTTAGATGGTAAATACATTGTTTTCGGTTACTAGCTGGTGGGTCGTCTGCTTGTGGATTGAGTTATTTGAAAACATGAATTTTGACATCTGAATGATCAAACTAGTGACAACCACTGCTGATATTGTCGAGTCTTTACCATTTTGTATTCGTTACATTAATAATTATCTTTCGCTTGTTTGTCATTTCACGAAACCAATAAAAATGCGAATGTTTTCCAATGTTTACACTGTTCTGAAGATGGCATCATTTGAAGTTTCCGACAGTATCCGACTTCTGAGCTGATCTTGTTATAAATATGCAAGCTGTTTTTGTCGTTTTCTGAAACAGTGTTGATATCTTATATGTTCAAAATATTAATTTGGGTTCTTTATCAGAATAAAATATGTAGCGTAATGTTTTATTACTTATTTAAAGTTTATAACTCAAAGATAGGGAGGATTGTGTATTCTAGCATAACTAAGTAATTTTGTAAATCGTTAAATCAAGCATGTGTAGAAGTGTATGCATTTTAATTTTTTCGATGCTGTGTAGCATTGCTTGAGTGGAATCAGCGTAAAAACTTTTTAATGTTTATTTTACATTTTGGTAAGTATGACTAAAAGATGTAAAAATAAGGATAGACAGATAAACCATCACTTGGCAATGATTGTATCATCACATGGGGAAAAAAGAACACGTCCAAAAAAAGTGAAATTTTCTAGTGTAAACATTTCATCATCAGAAGAAAGTTGGATGTCTAGGGTAAGATTCTAAGGTGTTCATGTCTCGGCCTAGTTCACCTCAAGTTTTTTTGCTGATAAAGTTTTTAAAACTGAATATTTCAGTGTTCTTTATTCTTCTTTATACTCTCTTTCATCTGTTGACACCATCTTTGATAAATGATGGTCCATTTCACTATCTGTTTATTTACGGTATTTTTTTATTCATTCATTATGTAGGCAGTACCACTTCATTTCCATTGAAGCTGTCGGCACAAAAAATAGTAACTTAATAGATAAAAAGTTTTCAAACTTCCTGTCACACCAAAATGTCAAAATTCTGTAATTTTTCAAGGGTCCAATTCTCTGCCATTGTCCTAAATCACTGTTGAGAATATGTCGATTTGATCTCTGAACCAATAATATTGGGATTACTGGAAACTGCGATTCCACCAAGAGTTGGCATCATAATACTGCAGTGGTCAAACGCAAGACTCCGCTAGAAATTATTTCCAAAGTACATTTAACGATTTCATGCTGGTCCAGGTTGTATTACAACCTAATTTCTGGTTGAAAATAATGGTCCAGGCTGTATTACATCAGAATTACTGCTTGGTAAATAAATCATTTTGTGACTGAGTGCAGCACTATTACAACGATATTATTTAATGTTGTTGTAGCGGAAACGTGATCTTCTATAGACCCATAATATTCATACCGTAATTAGATAAACAGTTATGTTCGTAATGCTATTAGATAGACAATATTCATTGCTATGTGAAATTGCTATATGATATTTCAAGAGAGTTGGCCTGGTTGAACAATATGATGGTGCCAAAAGTTTAGGAACACCTTCTAATTTTCGTGATATTGCTGTCCATATTTTACTTGATAAACTAACAATCCTTGTAGTATTTGAAAAGACAAAATGTTAGAGCCATTCACTTGTTTTTATGGTGGTTAATTTGTGTTTCAAACAAACAAAAATCCTCAATCTTCAGTGTCTAAAGTGACAAGAAATGAGCAGCTCTGGCAACCATCTCAACTTTTGCTGGATAAAGTAGGATATTTACTCTTTTAGATGACAAAGAAAAATTATTTTTATAAAATGTTTGGTGACTGTAATATAAGAACGCAGTAAAAAGAAATTACGGTGTTTGTTTCCCATTTGATATACCTACACTTTCCTTGCATCATACCTTTCAAGAAAAAGTGTATATTAAAGCAAAATAAAACCTACATTAGATGTAGTGTCACACGAATGTTACCATGCTGTGCAGCATCTACAAAACACAACAGCTATTTGTTCACGCCAAAGATAGTGTCTGCCCTCTACTACAATGAATTTAAAACTAAAATTCCTCGTGTCTTGTGCTGTAACAATTTTTTTTTTTTTTGGCTCAGGCTACATTACAAATTAATAACCAGACCAGTATACTGTCGCCCAAAAATCAGGAAAGCTTAAGTTCTCACTGAAAACTAAATTCTGTGTCTTGTGCTACATCAAAGTAAAAGTTTTTTCCATTCTGGTCCAGCTGGTCTGCCAGTGATTTTACATTTGTTGCTATAGAATGTAGATACCTATCTTTGACATGAATAATGTGAGTGTAAATAGTGATTGTGTACTATTGATGCGGTACTGTATCGTAAATTTCATGTATCATCACATCTAAGGTAAGTTTCATTTTGCCATTGCAAAATATTCTTTGTGAACAGCTGCCCCATGTTGAAGAGCTTGTGTACTACATAGTTAAGTTTACTATAACAGGTGGAAAACAGCAGGATGTGGGGAAAGATGTGTGTAACAAATACCCACACAACAGCTGATACCAATTATTACAGCTGTTAAATCCACTTAGCTGTAAGTACCTGCTCTGTCTTTCACAGAGAACATCATTTTTACATATATTTCATCTGTGGCATTTTAAAGGGTGATATATCTACTACACCCGGTTACAGTCAAGAATCTTGTCACAGTATTGGTATCAAATGATAATCAGACATGTGACACTTGTTAAAGGCCAAAGGTGTAGAAATGAGCAGGTCGCTACATACCAAGTTTGTATATTGGACAATATAAAGGATTTTAGAGAACATTTATTGCTGCAAGTTAAGACATTTCATGAATATATGTTTGGAGATTTAAATATCAAGCATTTGGATGTTCTCTGGATGGGGATTGTATTTTAGTGTGTGTGTGGCAATGGGGTGATAGCTGAAACATCTACCACAGATTTCAAAGGACTAAAGTAAATTTTTTATGAGTTAATAAGGGAGCGTGCATAAACCAGGTAGCTCCATTTTGGCCTACTGTGAACCCCCCTCCCCCCCCCCCCACGTAGCCCTACGTGGCTTTTTCCTCTACCGCCCCCCCCCCCCCCATGTAGCACGTAACTTTTTTCCCTTTTGATTCCACAAGGTATTTTGTACTGTTTTCTCTTGTCAGACTATTGTAAATTACATACGGAGATAATTAACTGAGGGAAGTAAATATTCACATGCTGTTGTGAGTTCTGTTCCTCATTTTAACTGTGAAAAATGTTATGAAAGGAAAGCTACGTGGTCTGGCTCGGAAACTCCCCCCCCCCTCCCCCACGTAGCCCAGTGTAGCCTTCCAGCCAACCCCTCCCCCCCCCCCTGGACCGAGCCACGTATTTTGTGCACGGTCCCTAATGGGATATATAAATTAGGAGAAACAGGAATACTGAAAACTTTCATCATTACGTTACTGTGATGAACCCATCTGTGAACTCACTACAACCTACCAGAAAATAAGTGTAATTGAATGGATCAGTAAATTGAGATCATACTACATGGATGTTGGAGTGGAGACTTTCCCAACATATGATTTCAATGAAATCCTTGCTGTGGTACTGGCCGATTGTGTTACAAAACCATGATATTTTGATGGCTAGCTGCGCCATTGTCTTCGGGTGAATCCACCTGTATGACTCAAGTGAATGGTCCATTTAACAGTACAGATAGATTCACACCTGAAGAAAGCGTCAGAGCTAGCAGTTGAAATATTATGCATTTGCAACACAATCCAATGGTATAGTACGCATGAATCTACTGTGTTGTTACAAGAGACGAAAAGAAAATTGTTATGTTTAGTAAAAGAATTGTGTGACAATTGTCACAAATTGTTTTTAAAAGTTTTAACTGGTTTTTTGGACCAGGGTTTTCATTTTTATTGTGATAGAACTTGGGTCTATTTTCAATATACATATATGCCCAATTTTGTTGTAAAGTAGTTTACTTTATTGATTCTCTACTTGTGGTATATCGGTTAACACCTGTCTGGGTAACTAAGTCCAATTATTCCTGTGCCAGTCATTTCCATATTGCTCTTCCCATACTGTACCTCCATATCCAAGCAAGAGCCTGAATAAGTCTAGTTATAATGGTTATATGGAATGGTTTTGCTGAGGACTGCTTGAAGAGGGTCAAATACAGCTGGTCAGCACTAATATGCCAGTGATGTTTTCTGATGTGCAGAATACAGTACTAGTTTCCAGGAGCTCCTAGGTCTGAATTTCTTCTGACCATCTAGATTTCAGTTGCCTATGCTTTTTAAAAATTGCCACCGAGCAATGCTGAAGGGATCCTGGAATCATTCTTTGCCAACAACCAGGTATTCTAATGATGCTTTTGATGAGCTGTCAAGCTCCAATTTAAAAGTTAAATTAGAAAAATATATGCTGAAATAATGTTCTTCTGAGGTTCTACATTTTGATACCTAGTATATACACAATTGATTCATATTTTGAGACCGTTTATTAAGAAACGCAGATTTACCAGAGATTGTGATTCTGCTGCAACATTATTACTCTGCACAAATGGCATTAGCAAGATATTTCAGATGAAATGGACAAGGGAGCCCAAATTGATGGTGTAGCACTAGATCTGTCAAAGGCATTTGACAGAGTGAGCCATAAAATGGTAGTAAATAAGGTAAAAACTATTGGAGTGGATGAGAAAGTGATTTGCTGGGTAGAAGAATTTTTAAAAGGTAGAAAACAGAAAGTTATGTTAGGAAATGTAGTATCAAAAGAAGTGGAAGTAAAAATGGGAGTGCCGCAGGGTAGTGTATTGGGACCATTACTATTCATTATTCTAATGAATAATTGTGTTGATTGTATACTATCTGAAATTAGATTGTTTGCAGATGACATAATGGTGTATAAAAGAATCAAAATGATAGAGGATTATAAACAGTTGCAGGGTGATCTGGACAGGATATCTAATTGGGTTGATAAACATGGGATGAAGATAAATGCAAAGAAGTCAGCTTATTAGATACACAAATAAAAAACAAAAGGTTAATTATGAATATAAGATGGGGAAAGAATTGCTTGCAGTAGTTAAGTTGTTTCAGGCAGTAATTAGGTTGTAATACACCTTGGACCAGCATAACACCGCTAAATTTCTGGCTGTGTCATGCATTTGACTACTGCTGTATTATGACACCAATTACTCAAAGAATCGTGATCTGCATTGATCCTACAAATATTACCATCTTTTGTCATGCCTGGTTGTTTTTAAGTGATTTGTGTTTCTACTTCGTCTTTTCATTTATGTCGTTAGTGTCTGTGAGCACTATATATGTGCATGCATGTGAATATGGTTACATGAAATTTTGAATTTACAGTTGTGTTGCAGTGTACTATTTTTTGGCTTGTGAGTCTGAAATTACTATCCCATTTCGAAACGGCAACATTACAATAAATTTGATTATGTATTATGGTGGTCCCATGGAACTGTTAAACAAACAGCTTATTGCTCCAAATGTTGCACCTGTGTTCCAGAATGCTTTATTTGTTGTTCATTACTGCAGTTTAGAAGTATATTATTGTGGTTAACACCTACCCTGTTGAATTGTGGCACAATGGTAGCTTCCACTGATGTGGTTAGCTGGTTGAAGTCCCTTTGTTGCTGTCTGCAGTTTTAGCGTCTCAACTCACTTCTTTTGTTTCTCAACCAAAACACAAATAACACATGGCGCCTAACTCATACTTGTAAACACAAAACGGTAACTTGAAAAATTCTACACTGGGAAAGTATCAATTTTAAATTTCTCAGAGGGATAATATGCTTCATAGTGGCAATCTATTTCTGAACACAGGTATGGGTTTCTACTGTTTGCACTATGTTTAAGATGATCCTGATGTTTCAACTAATCATGTTGCAAATGAATTACTACTCTATAAGACTGGAGATTTTCTGGGCGTTGTAAATTAATACAATTTTCTTGGGTAACCAGTGAAGTTAGTCCATCTTTTGACCATGACATTTCGGCGGTCACAATCTCTGCCGCCACTGTCAATGGCGTGGTTAAACAATGGACTAACTCTGCTAGTTACCCGAGAACATTTTATGAATTACTACTCGTCACTGCTCTGTGAATGACACCATTATTTTTCAGTTGATAAAAGCACATCAAATTGCTAAAGTTTAGTAACTTGTTTTTTAAGTTGATGGTCCTGGATCAAATACCAGTACAATCGAGAATATGCAGAGGCTTAATTTCGTTCATGTGAGTTATGCCTAGATTTGGATTCCACGTGAAACTGTAGGTCCAGTTGATGCTCTGGCCCTTCATTCGGGAGGACGCCGGTTCGAATCTGGGTCCGGGCATCCAGATTTGGGTTTTCCATGGTTTCCCCAAATCACTCCAGGCAAATGCCGGGATGTTCCTTCAATAGGCCATGGCCGAATTCCTTCCCATTCCTTTTCCCCAGTCCCAGCCCACATCTAATGTCGCGTAAAGCCATAAGCAAAAAAAAAAATGTAGGTCCAGTAAATGAAATGGCAGTCATCCTTCGAAGATATCCTGTCTAAAAAATTATATATATGTATATTACATTTTTTATGACAAGAGCCACTGTCACAAAATTTAATCATTATTATTGTTTTATTTTTAATGTGAAGGTGGTCAGAAAAGTTCTCAGCCTCAATTGTATTATGTGATACTGATCATTATACGTTGTAATTGTAAATAAATCGACAGGATGTTGGAGGTCTTATGCTCATAGAATGATTACTACCATATTTTTTTTTTTTTTATGCAACTTCATGTTGTGTTGTGTGCTGACTGTCAGCACCTATGGCTGAAACCAAACCATAAACTTGTCATGTTTTGTTTGAGATATTCAATATTGACAGAAGAATACTTTGATATTTTTGTACACATTCAACTACTTTATATTGTTGCAGATAAGTAGCTTTGTCATTCTGCTAGTACTGTATTGAAGGAAGTAGGTCAAATATTGGCATATTTATAACAGTGACCCCTAAGAGGGGATTAACCAGAAAGAAAAAAAAATCCTCCATTTGACGTGATCACTCTCATATTTACTCATTAAATAGGACAGTTGGGATTTTAATAACTAAAATTTTTAAACAGTTTCATTTACTGCTAAAAAAGTATTTATTTGATTATACTGTTTATTTAGTGATTGAAATAGTTAGCAGTTGTATGTGGAGCTTTATTGTTGTTAAATTTTGAAAGAACTTGCTCCCTACTTTGTAATATTAACCATCTGGGTGCCACAAGCAAATCAAAACTCAAAAACCTTTCATTGTTTCTTTACAATTTTTTTTAGTGGTTTGGTACCATATGGAAGATCTATTTCATGGTTTCCATTGATTCAGTTTGGTTCAAAGATTATTTTGGCTTTCAGAATTAAGTGTGCATATGGCACATTTTTGTAAACAAAAAATTTCTGTTGATAGATATTTATAAATTTTTAAGGTTATGCATTTTAAACTTTATTTTGTTTTCTGCTTCGTTTGTAAGAATCTTTATTTAGGCCTTTTGACTGCAGACTTCCTGAATATATTACATGATATCATTTACTTTGGCAGCTAATTGTAAAAATACGTATTAGCTCTTAGTAACAAGCCACGTCTTACTTTTGTGATTTCAATGTGATTGCTACAACTTCAATCAATTTTAATCATTTTTAATAGCTCATACCACAATTCAGATATTTACTAAGGTAACTCAGATAAAAGTTAATATTTATTACAGTGTTGAACAAATGCTTATTTTGGAAGAAACAAGTGTAAGATGTAGTGACCATTGTGAAAAAGACTTCTATATTTTCACACTTTTCTCTGATGATGTGACGAAGTTTTATCCCTTTAAGGACTATGCTGAACTTTACCGTCATTGTGGGAAAGAAAAAGAACAATAAATCTTCAGTCAGTATAGCAACTGAACTTTGAGGTTAAGAAAAAGCTGCTTCTTGCCTTAAATTTGTATAAGGGTTACCCATTTGTTTGAAAGTGACGTTACAATAGGTTGTCGTACTTCGTTACATTTAGTAATTGTGGAATTGAGTTTTGTAAATTGCATCAAAATAACATTTACTACATTGGTAAAGGTTCTTAAGAGGACGTAGAGTGAAGGCACCTTTGTTCGATCAATCTTTGGTATACAGTGCTGACAAAGAATTTAAAAAAAAAAAAAAGATCTAGTTGCCTAGTCCCTTCCTCTCAGTAACATGCTACCAAATCAGTCATAGATCATCAGCACACATAATTATTAATCTAGCACTTAATTACCTTTGCATTTACTTGGAACTGTTACATTAATTAAGCTTCAGTTATCACCACTGAGTTTTCAATGATGGTACGCAATGAAAGACGGAACAATTTTTTGGTCAGGCGGCTTTTCTTTATGAAGTAAGTTGTATTCCATTTGTAGGTTCCAACATTTTATATTTTCCAAGATTGGATTTACTGGGCCCGGTAAGTGAACGGTAGTGCTCGGTCTTCGCATTCGGAAGGACGTGGGCTCAATTAATTCAGATTGCGGTTTTACATGGTTTCTGAAATCACTCCAAGCTGATGCCGCTATGGTTTCTTTGAAAGGCCATGGCCGAATTCCTTTGTTTCTTGTCTCATATCTGCCACTAATGACGTTGACGAGGTGGATTTCGTAAGTAGTAGCTGGTCAAGTCCTCTGAAAGGAGACCATTGTACAGTCCTAGAAAAAGACAGCGTGATATTGGTACTCCTCGAGAACCTGCTGCAGAGAGTGAGACATAGGATAATGGAGGAGGAAGCACCGAGCCTAATCCAGAGGCTGGACGTGAACTCGATAATTCGGAAACCTTCGGCGAGTCAGATAATACCCGAACTGTTACGCCAGCCGCCATCATAGCGCTGCTTGGCTAACCGGAAAATTTCAATTGATAATTGAATTGACTTTATTTGCGTTTATATTGTTTAAGTGTAAATTCCAAAATTTATTTATTTACGACGAATAAATGCAGAAATTCAGGTAAGGAAAAGAGCAAGAATATTTTCTGTAATAGTTACTAGAATCAGGTGACAACATAACCTAAGATTTTTTCCCCTCACAAGATAACAAAGAGAAAGCATACGCGAAACGTAAGTTATTTTGAAATTATATTTACAAAATTTTTCAAAACAGTAGAAATTTCCATCACTCAAAATCAAATACAATTATGTAAAAACGTCCCAGCCGAATACTTCGAGAAACTAATCAAAAAAAGTTTTCTCACATCACGAAAAATATCAATAAAAAAGTTGACGATAATAGTTATTCCTCTCCTAGGCACTTTTACAGAACAAATTCCTTCTTCCACCATAGGTGACGAGCATATAACTAGTCTTTATATTATGATGGGTTTCTGTTGAAAACGTTTAAATTATTTGGATGTTTATCTTTCATTGGTAGATATTGACAGAAATAAATCTTTTTCTCTTCTGTTGGGCTTTTTGTAACTAGCGTAGATCTATCAGATTTTCCTTTCGTTATTATGGTTAACTGCAGATGTTATTTCCATTCTCAAATCCGAAGCGGTTTCTGTTACAATTTAGCAATTAAAAAAATGTTCGCGGGTAATAAAGGTGTGTAATTCCAAAATCACTAATTGCTTCGTTGAAATTCTGAATAAACATGTCATGTGAGAATGTTTTTCAGCTTTTATTAAGACAGCTATTCTACATTTAACTAGCAGACTGCGGTGATTCATTCAGTTCTATTCACTACTGTGATAGCTGCTGAACAGGGTACCCATAGTTCGTGAAACGTCGCCATGCCTTCACACGATTTCTAATCCCTCCGCAGCTGTCGTATCCACAATCCTTTTTACGGTTACCTTGCAATTCTCAGCAATCGGAAGTCCCCAAATTTTCGCCCCAAAATACATTGTTCACATTAACTGAATAATACAAAACAGATTGGCACTTCCCAAACATGCCGACTCGAGGAAAGATAATAACACATTTATCTTGATTTTTCCTGCAGTCTTGAAGTCATTAATCAAAATGGCCATTTTTCTTGTTTTAAATCCTCCGACAAAATATTTGTCCATTTTTTTGTGGACCTTTCCGAACACACTCCTCGACACACCTTATATTTCAGTTATTACAACTTAAGTTGGATTTTTTTTTTTTTTTTTTGCTGTTTTTATGCGTGCGTTGTCTTTGTACCACTTCTAGAGGTAGCTATGTTTTCCTAATATTGACGAGTTGAATCTGTGGCGACGTGGACACACGCAAGCTGACCGAACCCTCCTATTCATTTCTGGATCGTCGTTAGCATGCTGTCAGGTGCGCTGTTTGCCTTGAGGGCGCAGATGTCGCCAGGGACTTCAGGGTTTCGTTTCAATACTTAATGAGCACCGCCAGCTGTTACATATTTCAGAAGCGCGAGTTACTCGGCGAACGGCGATGCTTCATGTCTTGTCGTGGTTTGGTTGCGTCAAGGATGGCTGGCGGACGTTATAAGGACAGTGTGTCTAATGATGATACGCCTGTACATTAAAGGACGGTCACATAATTTCCCGCGTTGATTGATGTGGATTGTAGCCTTGGCTGCCTTATCCCTATCTTAGTGTGAAAAGGAGCCCACACGATGTTTCATGTGATTAGTTGCTGTCAAGAAAATTGTTTATCATAGTTGTTCGGAAAGCTGGAAGCATTCTTCACTCAGTCATACGTATATTAACTTTTTAATTGAAGGCTTACTGGTTAAAGTAATTAATTCAACTGTTCTCCTTAAACTTCTTGCTAGTAAAAACATTGTTCCTTCGTTTAAGGCAAAGCATTTATACTGCTCCGTTTACGTAGTTTTTCAAAGCATTCCTAGTCGAGAACCTAAGCGTTTTAAGGCCTAAAACTTGGCGGAAGTAAAAATGTTATGATTTTAACGAGTGATAGTTAAAACTCAGACAATCCGAAACGCACCGGTTAGAGAATAACGTGAAAACTAACCACTTTTACTCAACGGGCAGAGGTGCAACTGCTCCAGATTTGAATTATGAAGAAACATTATGTGAGAAAAGTCTCTCATGTAATGCAGTCACAGTCGGGAGAGAGGGCTCTTCGCCATTTGAAAACAGTGCATACATTTTGTAAGGTTAATGGATATTCGATTTATGGAGGTCCAAATATTGTCTGGAAGCCCAAATCTGTAGAGAAAAAATGGATTCTGCTGATTGTTTCGTGATCTCGACGTTAATTCTACATGGTGTAATAAATGGCAGCTTAAATGAAATTTAAATTAGTGCAAATAATGATTAAGAAGGCCCCTCCTGCCCACGAGTACAAAGTAAGCCGTTCAATTCTTGAGAATGTAGAATGGTTTAAATACCTAGGCGTAAGAGTACAGTGAAATGGTATGAGACAACGTAGGTTGCTGGAAAAGCAAATTCTGGATTGCGATTCGTAAGTCATATTTTGAAGAATTGTAATGTAGATATCTATTAAAGAAATTTAGTATAGAACGCTTGTGTGTTCTCATCTGTTGCGCTGTGTAGGAACCGTATCCCAAAGGAATGATTACTAGTGTCGAGAATGTGCAGAGAAGAGAGGCGCGATTTGTGACAATTTGCTACAGCCCTTGCGGAAGTGTTACGGAATTGAAACGGAAACTAGGCTGGATTTTTCCGGTAGACAAACTACGTAGTTCACGCATAATTTTATTAACAAGCTAATAACTTCTGTTATTTGCAAATACAGCGAGATATTTCTTACTTGATTCTTGCTAGGACAGATTAATTGTTGCTTGATGTTGCTTGTCAGTAAGCGCGACTAATATTCAGGTGTTGTAAGCTGAAATGGGAAGGGGGAACGGATTCTGGACTCTCGGCCGAGTTTAAGCAGTTGACATTTCTGGACACTTTGTTATGGAAAGCCGTGGCAATATGAAACTGTTTCTTGGAAAGGATAATCATTTGTTACTACGAGACTTTACATGGTCAGTTTTACATTATTATGCAGTGTATCGTGTTTACTAACAGTATTAAACATTTCGGTAGATTTCACCTTATAACATAGGTGAATTTGCTGAGGTGCACTAAAGTGGCGGGCACGAGCCCAAGCCGTCCTGATTGCAGTTTCCGCAGCTATCAAGGCGAATGGCTTCATAAACAAGAAATACACTTATCACACACAGGGAATACTTACACGTTTCGCAGAAAGATGAGAGCACTTCCCCTATTAGTAGGCTAAGTAGTGCGACCTGGCTTCGGCAATGGCTTGCGGACGGAAAATCAAAGCTCCAAATGTGACCATGCCAACGATGAGTAAAAGGCAGCCGACTCCAGAATGTTGGTAAGTAGGTAGTGAAGAAGAAGATAGAGGTGAATTTGCATCTCTGTATTTAAACCACAAGTTGGTATACTCGGTTCATTCAAACAGCTGTCAATACAAGAAGACTCGGCAACCAGATCAGAGGACATGGTTCCTTGCACACTTAACACATTCCCTGTAATCCTAACAAACAAAATATGCTTCTGGCAGTAGTTGGGAAATTGGCTCCCACTTTTAAGAGTAATTAATAGCGGTGTGTCACGAAATTATTGAATAACATGCAAAAAATTGTCATTTACCAGAACCCACAAACTATGCAATGTTAAGATAAAGATAAGTGCCGTGCTAAATACTTTCACTGTTGAGGAATTGGGATGCACAGAATAGTTATTCATTTTGATGCAAAGCACCCTGTGCTACTCACTGTTTCCTGTGAATTGCAGAGTAATTCTGTCTGTAATTTAAGGCCACATTCCGAATTTCATTTTGTACGTTGTAAAAAATACTTAGTTATTATAACAATGGTAAAAAAAAAAACACTTAGGTACGGAAAATTAACTACCGTGACATAAGATTGGCGTAGTAAGATGTGCGTTATTCCCTTACGAGATGGTCTGTTTTTCCATCCATTAGCTGTTGTAACAGAATGTATATCAGCAATGAAATGTGAAGCTTGGTTGCACACATAATTTAGCTAGATACTCGTAAGCTTTTTGTGAACTTAATATCAATTTTTCTCTAATAATAATAATAAAACTATTTGTTGGATAAGATGAAGATACAGGGGAGGGGGATTGATCCATTTCTTTAGTTTCTCTACCTTTAATTTGGGTAATATCTCGATGAATTCTGGGAACAAGTTAATGAGAAAATACCTCTTAGTTTTGAGCTAAAAGTCTTTCCAACTACTACATAATACAGGAAAAAAATATATACAGTTTTTTTTTTGCCATTTTTCTGCCTTAACTTTATTATTCGTTATTTTTGGTAGCATACCGCATTTTTTTTTTATGCCGTTCACTGTTGGAAATTACGACCTCTGAAAATGATCAGTTACTCGTATTATAAATCCTACTCAAGCAGAACATATAAGAAAAATCCAGACATTCACAAACGGCAGTGTGTACAAATCCAATTCTCATACTTGTTTTTATAGTTTACACATTTTCTGTACGGATTGCGATTGGTTGTCACTTGCATGTAGATGCGGAGACCATGCAGAACGATGCTAAACGTGGCAGCTGTCATTTTGATTTGTTTCCGGAGAATACAGTGTTAGGTCTTTTAACTCCATATATCTCTCTCAGTCGCGTACTTCGATGTCTTTTGCACAGTTTAAATATGATTACAGATCCTTCTCAAACGAACTGCTACGGATTAACTAAATTCCAGTTGATCCTTTTTAGAGTGGTCTTGGTTCGCCATGTTACAGTGTGCTTTGTTGGACAGTGACAAACTCTTTATAGCGCATATAACAAAAATACACAGTACAGAATTTTGACTTGTTGGGGAATCGGTGATTTGACTGTTAATGAATGTAGTGTTATTCATTTTTGATTGTCTGATAAATTTAACAATTCTGCTTGCAGTTTGCATTGCAAAATTCTTTTAAACAATCAGGTTGGAGTAACTGTAAAGGGGCCTTTTGTCTCCCCCCCCCTCCAAGTTGCCGTGTTCTTTTTTCAGTTCGACTCTTGGGGAAGTCGAAGGAAGTAACACGAAAAAGTATTTCGCGTCGAACTGTCATCCGGAAGGTAATTAAATCTAACGTTTAATTTGTGTTATTCTCATTTGCTGTTTTCATGCAATTTGCCGGAGCCGTTTTGAACATTGATATCAGCTTCGTTCATGCCTTGAAAAATATAGTTAGTCCTTTCCTTAATTGGTCAAGCTGTGTACAACGTGGGAATTATGTAATTACTACCAGCTTCCGAGACTTCGTCTGCGAGGAAGTGTTATAGTATAGGAGTTTTATTTAATAATTATAACAGTAAATAGTAGGCCTAATAAATATTGTAAAAATAGATATATGTTTACGTTACACAGCTAAAAAAAAAAAAATTTCCTTTCAATAGTATTTATAAAATTATTTGCTGTCTAGATATTGGTTTTATTTTGACGATACGTTGATTATATGAATTATTTCTGCTTTAAAATTGAAATTTGCGTGAACTGATGCCCACGACTTCGTACGTGATGTCAAGAATTTTTATTGACAGCTACCGACATGTAACCACCATAGTGCACGATGGGAGACTCGTGGCTAATACCACACATAAACATCAGTGATCTGTGCAGGGTATTTATGGCTACAAAGTAAAATATAGGCACACACGTCTTTGACCGAAGTATAAAATTGCCCTCCGTCGACCAATTTCAACCACCATATCTCCCACACCCCCATAGCTACCGACATGCAATCATCATAGTGCACGATGGAACACACCAGGCCACTAACACACACAAATGCCCATGGTCTGCGCTTGGTAGTTCTGGCGTCAATGTGAAATATGGGGACACACAAGTCTCTGGTAGAAGTAGGAAAATACACTACGTCGACCACTATCAACCCCAACATCTCCCACACCCCCGTAGCTACTGACATCTAACCACCACAGTGCACGATGGGAGACTAAACACCACTGCCATACACAATCACCAGTGGTCTGCGCTATGTAGTTGAGGCAGCAAAGTGACATATACGGACACACATTTCTTTGGTCGAAATACGAAAATATCCTTGATCGGCCACTTGCAACCACAATATCTCCCACACCCCCATAGCTAACGACATCTAACCACCATAGTGCACGATGGGAGACCCGATGCTACTACCACACACAAACACCAATGGTCTGTGCTTTGTAGTTGTTGCAGGAAAGATAATTATAGAGACACACAAGTCTTTGGTCGAAATATGAAAATTCCCTGCATCGACCCCTTTTAACCATCATTTCTCCCACACCCACGGGGGCCGACTCTGTGGGTGCCGAGAACCCATGAACATAGACATCAACTAACCAGTACTAGGCTTTGAGCGATACCTGTATTACCTATCTCACATACCGCTTGCAAGGCAAAACGTCTGAACGAGATTGCGCTTGCTTACCATGCGAGCGTGCGGGAATGTGCGTCATGCTCGAGGAGAAAGTAAAATCTACGTTAGACCCCACTTAAAACCATTTAGTGTGTGGAAGGGTAGGTGTGATTTGTGAAGAGCACACACACAACCAAGCCAAGCAACCCGCCTCGTTGTCAGTCGAGCTACTAAATAAAGCACGTGCTTTGAGACCCAATCGTGCATTTCATTATGTTTATTTCGGAAAAATTTTAGTTTCGACGGATAAATTCGTCGTTTGAAATCATAAATTACCAAAACCTGAAGAACTCTCTACTACTAGCTCCTCTCACGTTAGTACGGTTTAACAAATCCAACCAGAAAAGTGCTATTTCTGACAATGCAATTGAAGAGTAGTAAAGGTGCAATTTTCAAGGTAACTGGGAGACAAGTTTTCGACGGTCATTCATTATATGATAGAGATAGTGTTTTGCCAGATCTGTAAAGTAACCATGTCTAGCAGCGTTTCAGTGTCAAAAAAATCATCAAGAGATGATAAGTCTATTAAGACATTCAATCAAAGTTTCCATCACGAAATAAAGCTTTAGAAATGTTGAAGAAGCCACGTTCATCTTTTAAAACGTGGCGTCAATGTACACTGCATCTTATAAAAAAGTAAACTTGAAGATATAAAAACAGCTAGTACCACCTTCGTAAAAATGATTTCAACTCTTCGTTTTTTAATAACCGGAGGCCTAGCCAAAAGGTGCCCCAAGGAGAACATTCAAATTACATTCGACTTTTAAGGCCGCGATCACTGGATATTCCCTAGTTAAACTCTCGGCTCCAGCAGCGTTATGAAGAATAAAAACTTATTTCAGGAATATTAAGACCCAGCAAAGACTGAATGATCACATGATAGTGCAGGTAAACCGAGAAATAGCGGATAATGTGGACCTTCAAGAAATCGCTGATATTTATAAATAGAGCTGTTGCTCGACAATATACGTTTGAATTTGAAACAAATTATATCATTATATAGATTTTAAAATTTTCCTTTTTAAAAAGGTTTATTAATATTGATTTGTTGGTCTTACAATTCGTAGTACAATTGAGTACATTAAGTAGATACTAATAAATATCTACTGCTAATAACTGTTAACAGTTGTGTAATGGTGTCATTTTTATGTTTTTATGATGATAGGTATGCATTCACTATTGTTCAACCCAGCATTTTGTACCTTTTTTCCCACCTTCTCTATATTAATTACTAGCTGTACCCCACAGCGTTCCCGATAGCGATCCTTGCAGACAGAAATCAGATTCAATAGTAAAATTTTTAATTCTTCTAGCCGTACAAAAATCCTTAGTTATCTATCCACTGATATTATAATATTGAAAATCTATAAGTTTGTTACGCAATTACGTCAAAAAGGCTGAAATATTTTTAAAGAAATTTACTAAGTTTTTTGGTATGAAATAAATTTAGAAAATGAAAAATCTTGTGCGACTCTGCCTGTCTGTTCGCTTATAACTTGAAATCTACTGGACGGATTTAGATGATATTTTCACTACTAGCTGGTTCCCGCGACTTCGTGTTTGTCAAGTTTTTTTTTTCATTTTAATTTTTTGCGCGGTACATTAAATATTTCCAGGGTAAAAAGTAGCCTACATTACTCAGTCAGATCAGCGAACCGTCATTGAAGGTGTCGCCAAAATCAGTTGATACACTTCGTCAGGTTTTTTTTTTAAGTAGTCATAAAATGAGCACACACGAGGTTTTTTAAAAGCCGGCGCCCTTGCCCACACCCTCACAGCTATCGGCATTCGGCCAACGTTGTGCACGATAGGAAACTCCATTCCATTATCATACACAAACACCAATGATCTGTGCTTGGTAGGGGTGGCTTAAAAGTGAAATATAAGGAAAAAGTTGAGCGCAAAATCCTTAGAAAAATTTTTGGAGCAATATATAAAGACGGCATATGGATGAAAAGACCAACGAAAGAACTATACGAACATGCAGATAGATTGACAGACATGATCAGAAGACGTAGATAACAATTCTATGGACATTTACAGCGAATGAACAGCACTAGACTCACAAAGAGGATCTTTGATATGGTAAATGGTTCGCTCAGGAAAACCAATTGGTTCCAGGAAATAGATGAGTACTTGAATCTATAGATTTATTTATTTATATTATTATTTTTTTTTTTTCGAATCACCCATCTTTGGGGTATGTCAGATCAATCACTTCTTGGATGCTTGCGTTTTCTTCTTCTCCCAGTATTTCTTCATTCTATCTGATCTCTTCCTTCTTTCCTCTTCTGATATTTGAATCGGTTTTCTGGTGTTTATCGCAACTTGGAACCTCTTACTTTTGTCTTTGGTCACGGTCTTGGCTGTACCATTCTTTAACATCACTTCGGTAATCTGGAGTTCTCTCAGATCCTTTTCCACTTCCTTAAACCAGTTGGGCGTAGTCTTTTTTTTTTATAAAAGAAGTCAAAGATTTTTTTTGTTAGTCTGTTAGGATTCATTCGGAATATGTGTCCATAGAAATCAATCCTTTTTTTTCCCATGGTTTCCGAGAGTCTCTCGGACTTTGCGTAGAGGGCTTCGTTTCTGTAGAAAACTTGTTTGTTATTATTGAGACCCATGATCTTCCTCAAAATTTTCCTCTCTTTGATTTCCAATTTGTCCTTTCCTCCCCATGACTAGTGACATAGAGTGCTTTCGGCTTAATTACTGTGTTGTAATGTCTTATCTTTGTGTTCCAAGAGAGGCTTTTCTTATTGTAAGTGTTTTTGGTCTTCTGGAAGGCTAATTCCATTTTGGTCCTTCTCGCTTCCATTGTTTCACCTTCAAGGTTGTTCCATTCAATCCATTCCCCTAGGTACTTGAAACTCCTAACCACCTCTATTTTATGAGCTCCTACTCGGACTCTCGTAGGAGTGTCTGGTATATTTGTCATAATCTTTGTTTTTTCGAAAGAAATCTTAAGTCCTAACTTCCCTGCCTGCTCTTGTAATTCGGCGATTTGTTCTTTGGCTTCCTCCCATGTTTCTGCGAGCATCGCCATATCGTCAGCGAATGCCAAACACTTAATCGTAACTCCTTTATTTTTTGTTCCAAGTCTAATTCCTCCTCTGGTTCTTGCATTACATTCTCTCACAACTTTTTCGAGTGCACAATTGAACAACATGGGGGAGAGGCCATCCCCTTGCCGGACCCCTGTTCTGATCTCAAAAGGTTCTGACAGTTCACCCATGAATCTAACTTTTGAGGTCGTATTTGTGAGGGGTTCTTTGATGATATTCAGGGTTTTCCTGTCCAAGCCAAATTCCTCCAAAATATTGAATAGCGACCCTCTGTCTATGGAATCGTAAGCTTTTTAGAAGTCCACAAAAGTCACTATATATGGTCTCGCCCTCTGCTTCTGGTATGCTAAAATGTTTCTGAGGTTTAGGATCTGTTCAGGGCAAGACCTTCCTTTCCTGAACCCTGCTTGATACTCCCCGATTTGGCAGTCCAACTGGGATTCTGCTTGTTCAAGTAATGCTCTGGACAATATCTTATAGGTCACATCCACCAGAGAAATCCCTCTGTAGTTGTTCGGATCAGATTTAGAGCCTCTTTTGTGTAGAGGGTGTATCAGGGCCATTTTCCATTCCTCTGGAATCACTTCTTTCTCCTCAAAACATTTCTGGTGTGAGATAATTGCATTTTTGCTAGCATATTTCCATAATTCGGCTGTTATCTGATTTTCCCCTGATTTTCCATGTGAGTCAGAATTGTCTGGATCTCACTTATAGATGGGGGTTTAGAGTCAGGGTTGGTGGAAGACTTCTTTCCATCATCGAACACCATCTTTTGGAGTGGTTCTTCGCAATTTAGGAGTTCCTTGAAGTAGTCTGCCAGTATCTTGCAGTTGCCCCTATTACTATATGCCATGTTCCCTTTTTTATCCTGAAGTTGGAGGGTTGTATTTATTGAGCTTCTCTCTGAAGATCCGATAGTAGTTTCTCATGTTGTTCTTAGTAAAGTCGTCATTAATCTTACTGAGTATTTGGTCTTCTTGAACCTTCTTTACTTTCTTGTTCTCCTTGGACACCATCCTCCTAGTTTCCACAAAGTGCTGCCAGGAACTTTCGTCCTTTTGGTTTGCCAGATGTGCCACGCCTTCTTTCTCAGATCAAGTAGTCTATCACACTCCTCGTTCCACCACCTGTGCTTCTTAATCCTGGAGACAGGAGCAAACTCTTCTGCCTTAGTTATAAGACTCTTCTCCAACTGTTTCCAGCCCTGGCCTTCTAGTTCGCTGGTTAACTGACTCCATTCTTCCTTCTTCTCCTTTATTTTCTCTGGATCATATCTCCTTCGTGCACGGTTTTTCCTCTGACAGTTACTCTTAGGGATGATCTTAAATTTCACTTTAGATAGGTAGTGGTCCGAGTCTAGGTTGGCCCCTCTGAGCACCCTAACATTTTGGATTTCTTTATGAAATTTCCGCTTTACCGCAACATGATCTAACTGGAACTCTCCCAATAGAGGGTTAGGTGATATCCACGTCTTCTGCTTTCTTGGCAATTTCTTAAAGCTAGTTGACTTCAGGATCAAATTGTGTGCCTGACATAATTCAATTAGCCTGATACCATTTTGGTTCGTTCTCTTGTAAGATTATTGATTTTTTTTGTTGGTATTTATTTGATTTTAAATGATTTAGTTATTTTTATTGAATGAGATATTTTTAGATTGAATAGATCTTCGATGGTTATGACTTTACTTATTGATTGAATATCAATAACTTTTATGTATTTTGTTATATTTATTTCTTCATTAGTATGCAAGGATCAGCATGGAAATGGCACGGGAATGGGGACAATTCAGAAACAAAATTATAAACACAAAATTTAAAATACAGAAGAAAACAGGAACAAAATGGACTGAACAGAGGAAACAGGAACACAGTGAACATATGAAAATGTTTTGGGAAGAGTAGAGGAAGAAGATAAATACAAACAAAAACTGAATAATCATGAATAATTTGAGTTTAAACACTGTCCTCAAAGGCAATATTGATTAATATTTCATATTTCCTTCGCTTTCACTGACTTCGTATTACCGATGTCATTATTTCAGCCGCATGTAAGTAGTTCCAACGGTCAAGTTTCGATTGTGATACAGTGAATATATTAATGCGCATGTGAAAAAAGTTATGATTTTCGAACGCCAATATTAGTGAATGTTATGCTTAGGTTGAAATGCAGCCTAGATCAGAATGACAACTTGACGCCTTGTTAAAGCGTAAGGCACGATACATTTAATTTTATAATTTACGCGATTTAGAATAAGGTTTTAGGATACCTAGTTTTTTTCTTTATTTTCATTGCTTCCATACTGATGTCGTCAATAACTCAATAACATGTAAGAAATTCCAGCTTTGACGATATAAACTAAAACCGAAAATGTACGTTACATTGCCAGAGTACTGCATTCAATCCTTCATTTCTAACGGGCTATAATCTCCATTTTACTTTTTTCCGTAAATTCGACCTTTTTAAAAAATAAGAGCAGACGTATATTTCCTACTCCGGAACTATTAGTTTATCAACGCATTTTTAAACGAAACACACATTAGAATATGTCATAACCTTCTTGCTTTCATCTCCGAGAAGCAGTGTATTCGATATCTGCGAAAAGCAACGTTTAAAGATGGCAGTGTGAAGTTTTAGGTTCTTTGGTCTTGGTAGAATGCGAATTTATAATGACAAGTCACTAAAATTTTCGTTACGTTTGGTTCACGTATTATATTTATATTAGTGTACAGAACTGAACTGAAGAAACAAAAAAATAAAACAGAATCTAAGCACGATCGTAATGTTTCTTGAAAGGAGTTATCGTCTCAAATAAAGAGTGACCTGTGTGCATATTTCTCCTATCTCGAAATGGTTATAATTTCTTGTTCCGTTCCTCGGTCCATATGTCATAAGCTACTTTCGCAGATTTCATGTGCACAGTAAGTTTTCAAAATTTGAAAACATCAACTCTGATTTTTTTTTCGTGATACGATTTTAAACCTTCAGGCACACGCAGCACACTAAAGATTTATAATAGTAGAGAAGAGAAGTATAAATAAGAGTTAGAACCTTAGAGGTTCGATTGTAGATGACGTAGGAGTGGTCCATTTGCGGAGTTTGAAGACGTGATCACGGAAAACCTTTAAACGGCTATAACGAGCCAACGCAAACAGTTCCACTCACTGTGTTTTACTTATTTCTTGTGCTGCATCTCGTCTCGAACTGATTGATACGCTGCTTTACGTGCTTTCTTTTGGTAAGCTAGTAGTGTTCGTGTACATTCTTAGCCCTGTTTGTTTACGCCATTCCGTCTGCTCCTTTGAGTTAAGGGACGCCTTACTCTACATCCAGGACTGTCCGAATATATCCGCCAGGCCTAAGGAAAAGATCAAAATAGAGCCGGCCCCAGTTAACTGCAGTAATACGAAGTAATTCGTGGAAGTTTGTGACACAAGATTTTTATTTTCCTTATAATTTACTTGTACATAATGTTACATGGTCAAACTAGCTTCAGTATGAGACACACATTTTGGAAATTATCGCAGAACACAATCTGTAACAGATATGATTAATGAACTGGAATGGGATTCATTGAAAGATAGGTGAGGTTGAAGAGTCGTGTGAGTATACAAGGCGTATTGGTGATGAGACGTGAAAAGATATTGGTGCCCAATTTCAGGCACCAGGGGCGGGTAGCAAAGGGGGTCAGGGATTGGAATAAATTATCAAGAGAAATGATGAACAATTTACCAAAAACCGTTGAAACAATTTAAAGTTGAAATTTGTAGAGAAGAAAAGTAAGTGAGTACAGGAAATGGGAAAAATGGGTGTGTAGGGAAATTGCCATCGGAGCGTGCGCTCCATCGCTATTAAATTACTTAAAGGATAGTTGCTACTGGGTTCAAATAACAATATCATTTAGACTAAACAATTATACCACTGTGAGGTGGAAACGTACACAGCGCAGTCAGATTGAAGAACAGTGATAATAATGAAATTGATTTGCATTTGACCTGTCTCTCACGTCAGTAGTTAATTTTTTTTCAGCGAGCCAAAAATGTGTAGTTTTTTAGGGTTCTATATGTTTTTGCGTATGTTCTTAAGAATTCTTTGAAACTTAAAATACGTCTTCGGTAAAAAATAGTTGTTCTTAACGTTTCAATTTTTAGGTCATAATAAGAATAGCTTAGTAAAAAGCAGTCGTTTTAACGATCACCATTTTGATAGTCTGATGAAATGGTTATTATTGTGATCGAGAATTTGGATTATTAATGACTTCGTTCTTCGCCTAATCGTCCATATCATCAATGAGACCGGCGAGAATTATTGTATCTGAGAACAAGATTTTTACTCATTTATCGGTAGAAATGACTTAGGTGTTATTGTTAGAACTGTGAGAAAATATTACAGATGAAATATTTCAGTAAAAAATGACATGTCATTACAGATTTCACATTCTGTTCGATAAAACTGGAGTATCCATATATTGTCGGTTCCCTTTCTCAGTCGACTCGCAATCATTTGAAAGTTATATCTACTTTGTAAATAGTCTGGGATGACTGATTCAAAAACGCTAAAAAAACAGGTTTTCGCTGTTATATTTCATATTTCGCTCTTTTTTTTCGTTTGCGGTAAAATTATCATTAGTCTGTTTGTAGAATATTTTCGGTAATTTTAAGCTAACCACAAAATTTATTTAAAAGCTGTTTGTATAGATACGTTTGTTACTGTTAAAAAAGGTCATAAAACACCAGACAGAGCCTTCCTTACATGAAATATGGAAATTCGCTGCATTCACGGATGAGAAAATGTGTACGAAAAAACAGATTATTTAAGACTCATATCGTGGCATACTATGATGGTGTCGTTTTCCGATAAAAACAATTTCATATTTTTGGCTTATTTTATTTCTCAATTTGAAATGCACTTATTATTGGCTCTCTCAGTATTGGAATTAGGATAGTTGATTGCTGCTGTTTTGTGGTGGCCACGGTGGTCTGATCATCATTGTTGCTGCCTGCCCCATTGATACTTGTACCTAATCCCACTTATTCTGTTACTTGAGAAAATGACTGCGATAAATCTATTTGAGAATTCTATTATTAGGTGACCACGGAGGTTACTACAAATGGAAGCCGTTGATGGTCAGAAGAAATTGAACCTGCATGTCCTGCCGATATCACTGAGCCGTGGGTGAAGTTCGTGTAGGAAGATTCGTGCCATTAAAACTAACAAACCAATCTTAGGAAGTCGTAGACGAATTTCGGTGTTGAACGTGTACTTTCTCAGTACTTCGTTGACTGCATTTTTGCTGTTGATAGTCGTAGGATTTTGAAACATTTTACTACACTATTGTTACTATGTGCCCAAGTTATACTGAAAAATTTCATGATACTGAAGGAAAACTCGAAAGTTGATGGAATCGGATACTGTCTGCAGGTGTTTTACATCCGGCAGCTTGTTAGTCGTCACACCTTGACGCAGTGTTAGCTGAGCAATAACCACTGGCCCATTTAAGCTTCTGAGCGAAGTGTCCAAAGGGTTTAGCTTTCATTAGGTGTGATTGCGCGCGGAGATTAGCGGCAGGTGCTTGCTAATGGCGGCCTTCCAGCGACCCTCGACCTTCTACCACCAAACTGCTCTGTTATCGTTGCTCTAGTTTCGTATATTCTAATGAATTAAACCGTATAAAGTATTATCGAAGACAATAGATACCGTAATTGCATCTTCTCGTAGAGTTACCGTTATTTCAGTAGAGTTATGGCTCGTTTAGGAGTATTCTGTTGCCACGCTGTTCACCGTTTGAGTGTATTGCGGGTTCGGTCAAACCATAGCTTGCCTGAGGATTTTTATCTCATCTACGTGGTAGAAGTCTTAAATACTCTTAACCGTACATAAACTCAAACTGCTTTGATCTGCGTTACGATGCCATCAAGCATAAAGCAGCTTAACGCATCAATACAGTTTCTAAAACAAAAAGAACTTGCTACTAATACGCGGCTACCGGATTCGCTGATTTGATAAATAAATTTCCGGATTATAGTTAAAAATAATTATTTTCTCATCAATTTGTTATGACCTGTATACTCATTTACCTGAGTCATTCTAGTCTTTTCTTTCATATACATTTTTTCTGCTCCTTTATATACCCTTATACCAAAGGTGAAAACATTGTGTGTTTCAAAATATGAAAACTGCTGTATCATGCTAAGGGAATCACAGAATGGAAAAATGCTGTACAAATTAGCTCACACATTGAAAAAATTTAAAGTGTTTATTGCAAAGGTAGACGCATAAGCAAATTGTCTAATTAATTTGATTAATTAAATTGACTAAGTGTTTTACCTACAGATATCAGTTGTAATTTTACTATACCATTTAACCAACTTTTATTGTATTTAGTCTGGTTACATTTTCTCTACACTTCATCACATCACATTTAATTTCTTTGTTTTTTTTCATATTTTAGTCTTCAATATTTTGTTCGCACCATTCAATTATTCCCCTACATTTTATTGTTGCCAACTAGGCATACTGATAACTTCGCTTTGAACCTTCATACAGTACTAAAAATTATCTTCTGATGTTTATATAAATTCCTCCAAAGGTACGTGAAAATTTATTACATGTGAAACTAATAGTTTTATACCCCTTTCTGCTATTTAAGCTTTGACCGGAAGAGTAATGAATGAAAAATGGTGGGAAGATAGATACCGAGCGTTCTTTAATTAAAAGTGGATAGCTCATTTTTAAATCGTGATTTAAGATATGGTACCAGTTATCAAATAGTGAAGGAAAAAAAAATTAGTAACAAGTTACATAAGCACAAAAAAATGTATTTAAGGTAATAAATACCTAAATCTAAGATACTTTTCTAATATACTTTTTATTTTCCTTTTCCGGAGAAAAATATACTTTTTTCCCTTATAAGTTGGCAATCCCACTTACTGTATATGCTGCATGTACTATTTTTATATACATTACAGTTGCCTCATATCAATTTTTTATTATTTCTGTTTCTATTGCGTTTCGGTATTATAATTATGAGGTAAGGTTGGTGAGTTTATCTGCGAGGTGGTACACCATTTGTGCAGTATAGTTTTAAGTCTGCATTATTTCTGGATTACATTAATATTAAATCCGTCTGTTTCTATGAGATCGAAATAGCTACCGTGATTATAGCTCAGCCACGAAAAATGAGGCATTATCGGCTAAACGAAAGATAGGCGGTAATGGTAACATTTTGAACTGTTTTGAGTTTTGATGATTTTTTTTTCTCCCTAAAATAAGTTATGCTGTAGAAAAATTGCCCTCTCTTTTGGTATTAAACATATAAAATTTTAAAATAATATTTTGTTACGAAAAACTTGTACTCGGGAGCATACATGTAGGATTTTCATGCCCTTAATACAAGGGAAATTCATCGAATTGCGGCAGTTTCAAAGAGTTGTATTTGTTTACGTTAGTGATATAGTCTGCTACTGTTAATTAGTGGGCGGTTGTAAATGCTCTTTTTATAGCTAACGGGAAATTAATTTGGTTAATAAAACGTTTGAAACAATTAAATCATGTTGCTTTAAATTTGGAGTTGGAGAAGACTACCTCACAAGGCTGAGGTTTCGTATTCCTGATGGCCGCTCGGCGGGAAGTAATTTGTTATTTTGGACAGCGGGATGATGTGTTGGCACCTGGCTGGCCGTCTCGCTCCAGGTATGCTGCACGCGTCTCTCACTAGTTTTAAAAGGCACACGGAGCACTTAGTGTCACTCTGTACCGGACGCTCGATTTATTCTTGATGTTCCATCATACTGAACGTGGTCCTATCTGTTCATATCTTCGTTCCGGCGACGTTTTATTCTCTTTTATCAGCAATCGCACCAAACGCCGAAAATACTCCTGCGTGTTTTAATTCTTTGTTTGATTAAAATTGCTGCTCTCGGTGTGTGTCATGCAAGTTGTATTTAATAGTAATAGGTCAGTGGATGTAGTCTCTAAGCTTGTAAAAAATGAAGTGTGGAACAGAAGTGTCGTCTAGAGAAGTTCTCCAAATTTATTGTCGTTTGTTTGTATTGTATTTTTACTTTTATTTTATGGGCTAGAAATAGGCTTAGTGTTCCGTTTACGCCGTAGCTTATTAAAAGTATTCTGAAGTATGGTAACTAGAGAGAAGCTGATGCATTGCATCACCTTCGTTTATTAACAACACGGTAACTCCATTCATAAGTATTGCTGCTTGGTTATTTGTACGAACCTAAAAAATTTCGATACGTGCTGTGTTGCAGTCTATAGGGATACCTTCTCTGGTTTTGCATTGACAATTGGTTATTCGTAAAATGAGATAGTTTAGAAACCTAATTTTCCAACTCTTACTTCATACCGTTTCATAGCATGAGCTATGTTTTCTCTCCGATTACACAAACTGCTTTTAAATTCCCTCCTTGCAGAAAAATGTATTTTTTTAAAATGATTTTGACTGCTGAAACGATTAGTAGAAAATTGCCAAGTGATATGCACCGGATTCTCAGTCACTATATATAGGCCTACTGCATCCGCTACCAACAATTTCATATGCATCTGTCTAGGCTGACTGTATGGTTTGAATGTTGTGGAAGTTATCTCTGATGTGCTTTCGTTTACATATATTAAGCTTGCGAGTATATGACAAGTCTTTAGGAACGATTGTTCTTCTAGTTTTACGTCTTGTTTGCAGAAGAAATTACCAAAACCATGATGGGGGAGTGAATTGAGTTTCGCCACCTGTATACAAATAATATAAGCTCTGTACTAGTCTGTTTGTGGAGCATTTATTTTTATTTTACTGATCCATTAGATTACACTATAAACTTTGATTACTACCGAATGTCGTATCTAGGACTGTTAAAGTCGATGACGCTTGTACACACAACTGTCTTCAGGGGCTTGATGCCTGTGCCAGTGAACATTGCTATAAATATTGAAAATCCAGTCAGGTCGAAGGCATGTAGGGTAAGAGACTTGTTCACAATAGCTGACCGTTGCCTGTCATTAAAATTGTATCACAACTTGCTCTCAACCAGTTCCTTGCATCGCGCTGTTAAAGTCACTGCTTTATTTAGTCCCTGACGAAGCAGAGAGAACTTAGTTCTGAACAGTGTGTGTGAAATTTCATTACCTCTCCAGTAACTATTTCCATATTTATCTAAACTTCTTTTGCACATGCGTACAATTCAGTTTGAATAGCTTACTTTATGTTGTCGCTTATGACAAAAATTAGTAACTTAAATTTCTGCCATACAGCCAAAAAAATTACATTAACACATTGGTACAGAAATAATTTTGTTGAGTTGCATCGAAAAACAACTTGAAATCTGGTTAAATATGTATAACTTCAGTGCCTCGTAGTATTTCGTAGCGAATTCCCATTAACGAAATTGATTTTTTTTGCACGGTTTAGACATACCGAACGTTTATCAGAATCCTGTTTTATTTATAAAGGGACCCTTCTTTACGCAGGTAATAACAAAGCTCACCTTCTTAAAAGAATATGAGAAACTGTGGAATGTTGGAGTGGTCTTTGAAGCGCTGTTTCGGCTGGTCCGGCCAAGAATGAGCCAGTAACCGGCTTCGAAACGTCGCTTAAAATTGATGCGCCCGTGAATATTTTATACTTATGATATCTTATTCGTGTATTTGTTAAAATATGCCTGAAGGTGTGTTGGTTCCAATCGTCAGCGTCACTTATAGTTATTACTATAATATAAACTATTGTCCTCGCCGCGTGTAAGAAGCTTATTATCATTGTTATCCATTAAAAATTCTGCTATTAAATATATAGATTAATTATCCATATCAAAAGCAAAACCTAATGTCTTACAGCAGTGTTTATTCAACGTTTCTTAAAACGCGACCCCTTTAAAAAAAACTTTGGTGACCCCTCAGATCCTTAATAAAACTATGTCATTGATGAGACTACACCTACTGATCGAGAAATCAAATGCTGTGCAACATAGTTTTGGGCACTCTGCGGGCAATGATATACAGGGTGTCCACAAATGAATATCGGGGTTTTAATGCTTTATAAGATTTATTACATTATCCTTACAGTTATAAATGATATGTCAAATGAAAGAGCAACTCAAACAGTTTTGTTCGTTGGCACTAGTGCGCATGTGCGTGAAATTTTTCCGCTGCGATCCGCTAGAATGCGGTAGTAGCAAAGATGGCGACTAGTGAAGAGAAAGCGTTTTGTGTTTTACAGTTTGCAAAGACTGAATCTGTAGTTACTGTGCAGCGTGCGTTCCGCATTAAGGTCGGGCGTGATCCTCCAAGTGACAATAACATCCGTAGATGGTATCATCAGTTTGAAGATACAGGCTGCCTTTGTAAAGGGAATAGCGCGGGACGACCAAGAGTTAGCGAAGAGACTGTTGAGCGAGTGAGAGAGTCGTTCACTCGTAGCCCAAAGAAATCTGTTTGGAAGGCTAGTCGCGAATTAGAAATTTCTAAGTCGACTGTTTGGAAAGTTTTAAGGAAACGCTTGCAACTACGTCCTTACCGTTTACAATTGTTACAGGCTCTAAAGCCTGCAGACCATGGTTTACGTGCCAAATTCGCTAACGAAATGTTGTTACATGACGATGAAGATTTTCTACATCATGTTGTCTTCAGTGATGAATCGACCTTTCACCTCAGTGGACATGTTAACACTCATAATGTGCGAATCTGGGGCTCAGAAAATCCTCAAGAGATCGTACAAGTGCAACGAGACTCCCCTAAAATCAATGTTTTTTGTGCCATATCCCGGCGGAAAGTTTACGGACCTTTCTTTTTTGATGAACCTACTGTAACTGGTACTTCTTACCTTGATACACTAGAGCAATGGCTCTTCCCTCAGTTGGAACAATATGAACCAGAGAACTTCATTTTCCAGCAAGATGGTGCGCCACCTCACTGGCATAACGAAGTACGCGGTTGGTTGAACGTAACTGTACCCGACCGCTGGATTGGCCGCAAGGGGCCCAACGACAGAGCTTGCTATGCGTGGCCTCCACGTTCACCTGACCTAACGCCATGCGATTTCTACCTTTGGCCCCGCAGGGGCCTGGTACGCAAGTGCCAGGTACGGGTTTGGCGAACCCGCGGTGCCCGAGCTGGAAACTTGTGAGCGCCGCAAGTTTCCCACACCGTAAACTCCTACCATGCTTCAACGACCACCGTAGGGCGTGGCGGTGGAACGTTGTGTGCCTAGGAGAACGGGGATCTTGGCTTAATCGCCCGGATCGCGAGGACGGTACAAACCTCTATAAAAAAAAACCTCAACCTCAAGGTGAGTAACGTGCCGAGGAGGTGGATTGGTGGTGAGGCAAACCACCCGCTAGCGTGCAACCTCAGGGGCACCTGCCGCACCCCTGTTGTATTGGGCTTGGTGGCGTGATGCGGGGGCTCCACGTCACTCGACATTTAGTTCCTCCGAACTCGTGGGACCAAAACGAGGAATAATCAAAAACCCAACTCTTCCTCCTGCGGCTTGGGCAACCCGCAGGGGTTATGTCACTTCAACGCCCAAAAAAGAGGTGGTGGTGCGCGGGCGAGGGTTGAAAGCCCTCCTAATGAAAAAGAAATGGGTAACAGGAAGGATTATCTTGTTGATAACGCCTTCGTTATAATGGCACGGCTGGAGGGATCTTTCGAGAAGGTCTCTCCATTTTACATCCACAAAGGTCTAGAGGGTATTGCGGGTACCCTAAAATCTGTTAAGAAGCTGAGGAACGGGACGCTGCTATTAGAAACATCTACTAATAAGCAGGCTGTCTTACTCCTTAAGTGTGAGAAGCTCGGGGAGTTCGCAGTAAAGTGCGAACTCCATAAAACACTCAATTCGAGTAAAGGCGTGGTCACCTGCCGCGACCTGATTGACATTAGTACCGAGGAACTCCTTAAGGAATGGTCAACAGAACATGTGGTCGAGGTTCGTCAGATCACACGAAGGGTTAACGGCAGTCTTGAGAAGACAGCCACCTTCGTCCTGACGTTCGACACTCCAACGTTGCCCAAAGCCATTAAAGCTGGCTATCTAAACCTTAATATCCGTCCGTATGTCCCGGAACCAATGCGCTGTTTTAAGTGCCAGCGTTTCGGGCATACGACGGCGACGTGTAAGGGCAACCCCACCTGTGGGAAATGTGGAAAAGCAGCACATGAGCCAGGCACTAGTTGTACTCTCCCACAGGTGTGTGTACACTGCTCCGGGGCTCACCCAGCCTGGAGCAGGGAGTGTCGAGTGTACCTTGATGAGAAAAAGGTACAGGAGTTGAAAACCAAGGAACGGCTATCATATGGCGAGGCGAAGAAGCGGTTTAAGGCGCTTGCGCCGCCCGTATTCGCTACCAGCTTCGCCAAAACCTTGTCAACTCCCGTCAGAAAGGAGAGTGTTGCTACACAGACGTCCTTTGCAGACATGGGCACAAGTACAACGTGCTCATGTCAATGCAAATGTGGCGCTACGTCCACTAAGGTCATAACACCGAAGACCGCGGACGCTGGTAGCAGCACATCTACAACCTCGACCACAAGGACAGCAGGTACACCTAGTGTTGCCCAAATGCAAGAACAAGACCAGACTTGGCCGGTCTTGGTCTTGCATCAATACACCTGGTCTTGGTCTTGGTCTTGCAAAAATGCAAGACCAAGACCGATTTTGGGCAACACTAGTGTTGCCCAAATGCAAGAACAAGACCAGACTTGGCCGGTCTTGGTCTTGCATCAATACACCTGGTCTTGGTCTTGGTCTTGCAAAAATGCAAGACCAAGACCGATTTTGGGCAACACTAGGTACACCGGTTCCACCAGCAGAAGCACAGCCATCCGTTGCAGAATCTTCAGCTGCAGAACAACCGCAACTGCAGCATCCGCAGGAGTACCTGCGGCTGAACAAATGGCAGCAACATCCGCCGATAGCAGCGGATGGAAAACTGTGCAAAAAGTTCGGGGTCCGAAATTTAAACATGCGGATCCCAGCATGTTTGTTAAGTCCCCTTCCTCTTCTCCCCCCAGAGCACAAACTGGGAGGGAAGGAAAGGGGCGGAGGCCTCGGCGGATGAAAGTCCCGCCAGGCTCTGAGGCCTCACAAAATGCGGAATCGTCTTCGGACCCCGAAGACGATCAAATGCTGGTGGACGAACCTGGTTCCGTTCCTCAGCATTCACAATCGGAGGACCCACCCGAACCGGGGCGGGTGAAATTAAATAGGTAGGATGGCTCCCATACTACAGTGGAACGTTAACGGCTTTCAGGCTCACAAAGAGGAAGTCCAACTCTTAGCACGGTCTAATCCGTTGTGTCTCTGTTTACAGGAGACACATTTTAGACCTTCACACCAACCTGTGCTAAGAGGATATGACATATTCCGAAAGGACGATACCGAGGGTGATCGAGCGAAGGGAGGAGTGGCTGTGTTTGTCCGAAACACTGTCCACTCCGAACCCGTTGCTCTCACCTCTAACCTACAAGCAGTGGCAGTGAGGATATACGGTCCTATTAAACTGACCGTCTGCTCCATTTATCTACCAACAAATACGCCCGTCGAGTATGACGAACTTACCGATATACTGCGGCAGCTTACTCGGCCATTCCTCCTCCTAGGAGACTTTAACGCACATAGTGCGTTGTGGGGCTCGAACACCGATTGCCCCAGAGGCCGAGTGGTTGGTAGATTAATGGAGCAAGAGGACGTTTGTATCCTGAATACAGGACAAATGACCCACTTCACCACTGCTTCCGGTTCGTCCTCTGCCATTGATCTTTCGTTGTGCTCTCCTTCAATTTCAGACTCCGTGCAGTGGGAAGTGGATCGCGACCTCCATGGAAGCGACCACTTCCCTATATGGATGCACGTGGGCGTTGAGGGTAGAGGAGGAAACACCCGACGCAGATGGAACGTCAGCAAAGCAGATTGGCAGCTCTTCTGCCGTTCTGTTTTGCTACAACGCCGCGAGAATATACACGACAAGGTGAGTCACTTCACAGAAGTGATTCACCACGCTGCTGACGTTTCCATGCCAAAAAGCTCCGGAACGCTGCGAAGGACGCCCGTCCCCTGGTGGAACGACGAATGTCGTTCCACTATCCAGGGTCGCAGACGGGCGTTGCGTCGTTTCAGGTTGAACCCAACAGCCGACAACCTGGCAGCGTTCCGTATAGCTAGAGCTAAGGCGCGTCGGGTTATTAAGGAGAGCAAGAAAAGATCATGGCAGAACTTTGTGAGTACCATAAATCGTTCCACACCTTCATCGAAAAGTATGGGAGTCTATCCGCCGTATATCTGGAAGGTACTCCCGCCCACCAGTATCTGGATTACTGGACCACGGACGTGTGATAACCGACGAACGAAGCATAGCCCAGCTGATGGCAGAGAATTTCGCTGCCATCACTTCGTCTGCCATCTTGGACCTTCAGGTCCAGCAGCGAAGGACTGCTGCCGAAAGGCGCACGCTGTGCTTTGATTCGTCGGACACAGAGGCATATAACAGCCCGTTCTCCTCCTGGGAGCTGGAGTCTGCACTAAACAGTGCTAATGATACCGCTCCAGGACCTGATATGATCCAGTACCAGATGCTGAGGCATCTTAGTAATGATGCTAAAAAGTACCTTCTAGATATTTTTAATCATATTTGGACCGGAGGTCACTTCCCCGACTCGTGGAAAGAAGCAACATTAATTCCCATTTTAAAACCTGGCAAAGACAAATTGTTGCCAGGATAGTTATCGTAGTATTGCCTTGACTAGCTGCGTGGGGAAGACACTGGAGAGGATGGTGAATCGCCGCCTCGTCTGTTGTCTTGAATCCCGTAATCTTCTGAGCCGCTTTCAGTGTGGATTCAGGAAGTTCCGTTCCACCTTGGACAACCTGATCCTCCTGGAGGCGGCAATACAGGATGCGTTCATCCGCAGCCAATTCCTTGTGGGTGTTTTTTTCGATCTTGAAAAGGCATACGATACTACCTGGTGACATGTTATTTTAAAACAGTTACATGAATGGGGTTTTAGGGGTAACCTGCCCCGTTTTTTAAAATCATTTTTATCTGGTCGTTGCTTCCGGTACCGAGTCGGTAGTGAAGTGTCTGATCTTTTTATTCAGGAAAACGGTGTTCCTCAGGGGTCAGTTTTAAGCGTGACCCTATTTGCTATCGCAATCAACAGCATATGTATGGTTATGAGGAGTCCCATTCGGTTCTCCTTATATGTGGATGATTTTTTAATTTTTATTGCATCGTCCAGCCTGAGAAGCGCAGAGCGGCAGTTGCAGCTCACGTTGAACAGGCTGGACGAATGGTTCAGTGCACACCGGTTTTCGATTCTCTGCTGAGAAAACCCGGTGTGTACTTTTTACTCGTAGTAGAACTCTTTTACTGGAGCCCCACCTTACCCTGAGGAACACCGTTCTACGTTTTACTGATACTGTTCGTTTTCTGGGCCTCATTTTTGACACAAGGCTCAACTGGCTACCACATCTCAAAGATGTGAAAGCCAGAGCCTCAAAAGCTTTAAATATTTTAAAATGTCTATGTGGCAGGTCGTGGGGCGCTGACCGCTCATGCCTGCTACAGTTTTACAGAGCCTTTGTACGGTCGCGTCTGGAGTACGGTTGCATCGTTTACGGATCGGCACGGGACAGTTATCTTCGGATACTGGATAGTGTCCACCATGCTGGTATTCGGCTCGCCACGGGTGCATATCGCACCAGCCCGATTGTCAGCATTTGTGCTGACTCTGGCGAGCCATCGCTTACCATCCGCCGGCATCTCCTCATGGTGTGACACTACCTAAACATTGCCATTACACCAGGCAGTCCCGTGCTACGGTCTAGTTATGTATCCAGACTTTGAACGACTATACTCTAATCGCCATAGAGCTACCTAAACCGTTCAGCTACCGTACAAGGGCTATTTTAGAGGAATATGGTTTCGAGCTGACCTCTTTTTATCACCAGGGTTGGAGTAAATCTCCACCCTGGCTTTTAAAGAGGCCCAGAATTATTTTAGATATATCTCGGTATAACAAACTGTTTACCGCTGACAGGGTTTTTATTAATATATTTAGAGATATTTTAAACCAGTATCACACGTTTACCCCGGTATATACGGATGGGTCTAAGCAGGCTAACGGAGTTGGTTGCTCCGTCGTGTTCCCTCGAGCGACTTACACATATAAACTTGACGGCAGGTGCAGCGTTTTACTGCCGAGTGCTACGCCGTGCTAAAGTCGCTCCAGCATATGAAAGTAAATCGCGATAAGTGTTTCATCATATGCTGTGATTCCCTGAGCTGTATTCAGGCCATAGGAAATATGTATCCAGCAGATCGTCTAGTCCAGGACATCCAGGACGCCCTCCTTTCCCTCCAATCTCGTGGAAAGGAGGTATTATTCTGCTGGGTACCGGGCCATGTGGGAATCAGGGGGAACGAGGCAGCTGATGAAGCTGCCAAGTTAGCCTGTGACAAGGTCAGAATTGACTTTGATCCGGTCCCAAAGTCATGACCTTGCCTCGGCGGCGAAGAGATTTGTTTTTGATGTTTGGCAGAGGCAGTGGCTGGAAGTTGAGCATAACAAGCTCCGGCAGGTCAAACCGACCGTTCAGCCGTGGAGCAGCTCCTTCCAGCGGACTAGGAGGGATGAGGTTCTCCTCACTCGCCTCCGTATAGGGCACTGTCCTCTGACGCACAGCTTTCTTCTCCGCCGGCAGGACCCACCGGAATGTGATGCTTGTGGCGTACCTTTGACGGTACGCCACATTTTAAGTGATTGTATTTTATTTTTAGACTTAAGGGCAGACGTTGGCTTAGCCAACGATGTGTCCCTTATTTTAAACAATGATAGTGACAATGTGACCACGGTTTTAAAATTTTGTAGCATGGCCGGTCTTGTCCCAAAAATTTTGGGCAGATCGGCCTAGGTTTTAGATTGGATTGGTGGCAGTTTACAACCACCAATCCAATTACTGATTTTACTTGTGACACTGCTTATACGGCTGGCCCCTTTACAGCCAGCCAGGTACCTCAATTTTTAACTGGTTGGCCTTTCTACAACCAACCAGTTATTGTATGTAATTTTATATTCTAGTCTCAGTTTTATATTTTATGTTGCCGTCTGTGTGGCCGATCTCTTTACAGTCGGCCACGCAGACGGTTTTTTTTTTAGTTAGTATGTAAGTATTTTACTGTGCTGTCTCTGTGGCCGACCCCTTTACAGTCGGCCACACAGACGGCAATTTTGCCACATTGTCACGCCTGGTTTTTGTTAGGGCGCTAATGACCCCGTCGTCGACGCGCCCTAAAACCTAAAAAACAACTTCTACCTTTGGGGTTTCATCAAGGATCGTGTGTATGTGCCTCCGTTACCAGCCGACCTCCTTGAATTACGACAGAGGATTGAAGCAGCTGTTGCAACAGTTACTGAAGACACACTGCTCAACGTTTGGGAAGAACTCGGCTACAGACTTGATGTGTGCCGTGTGACAAATGGTGCCCACATAGAACACTTGTAAGCTTGTATATAAAACTGTTTGAGTTGCTCTTTCATTTGACATATCATTTATAACTGTAAGGATAATGTAATAAATCTTATAAAGCATTAAAACCCCGATATTCATTTGTGGACACCCTGTATTATTCGCCGTGGTGGCGGCGCGGGAGGCGAGAAGGTGGGGTCAGCGGCCACGTAGGAACAGTTGGTTTTCGTTCACTTCAATCAGTTGCAAGGATGGACTAACTTCGCTGCGAGCAAGGATAAAATGGAGTTCTCAAAAAGATTTACGCAGCCTTTCACGTCTGCTGCAAGTGGCAGTGGCCTAAAAAATAGATGATAATTATCTGAACTGTGGTAGAAAGAAGAGAAATAGGTTCCAATTATAAAATTATTTGGTTATTTGCGTATCAAAAGCACAACCACAATTCGATAATTAATTAATAAATAAACATGCACAACATTCTCACCGAAAATGATGTACTTTTATTGTATCGTAAGACTCACAACCGTCGCTTTTTACATTTATTTGGCATACAACCACGACCCGCCGAGCAAAACTTGGTGAGCCCCTAGGAGTCGCGACCCACAGGTTGAAAAAAGAAAACTTTTCGTACAGTAAATTATAAGTAAACGATATTTACCGTGAGATTTCGTAACAACTGAATTTTTATCAAGAGACTTATCTCAATTTCTATTTTCCATTAACTACCGTTAATGTTACTGGGGATTGGAGCGGTACAGTGTGGCTTATGATTCTGGTCTTCAGTAGAATGCCTGACGACAAGAAGCTATACATTTTTAGAATAAAACACAGGTGCAAAAAGCTAATGGTGACACTCCTTACCCTCCATTATGTCACAGCGTCCTTAATAATCACAAATGTATCGATATATTTGAAGATCACTCCTCCATTATACTTACCAGTTTTTCTCATATATTTATCAAATTTTTTGTTACGTAAATAAGCTACGATTCAGAATAAAGTGAATGGATTAAGGGTATTAAGATCACGGTAGAAAAACCGAAGTGTCATGTCGAATCATGTAGTGATATTTCATAGAATTGAGGTCATTATCCCGAAAATGAGCGAAACTTTTTACAGACGCCAAATTGTGAAGAACCTTTAGAATTCTGAAATTGGAATTTTGCACAACTGCTATTGTGTTCATCAGCCTGTAAGGGAGAAATGACATGTGTAGAGTAGCCAGTTTTAAATGCTGTGAGGTACTGATTTTAATTTATTCCATTTGCTTTATTAATAAATTAAGTCATTGCTGTATGGTACAATTTACTGACACTATATGGTATAATGAATAGTAAAACATTTTGATGGGAGCTGTACTGTCGAATGTTAACTGCCGGTGTACTGTAACGCGTTTGTGCTTGGTGTATTATTAGATGCGTGTCGAGACAGACACGCGGAACAACGGTTGTTACGTGAAACATACTATCAGAATTGTACGCTTCGCAATTTGCCGCAAGAATTTGAAATTAATACTCCATGTAAAGTTTTTATTATTATTAGTAAACGTTGGGATTTGTATTAAGTTTAACACGCGGTCTTGTTTTCGCGCATTTTTTAACATCAGCCGAAAGTTTTGCGGATGTGCAATTTGTGTGTGGTAAAATGAATAAAAGTGTGAGGTAACTAATACGTTGGTGTTTTTCCTGACCACTTCTTACTTATTTGTTTTAATACTGTGAGGCTTTTTGCGGCATTTATATTTTGCAGCATTTGTATTTAATTTCTTGGCGAACCCTTAAAATTGTGCTTCCCTACTATACCAGGTTAATTCTTGACGGTCAGTGCTTGGGAGGTTGTCTGCGCTTTGATTTTGGATTGGCTTGCTTATTTAATGTTCACACGAAGCTTGCAGCTTATTCTTTGCTTGATGAGTTTGTTTGATGAAAATAGTTCTCGAGATTGTTTTAGGCTCTTCAATAGTGGCATTTTTGTAGACTAATCTGGCTGGACGATGCTTTAATAGACATGGTTAGATGTGAAACATCAATTATAGTGTAAAATTGTTTCAACGGATTCTGATGGATAAGCGGTAACGTTCGGGTCTGGCATTCGGAAGGAATTGGGTTGAAATCCCCGTCAGGCAATCCAGATTTCGGTATTCCATGGTTTCCCTAAATGAATCCCGCGTTGGTACTTCCCTCTTGTTCCTTGTCCCCTCCCCCTTTCCCCTCTTCAGTTATCTGTCGCCTCTATTAGCTTCGACGTCGGCGAGAAAAAAAGTCCGTTTATTAGTGCAGCTTTTTGACAGAAGAAACAGAGTGTGGTGGGTGAGCGATGTGGACTGTGGTTCAAATCCCTGTTTGACCACTCAGATTGCGGTGTTACATGGTTTCCCGAAATCATTCCAGGCGAATGCTGCGACGGCTCCTACAACGATCTTGTTCTAACACAATCACATAATGTACCTTCCTTATAATTAACCTACAAAGGTTGCAGTGAACAACGACTTTGTGACACACACTCTCGTGCGAGGCACACGGGCACTCGTGTGAACGTTCCGAAAGCAAATACCTACGAGTACGACTTAAACACTTACTATACAGTTCTACGGCCTTCTGTTTGGTTTTAACAGTATTTAGCATACAAAAAGCTTTATTAGCTTATTTTGTGAGACGGAAGTTGCTAAATTGCGCGTCGTATTGAAGCGTATTGAAATTAGCTAATTTTTGCCCTTCACGGTTTAATAAATGGAATATAGTGGGGAGGGGGGGGGGATCAGTCTGCTGAAGTTTTCCGTTACATATGAGAATAGGTAACTCATTTATTCGAAGATTTCTTCATAAGAAGTAAATCGAGGTTCGGTGTTTTCGGCAGTTGGAACTTTAATAAGTTGGTAGTAACCATTTTTATTGGAGCTTATGGCATAAAATCTTCGTACCAACCGGTTTTCTTCCTTCTAACCATCCCGAAATGAGTTTAAATGGGGCTCTCTTCGGAGGGGTCGGCTGTGCGCTCGTTAATCACCATTACGGAATTGATGCTGTCTTTTCTCTGCTTTCCTTGGGCTTGTAATTCTGCGTTGTTTTAGGTTCGAATTTGCACGTTCATTATAACAGACATCCTTTGGAAAAATAACTATTGTTTTGGAGTTAACATTGTAATTGGATTGATCTAAAACAAGGGTCCCCAAACTTTTTATCCCGTCGACCTTTTCATTGAATATTTGTCTTCTCATTGACCCCCAGATTAAGTATTTAATAAAAACATAAAATAATTTTTGGTAAGCAATAAGGAGCCCTGCAACACATCCCAACGAAAGTGCCTATATCTTATAAAATTATGTTATTCATTAACAGAAAAGGAGATATTTACTGTTATGGATAGATGAAAATTTTCCTGTAGTTCTTAAACCGTACCTGTCATAAAACGTAAAATACACACTTAGCTTTGAAAATTATCAAAAATCATATTAGATAAAAGACCTTTTACTGTCAATTTGTAACTACTACTGACTACCTTAAAAATATGTTAACGTATCTTTTTATGAAAATAGTTGATATTAGTGGAATGAATGTGTCTGAAGAGCAACAGCAAGATTATTGATATTCGGTTTTAGTAGCAAATCACCACGGTTTTCCAGGTTCTATAGGTTCTTCTGTTCTGTCAAAATTGTATCCGCGTGGCTAAAACCAGCTTCAACCATGAATAAAATTGGGAATGCAAGTAAGAAAGGTTCGGCTTCTGCTATGAGCTTAGGGTATTTAGTAGCAGTATCGTAATTGCTCCAAAATTCACTGATAATTCTTGTATTTAAACAAAGCTTCGAGATCTACACATGTTTCAATCAGTTCAGCTTCTAAGCCAGGTTCACTACCTTCATTATCTATTATTACATCAAATGGAGTAGCTGACCATTCAGTCTTCGAAACGTGCTTAGAAAGTATTCTCTTAATTTATCACGATGTTTAATATATATCTCCAAATCATGGTCGGAAATCTTTTCATTTAGAACTCGCATGTTTGAAAGCAATTTAAAATTGTTATCTACTAACGAAGATTTATAGTATCAGATTGCAAACGCTTCTGTGCTTCACTATACTTTTGAATAAAGGCCTGCTAAATAGAACAGATGGTTTTTGCTCTGTTTTAACTCTTCACGTAGTGATGGATCCACGTTCCTCAAAAAAATCTTCAGATAATTTGTACAAGACGACAAGCCTCTGCGAACTATATATCACCTCTTGACAACCGCCTTACCTCAGCTTGAAAAAGTAATAGGTTGAAAGTTTCATTATTTTCTTCACATAATTTCGCAACTTTTGGAGTATAATGAAGTTCGCCAATCGGTTTTTTTTTTGTTTACAGGTACTCCCTGTGGAAGACACAGTGAACACTACGTAATTTAGGAACCTTTTCCTTCAGAAACACGAAGAATCCTCTGTAACTGTGCCACAGCAGGTGCACCATCAGTAGCTACGGCAGTAATCTTCTCGAAAGGGACGCTGTGATTGTTCAAGAAATCGTGCAGACATAAAAAAGCCTCACCTTTTGAATCAGTTTGAAGATATTTAGCAAATAGAAATTCTTCAGCAGTGTCATTCAGAGATGGGCTATGAAATCTAACATAAGCTATGAAAAGATTTGAACTTGCGGACGTTGATTGGTGAAGTTGAATAGCAAACTTACAATGCTGGAGCTCAGATTTTTGCCGATGGGTTTTAGGCCATTAGAGACGGAAAAAGCCTGGGGGCAAGGAACTGGAAGGAATTCGGCCATGGCCTTTTGAAGGAAGCATCCCGGCATTCGCCTCGAGTGTTTTGGGATACCATGGAAAACCCAAATCACTGGCCATTTCCTCAATACGTTGCTACACAGTATTTGCACTTAATGGTATGCGCTTTAAAACTAGTTGAAAGTCTTTATTCATAACATTTTCAGTTATAACTTTTATAGCTGGTATAATCTCTTCATCAGTAGAGAACGATTTGCCTTTCTTTGCTAGATTAAGAGAGATGCTGTAGGATGTCTTCAGTCCTCCTTCCCTGTCAGCACGAGCAGATGGCTTCAAATTTGTATTCAAATTTGGCCGATCTCTCAATTTCTCTTTTAGCATCTTGAAATACTCAAAATCTTTGTTTTTCCTCTCTTCGAAGGGATCCATTCTGATGTCTTTCATTTTCACCGGCTTCATAACATCATTGCTGAAAGTTTTTTTCCACATAACAAGCACATAGGAACAGTTTTCATTATCAAACGATGCCACAAAACCACATTTCAAATACTCGTCTGAATATAGTCTCCATTTCTTCTTAGAATTGTAGGTAGTAAAATCAGATTTTTAATATGAAAAATATAATACGTTTGCAGAACAACAAAACAGCACCAATAAGACACGCAATTTACTCCCGCACGAGCTACAAAGAACTGACTGTTCTTTTTCTGAATGCAGTGTTGCCACCTTTTGCTAACAATAAATATTTAGAATTGGAATGAATAATAATTATGTCTAAAATTTATCTATTCAGTACTATTAGAAATGAAAAATATAATAAAGAAGTATCTAAATTTAATTATTTTCGATATATTATGATATTTTTTCTTGATGACTCTGCATAATGAATTTCTAGCGGTCATATCGTGTTTGCAACGTTAATACAGTTACCAGATGCATCAATAGATTACACTTGCCACATGCGTGAAAACAAACACATGCGTAAGCGGCGCAGGCTAAGGCAAAACTCCAATTGTAACTAGGGTGGTCAGTAGCTGATCATATTCGTATTTCGAATTGTTACTGGAATATTCCTATTTTTTCCCTAGACAGTTTAATTGATGTAAGACTGGAGATTTTCTCGGCGTTGTAAATGAATAATGTTTAATTGATCCTCATTAGTATTAACCGAGCCCGTTTCGACCTCCGTGTATTAATCTACCCCTGGAGAACTTCTATCGACTCCAAGGGGTCGATATTGACCACTTTGGGAATCCCTAATCTAAAAAGTATTTCAGCAATTAATTGCTCTTTAGTCTCATTATAACCTGAAATGTTAGTGAAGTAAACGTTATTTTTATTGCAGGATTACTGTGTACTTATTGGTGAGAAATTATATACTGAAAAGAGCGAAAATTCTCTTATTAGAAAGATTTAGAGTTGTACATCTGCACTTGATGACAAATGGATTCAAAATCTGAGATTTTTATGAAGACTTGTTTCCAAAATTTAAGAAAGGCTAACAAATTTTACCTACATTGATCACGAAAGCTTATAAAAAATGCGCTTTTTGCAAGGCATTTATACTAAAAATAACTGAAACTTACTCAAAGATTACGTTTTGCTAGCGGTAGAACTTGTGTATCCGTGCGTAAGAAAAGAGTCCAGCCTATGCTGAGAGTTGTAGTTTTTGCCGTAACATATCCATCAATATACCATACATAACCAGTTTGACTGACAGCAATTATTGACCACACGTTACTGGGTGCCATAATGCTAACAGAAAATCCTTAATTCCAATTTATATTGTTGCCAAATGCATGCGACGTGACTTGCGGGATTATGCAGCATTAATGAATATAGGCTTACAATATTTTATTTATTAAGGGAATTGAGATATTTTATAACCATTGAATTTATTAACAAGCAAAAATGAAACTTTTTCAGTGAACATGGGTATGACATTGTTCAAAGAAAACATTATTTTACAAAACGGCTAACTCAGTTGGGAGCAAGTGAGAAATCTTTTGGTTGCGCGCGGATTGGATAATGCTGTCAGTGTACACTGCAATGTTACCGTATTGTAGTGCTGATTTGACAGGACCGCATGCTGGGCTCGGTCCGGTGCCAGCACCGACGCAATTACGACCTTGGGCTAACTATCTGTTGACCGCTAGAGATAGCTACGAAGTTTTCTCCCAGCATTCCATCTAGGATTAGCACTCTTCAGGAAACCTCGGTGCGAAACCGTGCGTCTTGACATATAGACATGAACTTATTCTATTGCTTGACAAGGTCGTTTTTCCTTTCAGAAAGCATAATAAAACGCCCTTTACTGATTTCTTGCAGAAAATTTTGTATAATTGAGGTTTCGTCGGTACCTAGATTTATTATGTCTAATAAATTCATTTATCTTGCTTTCCTCGTCTTAAAAGGTTTTCGTGGACAGCAGTCGGACGTTTGATCGTGGATCGCAGTCTAAATCGCTTAACAACTTTCGGCGTCAGTCTCCGCACAAGAGTCTGACCCATCGGCCCATCGTCTTTTTTTGCGCAACCTCTCGTAATCTCCTGCGGCACGTACAATTGTAGGTAGATAAACACCCCATCGCGCTGCATGAAACGGTGCATATACCGTTAATTTCATTACAATACATTGCGTGGAAAAGTGAGTCGGATATCCCTTTCATCAGTGCAGTTTCATCTCTTTCTTCAATCCATTCACTTTTTTTTATATTCTGTAAAATTCAAATGATTGATTACATATAATTACATATTGTCCAGGTGCAATAGTACAGAATATTTCTATCATTCCAATTATAAATTTTGAAATTTGAACCAATAATTAGTGTTTCTGTCCGAAGTTCCAAAAAGAGGAAACTGCTGATTCCTAAACCGGAGGTAGCTCATGAAGCCAGGTTCTTAGTATCTAAACCGTCCATTTCGAAGCGAAGAACGTACGATAGCAGTGTCGAGATTGAAAGACTATCTACAAATACGAGGCGTTCCTTTATTATTCAGATTTCCATTAGAGAGGTACGTTATATAATCTGGAACTGTTTTAATAGGTAGAAATGTATTCGAAATTAGGTTATTAATTTTTTTGTTAAAATTCCTCGCTATCAATTTTTGATACTTTTGAAATGAGATCTGGGAAAGAAATCATCTCAGTCTTATCGTTTTTCCGCCAACTGTTGACCGGTTGACCGTATGAAATATAACGTGATGGATTCATTTGTTTCTTCCCACATTTCACCGTTATCATCTGTTCAAAGAGTTTTTTCCTTACTTACATTGAAACTCTCGAGTTACTCGATCTATTTTCTACATCTGCCAACGTTTGAGATTTGTCATTTCTGTTACACCCGTTTGTGCTTCAGTATATTAACTAATGTGTTCAGATTTTTTTATATAAAAATATCCAGATATTTTGTTAGTCTTTCTGGGTTCATTCGTACAAAGGATCCATAAAAGGTGACCCTTTCCCTGACTGGATCTCAAAGTTTTCAAGTTTCGAAATATAATTATAATTACCACGTTTCATTTTTTTCTTCGGACAGATAATTTCATTTCTTTATTTCTAACTAGCTTACCCGGCAATGCTTCACTATTGCTGGACTTGAGTAGGCACATAGATTAAATGAAAAAATATTTACATATAAATTTTAAACTGCTGTTTCATTCATTTTCAGTTGGAAAGGTTGAGAGGGGATGCGCTTTGGAAAACATATGGAGGCAGTATTTTTCTGTTTGTTTCAAAGTATAAGTGTGCAAATTCACATTGAAATCTGATGAAATATGTGGTTTTGTCTAAATTATGGGGAGAAGGGGTGGTTTTTTTTTTTTACAGGAACCTTCTCTGTCATCCCGTCGACAACTCACCAAAGCTTCACCGTAATCGGACGAACGGTTTGCGGGTTTGTTTAACTTATGGGGTATTATGGGAAGAGGGGGTAATTAAGGTGGTGGAAAGAGAGGAGAGGGATTGGTTTTTTTTTTAAATTTAATGTGTACAGTATTTCTCTCTCTTTTTTAAAGTATAAGTGTACAAATTCTTATCTAAATCGGATAAAAAATGTGGTTTGCCTAAATTATGGGGTGAAAACGTAATGGGGTTGGAAAGGGGGATAGGGGATGAATATTCGGAAACCATACGTAGGATGTATTTTTCTGTTTGTTTTAAAGTATAAGTGTACAAATTCTTATCTAAGTCGGATAAAAAATGTGGTTTGCCTAAATTATGGGGTAAAAACGTAATGGGGTTGGAAAGGGGGAGAGGGGATGAATATTCGGAAACCATTCGTAAGCAGTATTTTTCTGTTTGTTCTAAATTATAAGTGTACAAATTCTTATCTAAATCGGATAAAAAATGTGGTTTGCCTAAATTATGGGGTAAAAACGTAATTGGGGTGGAAAGGCCGAGAGGGGATGAATATTCGGAAACCCTACGTAGGCAGTATTTTTCTGTTTGTTTTAAAGTATAAGTGTACAAATTCTTATCTAAATCGGATAAAAAATGTGGTTTACCTAAATTATGGGGTAAAAACGTAATGGGGGTGGAAAGGGGGAGAGGGGATGAATATTTGGAAACCATACGTAGGCAGTATTTTTCTGTTTGTTTTAAAGTATAAGTGTACAAATTCTTATCTAAATAGGATAAAAACGTGTTTTGGGGTAAAAACGTAATTGGGTTGGAATGGGGGAGAGGGGATGAATATTCGGAAACCATTCTAAGCAGTATTTTTCTGTTTGTTTTAAAGTATAAGTGTATAAATTCTTATCTAAATCGGATAAAAATGTGGTTTGCCTAAAATATGTGGTAAAAACGTAATGGGGTTGGAAAGGGGGAGAGGGGATGAATATTCGGAAACCATATGTAGACAGTATTTTTCTGTTTGTTTTAAAGTATAAGTGTACAAATTCTTATCTAAATCGGATAAAAAATGTGGTTTGCCTAAATTATGGGGTGAAAACGTAATGGGGTTGGAAAGGGGGAGAGGGGATGAATATTCGGAAACCATTCGTAAGCAGTATTTTTCTGTTTGTTTTAAAGTATAAGTGTACAAATTCTTATCTAAATCGGATAAAAAATGTGGTTTGCCTAAATTATGGGGTAAAAACGTAATGGGGTTGGAAAGGGGGAGAGGGGATGAATATTCGGAAACCATTCGTAAGCAGTATTTTTCTGTTTGTTTTAAAGTATAAGTGTACAAATTCTTATCTAAATCGGATAAAAAATGTGGTTTGCCTAAATTATGGGGTAAAAACGTAATGGGGTTGGAAAGGGGATGAATATTCGGAAACCATTCGTAAGCAGTATTTTTCTGTTTGTTTTAAAGTATAAGTGTACAAATTCTTATCTAAATCGGATAAAAAATGTGGTTTGCCTAAATTATGGGGTTAAAACGTAATGGGGTTGGAAAGGGGGAGAGGGGATGAATATTCGGAAACCATTCGTAAGCAGTATTTTTCTGTTTGTTTTAAAGTATAAGTGTACAAATTCTTATCTAAATCGGATAAAAAATGTGGTTTGCCTAAATTATGGGGTAAAAACGTAATGGGGGTGGAAATGGGGAGAGGGGATGGATATTCGGAAACCATATGTTGGCAGTATTTTTCTGTTTGTTTTAAAGTATAAGTGTACAAATTCCTATCTAAATCGGATAAAAATGTGGTATTGCCTAAATTATGGGGGTGGAAAGGGGGCGAGGGGATTAATATTCGGAAACCATATGTAGGCAGTATTTTTATGTTTGTTTTAAAGTCTAAGTGTACAAATTCCTATCTAAATCGGATAAAAAATGTGATTTTGCCTAAATTATAGGGTGTTATGGGGAATAGGGGGTGACATTTTGGAAATTTTTTTTCACAGGAACCTTCGCAGACGCACACTCGAAAACTCTCCAAAGTTTCATTGTAATCTGATAAATGGTATAGGAATGCATAGAAGACGAACAAACAAACATTGATTTTTATATATAAGATTCTAATATTTATCTTTTTTGTATATAATAGAAGACATATTTAGCTACGATAAGATAATATGGTTTTACAACAGTGTTGCGGCGACTAGTTTTTGATCTTGTCGAAGTTAATTTCTTATTACTAATTTCTGGACTAGTTTCATCTTTTGAGAGCTTGTTTTTTGTTTATTTTTCTAGACCATTGGATTGTACAATTCCTTCAAAGTACTTGTGTATTATTTTTCATTGCTTTTTCTGTGTTTTGAGCTTAGGAATTTTTGTGTTTTGATATTTGTAACACATATATTGTTTTTCAGACGAGATTTGCAATCCTCTTTCGGCACCCTTTTTGAGACTATATATCTTTTGTTGTGTTCAGATGTTTTGAAAGAATTTCTAGATCATCTGCAAGTTCCAGTTTCACATTCTTATCTTGCTCACTTTCTTCGGGTGAAGAGTTTATATCAAATGCTGTTTTGTTCGTGAAGAAATGTATTCTGGGAACAGTTTCCCGATCAAAATAATCATCAAATTTTTTATTAGTTGTAATCAAGACCCTTAAATGGAATAATGTATTGGTTTCAGCGCGTCTACCAGACGTGGTTAATCTGTAGCTATATGGACGTCACAGTGGTATGTTGAAAATTAATAGCGTAGATGAAGTACGGAATGAACATGTTTCGGAATTGATGGTCGAAGAAAGGAGTTCGTAGAAGAGTTGAAAGCTACTATGGTGGCCCACATTTAAAGGAGTGTGGTACTGAGTAATGTTTTGTGGACAAATTATCATTTGAAGGCAAGAACTGTAGAGAATGACAGATTTTGATATATCAAGTAGATAACTGAGGACATACAATGTTCCGATTTTGTTGAATGGGCACTGTTTCATTTCAGGCTATTGGATAAGGAAACAATGAAAGGGAGCATTATGCTTATGACGTTGTCTTTATATGTCAACATCGTTTCTAACTGCCTTAATTGAATTTTAAGCGACTGAGATACCCACGCTACCACGTCAACAAAATCACTTTTTACTTTCTTCGCGAGGAAAAGTTACGTTCGTACACGTTATGAAATCGTGAAATTTTTTACTGACCTATGTCATTTGTGCTGTTATTGTCATATTTTAACTTGGTTCTTTTGTCAGTTTTTTCTGTGATATTTAAAACTCGGTTTTACTATATTTTATATTAAATCGCAGCTGAATGAACCGTTACGACATGTGAGGTAAGCTATCACCATGTACAGTTTCTTTGAAGTAGTTGGGTTTTGCTTGATCTGTGTACAAAATTACAAAATTTCCAAAATTTACGATTTAGACCCCTGTGCCATTGAGAACTGTGTTTCTTTTATAGATGGAAAGTATCCCATACATTAACTGCTGACATAAGCCATCACTAAGAGAAGTTTCGTTGAAATGCGTTCTATAGCTTTTGCGTAAAACGTGCTCAGATAAACAACCATTTTAGAGCTTACTGCTTTGGACTCTGTATCACCGAGAATTTTGTAACTTATCAACACAAATAGTGTCCTATTTCCTGATGAACAGTATAAGCTATCACTATGTGCTGTTTCTTTCAAAACTCGTTCGTTACTTTTTACGTGATGCGCGAACGTACAGAGAGGAGGACAAAAATTCCAAACTAGACGGTTTTGGCATCTCTGTCATCAGTGGTGAACATTGCATTTATTCTTTTTAATATCAATTTGATGTACAGGCACAACGTTTGTACAATTTTATTACATAGTATAGATTTTTGTATTTCTCGGAAGATTCAACGATATTTTTTTGGTGCTAAAATTCCTTTATGAATTTCAAGTAAAAAAAACAGTAGTGTTATAATGTATTTTCAAACTCATTTCGTGTATTTGTGGTTGAATGACTTGCACTGGCTCACTGTTATATTGCATATCACCAGTAATTAACTTTCATTTACTTGTTACGATACATTTCATGTACCATGAATTAACATATATAATGTTCCAGGCATCGACTCATCTAATCGATACACTGCGTTACGGAATTTAATTAGATTTTCAGAATATTTCAAGTTGCGTGAATACTTTTTCATAATATAAGGTTTGGCAGTTCCGCTAGACAATGTTAAACTGTAGACTCCATTTACCAGGTAGGTTTGGCCAGCCAAAAGTTTTGTTTCGTGATATGGAACCGTTGGTTCGAATCCAGATCAGACCTGGCCACGTTTAAACTGTTAAGTCACGTTCGCCAGGTACAGGTTGAATAAGCGTAGCTTGGGAGAATTGCTGTTATGACGGAAGGACCGTGAGTTCAGTAGTCGGTTGAGATTCCGAGCATCTGGTGCTGCGAAAATATGTTCGACTCCACGTTCTGGCAAATCGGAAGGAAGAAGCTAATTAAATCCAGTGAAGTCCGACTCCTTCACTCATAGAACTCTTTCCATACACTTGGCTCATTCTTCGATGGATTTCTGCTGCACTGTTCCCTTCTGCTCGCAGAAAACGAATAACACTTCGTAACTCGCACTTGGCGGGAGAGTTGATGAACGCGGCCATGTTTCTTTGACTGTAGCTTGGCACAGAATGAAGTCACGAAAGCGCCAAAAACAGAGTGTGTCGTAGGGGAGATGCGCAATCGTCTACTGCGCACACCGCCCACCTGCGACTTGTCTGGTCTATATGCTGTTCAATCGGAGGTTGAAAAAAAAAAAAAAAAACGCCCCTCGTATTTACAGGTTCATAAAGTGAAAATAACGTTAAATGCGTATAAATTAGTGGTGTTGTGTAATATAACAAAGCGGACGCGTCCGCTTTGTTATATTAAGCCGGCCACACACAGAACCGGGCGGGGCGGGGCGCGACGAGTCGCCTGACTTGCCCTGTCGTGCTGCTGACACACACAGAACGAGGCGGGGCACGACAAGTCAAACATTTAGCAAATTTTCTTCATCGCCTCAGTCACCTGTCAGTGAACTCAGTGTCAATTTCGACATTCGACTTTGTACTTGAGAGCATTCGGAGCAGAATAGAAAAGCAAAATACCAACTGGAGAACAGCCATACCCCCAGAGGAGAGGCTTTTGATAACCTTAAGGTATGTATGTTGGTCCTCTTTTTCCTCAGCATTAGTTATTCAACCATATAATAACACTGTATAGTCATATAAATGTTAAATCTTACAGTCATACAGTCATACATGGCACACATACAAATCAGTCGAATATTCGAAACACAACACAACCACGTGTTCAACACAACCAGACCGCGAGACAGGGGAGCCCGGGGAGGGAGGGTGGGTCCCGTGACAGCGCTTGCGCAGAACGTTCTGCCCGGCAGAGACTTGCCACGGGGCATAATTTGTTTCAGCTTCGCATTTTGCCCCGGGGCGTCTTTTCGACGTGCCCTGCCCCGCCCGGTCCTGTGTGTGATGCTCCATAGGCACCCGTGCGTTTCCCGTCGCACAAGACGCCCCGGGGCAAAATGCCCTGCTCCGCCCTGCCCCGCCCGGTTCTGTGTGTGGCAGGCCTTACGGACGTCATGAAGCAACGCAAGTAGCATCACCTCTCTCATTATACAACCCGCAATACACGACATGTAATACAACTAGCAATATTTGGATTTTAATCGGATTTTGTAATTTATTTGTTGTATTTTAAAGAAATTCGTTTTTCATCTTTACTTGTTTTGTTTCGAGATCCTTTCGCTGGGGAATTGTCGAAGTGCAACATTATAACTGGTGTGAGACAGATTCTATAAAATTCTTAGGGTGCGTTTATGTTGGAGCTGCGATAAACGATGAGAGCGACGATAAACGCGGCGACAAGAGCGGCGCTCAATTTCTTTCTTCGTGCAGTGTTTATGTTGGAGCTTCGATAATAGCGTAGATTCGTGTTTTATATTGCAGGCAATTGTTAACCTGCCAGACATGTAGAAGAAATTTAGCTTGTTCCTTTCGTATGGGAGTTGCATTGCAACAGTTTTAGAAGTTGTAAGAGAAATAATTATGAAAAATACTTCAACCACTTCATATGACAATTCCAGATGAACAGGAATTCGTAAAAAAAAAATAGCTAAAAATTGTTACAATATTTCTAATTTTCCCAATTTCATGGGCGCTATCGACGGAAAATATGCCCGAGTTACTTGTCCTGCACACTCTGGCTTCATGTTCTAGAATAACAAGAATTTTTTTTTCTATGGTCTGCAAGGATTGGTCAATGCTATTTATAAATACTGAAGCTGGAGTTTATGGTAAACAGATAGATCTGCTGCTCTGTATGTCTCTTTAATAGATGGAAGATTGAATATTCCAAATCCCTCTGCCAAATTCTAAAATCACTGAACCTCGAGTTTTTATAGATGACGAAGCTTATCGATTTTTTAATAATTTATTAGATTCTTATGGACAATATTTAGATGCAGGCAGATGGTACTTCAATCCTAGATTATCAAGAACATGAAGATCCGTCAAATGTGCCTTTGGCATAATTTATTCTAAATGGAGAATTTTAGCCACAACAGTAGAAACTTCTGTAGTCGTAGCTGACAATATTAATAAGGCCATTTGTTTGTTACATAATGTTATTATTGACAGAAGGTATTGTCCATCAAAGAAACTAACACTTCAAATCCTTAGAAGGCCAAACCAAGCTGCAGAAAATACCCGCATCTTATATAAAATCTACTTTTGTTACCATTCGAAATAAATTAATACGAATTTCTACATATTATACATTTACTTTGATATGTATAATTTAAATTACTTTTACTAGAAAAATATTTTTTTTTTCGGTAAATTATATACCATTTCTCTTTGGGTGTATTAATATTTTATCTTTCTTTTTTTACTTTAATCTTAAGTATATAACGCAAACACATTAAAATGAGTTTCAATTACGGACATCATAGTAATTAAAAACGTTTATAATTATGTGTTGTATTATATTTAGTGGTCATTTCATCCTACAATTTGTCCAGAACGAATCTGTTATGGCGATTTTTGTATTTACTGTACCACAAAAGGGAACTACTAAAAACTTCACCGATCAAACGGTCGCAGCCATCCTCGATAATAGCGAAGAAAAATGCTCGCAGCGATTAGCGCCGCTCTCATCGCTGCTCTGCTACTATGCGTTGCTCTGCGCGCTGCTCCAGTATAAACACCTCCATTGTTAACAATGTTTCATTTTTCTTCGCTTTGCTAGTAGCGCCGCTCTCATCGTTTATCGCAGCTCCAACATAAACGCACCCTTAGACATGTGAAGTATCGCTTTAGTTGTATGTATGACACTACAGTTTAGTTATGTCGTCAGGAAGACGGCAGGTTAACATCTATGCTGATGTTATTTATGCGCTGTGATGTGTAGCACGTAACGTGGTTGATGCTAAAACGAAAAACTTTTTTTTTCTAATTTTGTGAGGAATATGAAATGATTGTTAGTCTGATACTTCTGGAACTTATTCTTGTTTGTGAGGCTTCAATATCCTTTATTGCGATTGTGACATTTGATTCATTCGGTCTCTTGGTTTTTACGCGTATAATCTGTTAAGTGTATCCATCTTACTGTGAGTTTGAGCCATCAATAATGATCTGCGGTTTGTCAGTTGACGGATTGTTTTCAGATATCAGATAGCGGTGAGAACCCACTTGGCATTGAGGCTGCCGTGTGGCGCGTCACATCCGCCCCTGCCCGGCTGTGTTTGTGTTGGGCGCGCGCAGACCGCTAATAAGTGGCTGACGTGCCCTGCTATTTCAACACGGCCGCACGGAAGTCATTCGTCGTAGTCTCCACGCTGCACGTTCGTTGCGAAGGCGCTTTGTAATCGGTGTGTAAAAGGAATACTCGTCTATTTTGACGTAGATAAGGGTAACTTCTTGCTCATTACCCAAAATTCCATAAGCTCACTCACTTCGATAGCTATTGCAGGAGGACGGTGACATCACTAGCCGGCCTTCGCTCGCAAATTAACAGCGAGCAGTGATTAGAAATTCGAGGTTATGTTCACAGTTTAATAGCTAAGCAATTGTCAGAATACATTCATATAGTCTGCTTTTCGTAGCATTTCATTTTCAATTAAATAGGTACGTCCATTTATTGAAAACTATATGGTTCAATTTTACTGCTTAGAAAAATTGAATAAAATTTCACTTTACGATTCAGAGAAGTCCTTCCCGTTACTACCATTTTTCAAACACTACCGTTACGCTGGTCGGCCATCTTTAGGTTACTGTCCATTAAGTTATTTATTTAATTTTTGCAGAGGGATTTATTAGGGTGAAAGACAGGTCAGCCTCGTATTTTAGCCAGATAAAGTCAACATTAAAACTAGTGTATTTATGAAGAACTTTGGCAGCCATCCCAGCCGTTGTTACGGGCGCGTTCAGGACACAATATTTACGTTAAAAAATGATGAATTTTTCTCATTGTATATCTAAAAAATTACTTGCTGACAGGAGATTAATAACGGCGAGGACATTGGAGGGCGTGGGACGTAATGCTCGGTACGGGGACTAGGAGGGGGTGGGATTTTTCCTTCAAAGCATACAATCGCTAACATCTCTGTTACTACAGACACAATGAAAAAGTTTCAGAAAGTTAAACTTTCTTTTTCAGTGTTCTTGATAAAAGTAAACAATTCAGGAAACGAGAGAGACTGCTCTTGAGACCAGACTCTCACAAGGGCAGAAAAAAAACTTTGTTTGGTAGACCATTGTATCCTTGTCATGAAAACAATTTTGTACAAACGAAATGATATATTTTTCCCAAATTATTGCTATCTTCAATAGTTTCATTCCCTAGATTTCAACGATACTTGATATTGCCCCATCAAACAGATTTAATTATTTTATTTGTAATTTATGGATACTTGCATATATATGTAATTTTTCATCATGCTAAATTGTCACTGTAGAGATTTCATCATAATTTTAAATCAAGGTTGGTAGTGTGAAGTTACAGATTTCATAACTTTGCTTTTTTGTTATTCAGTACAAAGACCCTTTACTTACTACATGGTGTCGCAGAACTATTTTTTGATGACTATATGATAATTTTTCGTAACGTGTAGCTAATTGAAATTATCAACACTGCTAAGTGTTAATACGTGTTGGCCTATGCACTTTACAGTTTGTGTTACATCCTTACAAGATTGAAGCGTTGGTGGAACGAGTGTAAATGGTATTATCAACACTCTTCCATTGTATATTCCTTAAAGTGTACTACTCACGTATACGTGGAAAACGCTCAACTATAATATCGTAAATCTGTAAGCGGGTTACGCCTGTCTGTCATTTGTCCATGCATCAAACAAAAACTACAGAACCCATTTTGATGGGTCGTTCACGGTTTGAAAGCTTATAGTCTAGCTTAAAATTTTCTTTGTATCTTATCACTACGCAACATGAAAATGGAACAAGAAATGATAATCTGTTCGTACCATGAACAGGTAGGCGCCACAGATCACATTGCTCCTCAGATGAACCCTACTTTTCACTCACGCTCCAACACTGATACAAATCCTCTAGATAGAGTTTGTATTGGTTTTTGAGTTCGTAACTTATTTATTCTTCAGTTTTCTGAAATAGTGCGTTAGAATACATGGACAACATTAATCAAAGATTAACATCCGATAAACGTGACAAAATTGTAGGTGTAGTTTACAGTACAATTTACAAGGGTACTACAATTCAAACGTTTGTTTTGCTACTAGAAGTAAAACAAAAGGCAATCGCATTATTTCTACGCATACCAAATGTACGAACACCGAAGCAGCAGGAAATGCTAGTTGTTGGGGGAAGCTGAACGTCCCAGTTTGCCAACAGGCACACACTCACAAGCGACATCAGTTATTTTCCTTGGATTTGGTTTGGATTTTCAATTTTAAAAAGCGGAGCTTAAGTGTCAGTTAGCTGGGTTAAACCGAGGTTTGTTGGCGAGTGTTAATCATCTGGTCTGGCGTTCGGGAGGACTCGACTTCGTTCCCCGATTTCAGTGCAGGTGGGTTCCAGTATTGTTACTTCAAAAGGCCATGGTCGACATCCTTCTTGCTCCTTAGTCGTAATCCTCTCCCAGCTCAGTTAAGTCCTAATTAAGGATTGGGTATAGATTATACTAGTGATTTTTGTTATAAGTTTGTAATACTCAATGAGAGAAACTGCGTAAGCTGCAATCCTTGTCGTTAACTAACATTTACGTGTTTTAGAAAAATGGGACAGTGGTTGCAAGGAAATGGATGTCAGAATTAATCAAATAATAATCATATACCGAAAAGACAACGATTGAAGTGTATGAAGCAAAGAATGAATGTAATTGTAGAGAAAAACTTCTTAACACTTATGAGATTGGAGGTCACTGTACAAGAGTTGTAAAAGATTTGAGCGCCATTGTCGATTCGATACTGGTGTGCAACTGCCAGCAGTGCAGTTAGTGTTATTGACGAAATCGGAAATCATGATGAAATGAGACAGGCGCATTTAGTCGTTCTTTATCTGCGAATGTTAATTGGAAACGAGCTTCGATTAAATGCGAATAATGCGATATCCCTAGCATTTAATAAAGTTTGAAAATGTGATTCTATATCATGTTTAAAATTAATGCGGAAATGACATTTTGCATACATCCAGCGTAATAATAATAATAAACAGAATGAATTTCGCAGGTCAGGTCGGACGTTTCTAAGGTAAGGTATTCTTCGTGAGCGCATGGAAAGGCAGTAGGTGGGCTAAGTCCTGTCTGCGGGAATCGTGCGCGACCGCTTGCCTTACGACCAGCTGCTTCCATTGAATTATTATTGTGAGAGTTTAATTCTGTTCGCGAGATGGAATTCATAATTGCCAGTAGAATAGCCAGTAGTCGATATGAAGCTGATACTTGCGGAGCGGTTTTATTTTATTATTTTTCTGGATCGCAGCACGGTTTAAGATATGCGTGACTTGACGTTTAAGAATAATGTGACAGTTGTTTCATTGCGCCTGCGCTGACTTAAGAGCGGGTCGTTACAATTCTTTCGGAAGTATGCCTGCTCGTAACGAAACCCGACATACTGTATTGTCAGATCACTTCAGGTGCAGAAATCTGGATTATTCTTCAAAATACGTCTATTTTTATTCATAACTAGGTATTGTCCGCGACTTACACTTGGAACAGAGAAAATCAGGCCGTCCTTTTCGCATCAATTTATAAATTATCACAATGTACTAACTTTTCGTACTGGCTGTGTAACTTCTTGAAAAGATTCAAGCGGCACGTTTACCTTGTTCCTATGTATAGTGAGGTGCGCAACGAAAATAGTAATTTTATGTCGAGAACAGATTTCTGTTTCCTGCTTCGCCGCCAGCCGATGAGGCATCCTAAGAATTTAAGTCTGGGCCTAAGTTTACCAACTGTGAACCTGCGTCAAAATCGGTTAAGTCATTAACACGTAGAAACAAAATAACGAAAAACATTCTCTTTTTTGCTTCGGGGTTCTCGAAAAAGACATAACATAATAATTTTTCCAAAAATATCTTGAATTTTAGGACACAATCTCGTTACAGATTAATAATATACTCTTCAGTCATAATCGAGATTTTTATTTATGACATTTGGTAACATCTCATAAACATACATTCTGGAAACGTTACATTTTGATACACATAAGGAAGCGTCCATAAACTACGGGGCTTGGTCTAAGAAAAGGTGGGGTTGGGAAGAAAGCTACGTGAGGGGAGGGGGTGGGAGAGGATCCAAGCCATGCCGTATGTAATTTGCGCATGCGTGTGACTTGAAGGGAGTACGTTGGATTTCACTCAGCCGGAGCATTTGAACTAACCGACCCGCAACGGGGCATAATGATTTGGAAAAACATTAAGACACGCTGTACCTAGTGTTGTAAAAAAACTGTTTTTTTTCTGGTTTGATAAAAAACTTTGAAAAAAAACATGTTTTTTTTCTGGAACACGTTTTTTTTCACAACTATTAAATCTCGAATTTGTAAGGCAGTTATCGTTTAAAATGACTATTTTAGAGTTTATTCTAAGTACTTATCTTAGTTTAAAATCTACTATATTTTTCTGGTTCAGTAGGAAAAAAAATTACGAAAATATTGGCAAAATTGACTGAAATTTTCTTTATGAACGGGGATTTCCCGAAAAGACTAGGTTGCGTGAGAAGGAATCCCCATTCCCCATTGTTTGGATTGATACTTGCTATTTGAAATAGTGCTGCCAACCCTTTTTATAACTTATTGGGCTTTCCTTATATTCGTATACTTGTTAACTCTCAGAGTATAGTGGAACTGACTCATTAAATTGTCAGTAAGGGAGCGTGCACAAAACAACATAGCTCCATTTTGGCCTCCTGTGAACACCCCCCCCCCCCCCCCCGCTCACGTAGCACCTAGCTATCTTCCGTTTTGATTCCAGAAGACATTTTGTACTGTTTTCTGTTGTCAGACTATTGTAAATTACATACGGATATAATTAACTGAGGTAAATAAATACTCACATGCTGTTGTGAGTTCAGTTCCTCATTTTAACTGTGAAAAATGTTACGAAAGCAAAGTTACGTGGCCTGCCTCGGAACCCCCCCCCCCTCTCTCCCCACGTAGCCCAGAGTAGCCTTCCAGCTAACCCCTCCTCCCTCTGGACCGAGTCACGTAGTTTGTGCACGGTCCCTAATTATGAATCGTTTCTTTGCAACCGTTCGTGTAAACAAACGATTGAAAAGAAGTAAAGCTCCTATTTTGTATGATAATAGATTTTAATTCAAACTTAAAAGACCGTAATACAGAACTATTGGCGCAGTCTTTATGCACAGTGTGTACTTTGCTCACAATTTAAAATTGCAATCTCAAAATCTTTTGCGTACAATACAAGGACAACCAGTAAAAGAAAATTTAACTATTTCTAAAGTTATGGATCAAGAGGAGACAGAAAATTCCGACACCGATCGATCTAGTGTTGGTACTAGTGAATGTGGTACTGACATAGAGGATGAATAAAATTATGTTACCTATATAGATACACTTATGAATCATTATGTGAGACATTATATGATTCAGTAAGACTTAAAACACACTTGTAAAATGGAAGTTCCTAAAATAAAACTATAATTTATCAAATATTTTGTTTTCTGAAAGAAAAAAAAATTAGAAAAAAAACACGGGTGCTAGGTTTTTTTTTCATGTTTTTTTTTCACAAAGCTGAAAAAAAACATTTTTTTTTTTTCAGTTTGCAACACTAGCTGTACCTACTCTTAAATTCGCTTACAGATGTCACCTGGGATTTTCCAAGCCAGTGACAGTTCGTATTGTTTTGATGGTTTGAAATAAAGCTTTTTTTTTTATTAGGATTACCCGCATGTCACCACACCACTCATTGATAAAGTAGTTATAATTTTGCTCTGTCAAGTGAATTTCTGTGCAACTGTAATTATAGTGTTCCCTGAAGTGTTATCTCAACTTTAATAGGTGGTGTGAAGTGGTGCCATACAATAAACTTTACGAGGCTTATTGAAATTGTTTTCCCAAGGAATTTCCATCATCCATCAAGCAGATAAAAGAATCATTCCCTGGTAATGTAGGTAGCAAGATGACAGAATTGCAGAAAAAAAAAAAAAACATGCAGCTCCTCTTAGTTCTTTACGCGTCAGGTATAGTTTGTTCTGTTTTGCCAATTAATGAACAATGACGAATTCAGAAAAGGAGTCTTTAGTAACACCTCAAGATGTAAAGGATCCCTAACTGTATCTGAGAAAGAGATTTTCCAGTAATTGATCATCTGGAGGAGAGGCTAGTTTCAAAATTTCATTTAAAAATATTTATAATTATAATGAAGTATAAAAGCAAATATTGATCGTGCTCATTACATATGGCACGCTATAATCTTAACGATAGTCTGTTAAGAGAAAACAGTACGAAATATCTTTGGAATTAATGGCGAAAAAGTTACGTGCCACACGAGGGGGGGGGGGGGGGGAGAGTTATCGAGTCAGGAGCCACGCCAGGCTACGTGGGGAGAGGGGTGGGGGCTTCAGGAGAGGCCAAAATGGAGCTACGTAGCTTATGCACTCTCCCTAAATTACAATAAAAATACTAAAAAGTTAAACTCTGATCAATATAATTTCCATAGGTTTCTATCTGTGATACACAATTTTAGGAATTAAATCATCATGTCACTATCTGTAATTAATGCAGCCAATATCCTGTTAATTACTTTGTCACTGTACAATATATAAGTAACACATGTCGATAAATTGTGTTTTGATTTCATAAAAGCAGTTAGAAAAATCTGTCTGGAATTTGCTACACTAAAATGAGAAGTGATTTAGACCTCCTACCGTTAATTCATCTGAGTCAAACAGTGGGCTGTTAATGATGTTGAGCATGCCCGAATCGCGTCGGTATTACGCTAATGATGTACTTACTGCTCATCAATATTTCTCTAACCCATTGTTTGGCAGCAGTACTAATCTGAACTATGGCACACTTCCTCCCTTGCTGAAACGGACTTGCTTCCCACTGGTGCATTGCCTCCCTTCTAATTATCGAGAAGTAATCTGACGGGGGTAGCAACAATTCGAAAACTATACCCGATTCAATTGCTTATTTTACAAGATTATCTGCCATTTAATTACATGCTGTTCTAGTGTCTTCTTACTCAGTCAAACTTTGAATCCTGTTCGTCCACTCTTCCGTATGTCCTCCACAAAAGTCGAAAATGAAAATGTGCACTTTGTTGAGCTTTGCTGAGGCAGTGGACTGCAGAATTGCTGATAGTGACAGATCCGAAGGATTTGATATGTCTTAGATCCTCCCTTACAGCTAATGCTTCGGCTGTAAAGACGGTAGCAGCAGTTGGCAGAGAGAACGGCCTGCTCTCTCTAGCTGTCTTGGAGACGTAAACAATTCCAACACCATTGCGCCGATCCTGCTTAGCTCCGCCTGTAATAAACAGTGTTAATTCTTAATTCTTTGCGGGGGACATAATCCACACAATTTCATTGAGGCCGGGTGATAGTGAGGCTTAAGGAGGGCATTCTAAAAGACGTATCGTTATTTTTGGAAGAATGAGATGAAGTCAGCAACAGCAATGCCAGTGAGCCATAAAAAGAATAAACTGTACACAGTCAGACTCATTGCTTCCTCTCCAGCCAGCACTCTTCGTTTCTCAGCCAGAGGATGAGTCGGTACATTAGCCTTTTTGAGAAGGAACTTATGAGTTAATAATATTTTCCCAAGTATAGTTGGTGGAGGTTCCACTGTTTACGCAAACAGGGCATTGTCTGCGTTGATTTCATTCCTCAAAGATGCTTACTTATGAACTGGTATTGTAGTTTTAGTTTTGCGAGAGCTTGCTCACTTACAGTTAGAGAAGCAGATAGTCTTAATGTAAAGATGATCTTATCGTTGATTGATACATCAGAAATAGAATTTGTGAATACGCCTCCCACCAAAATTTTAGACCTCCAGCAGAACATTTGTACATTTATTATTATTATTATTATCATCATCATTATTTTGCTGTGACTACCCGTGTGCTTGTATGTGATTCGTGGAAAATCTAGAATCTAAAATCACTCCCAGAAAATCGTCTCTGGATTTAAGCTGATATCTGTGACTGTAAAGCTACATCTGTACTGTCCTCGTAAATTGAGGACTTAACACACATGCTTAGTCTGAGTTATTTCTGCCGACGGCGCGTGTGTTCCAGTCCGGGACCCATTCTTTTCTTTGACTTTGAACTGAGAGTGTCATTCCATATACGCAGATATCGTCCGCGTATTATATTAATATTATTGTTGAACATAGGTTAAACAGGGTCGAAATCGTCGGTGAGCCTTGTGGCAGCCTCGTGTTACTCATGACTTTTGTTCTGCCGCTGCCATTATGTCGTACTATCAGTCAGCGAGCGAAGTGTAGATGCTACATATGAAATTCTTAGTTTTTACAGCAACACAGCAATCTCAACCTGTTGCAAGATCCATAAATATCTTTAATTTTTTTTAAAAAAAGCAAGCATTTCTTTTTTTAAAAAAGAATTACTAACACATAGTTGATTTCATTTGCTCTTTGCGTTCGCATTATAGACTAATATACTCTTCGATTTCGTTCGCCTTCGGTTTATTTGTTTGTTTTGTTCGCATTTGCGTCCGATTCCCAAAGAAACTATTCGTTTCTTCAGTTGAAAAGTATCGTATATGCTACTTCAGATTACATTCCAACTCCTTAACAAATTCTATTCCAAAGCCGTTTATTGTTGCGGCGTGATATAGTCACAAACACTTATCAAAACTTTCGCATTTATAATATTTGTATGAGGAGAGTGCTGTAGGTGTACCGAGCATGGTAGGTGAGTGGTGATCTCGTATTCGGGAGGACGCTGGTTCGAATCCCCGTCTGGACATCCAGATTGTGGTTTTCCATGGTTCCCCCCAAATCACTCCATGCGAATGCCGAGATGGCTACTTCAAATTGCCGTGGTTGAATTCTCTCCCATTCCCCCAATCCTTTCCTGTCTCAACGACAAGGTGTAAAGCAAAAATAAATAAATAAATAAATGCTATAGGTATGTAGGAAGATGCTTGACTCGAGTCCTTGCCTGGTTCCGATGCAATGATGCATGTTTTGCATTCCTTGCGTTCTTTCTTCTTGCATGATATGGGGATGTAGATTTTTAGAAGAGATGATTTGGCTCATCTTGGGAAGTCGTGCAACAATGCAATATGGATATCATCGATTCCATGTGCTGTGTTTTTCAATTTCTTCATTCCCACTTTTAAATCCTCTGGCGTGATTGATGTTAGTTGGTTGTAGTGTATTTGCTATGGAGTACGTCACTGCTTTATTATCCACGGATTTTTCTGACCATTCAGTGGTAATTCCAACTTAACTTGAACAATGGTAGGCTTGGTGGTACTTTTGGCGATAGTTTTGTTATGTTGGTACTGGTGTTTAATTCTTGGCAGTGTTGCTACCAGCTTTCCTGTTTCTTCTTCTTAAGGAGTGTCTTTTACTTATGAGTCCGCCTTCCTGTAGTGTAAAAAATGTTTCCATTGTCTGTGGTTTTTGGTAAAGTTCTAAGATGACGCATAGTGGTTCAGGATTAGAATATAGTGGAATTGGAACTAAAGTCATAATGTCGATCCAAAAAATAAAAAAAATGTTTTAAACAGCATTTGCTATGCTGATCAAAAATTATGTCCAATTTTTGATAAAAATGAGTCCTTCACACTTAAAAAAATATATAAAAAAAAAATTATAAAAAAATGTATGGGTGAAAATCTCTTCTTTTTATCACGGTCCTATACCAAAGTGTCACAGTCAAACCTTGTGCAATTGTACTTACCTATTCTACTTAATATTACGACATAAAAATTTCTTGCGTATCCTTCCCGCTTTGACTACAGGGGCCAAGTGAATTCCAGAATTAGTGGACATAATATCGATCCAAAAAAAATTCTTTAGACAGCATTTGCAATTCTGATTAAAAATTGTTATGTTTAATTTTTTTAATTAAAATGAGCCTTTTACACTTAGAAAAAAATTTAAAAAATAGAATAAATGTATGGGACAATTTTTTTTTTTTTTTTTAAAAAAAAGGTGTATAGGTCTCATTTTTATCGAAAATTGAACAAAACAATTTTTGATCAGCACGGAAAATGTTATCTAAAGCGATTTTTTTGGATATATATAAAAAATATAAAAGATGTATGGATGAAAATCTTTTTTTTTTTAATCCTGAAATTCACTTACGCCCTGAAGTCAAAGTGGCAAGGATATGCAAGAAATTTTTATTTCTTAATATTAAGTAGGATAGGTACTTACAATGGCATAGGGTTTGATATACGGCCGTGAAAAAATTAGGCTTCAAGCCATACATTTATTATTATTTTTTTTTAAATGCGAAGGACTCATTTTTATCAAAAATCTTATATGCGGTATACATAAAAATAGATGTGTGTTTCCCTATAGTTCACGTTTCAGCCACCACTACCTACCATAGATCACTGGTGTTTGTGTGTGGTGATAGCATGGAGTTTCCTATCGTGCAAACGTTGCCGAATCCCAATAGCTGTGGGGGTGTGGGAGAAATGGTGGTTAAAGGTAGTCGATGTAGGGCATTTTCATATTTCGACCATGGTGGTTAAAGGTAGTCGATGTAGGGCATTTTCATATTTCGACCATCGACTTGTGTGTCCTTATACTTCTCTTTCCTGCCACAGCTGCATACTGCAGGTCATTGATGCTTGCGTGTGGTGATAGCATCACGTCTCCTATTGTGCACTGTGGGGGTTGCATGTTGGTAGTTATGGGGTTTCAAACCGGTCGAAATGGCGCACTTTCGCAAAGACGTAAGTATTCCTATGTATTACTTTTTAGCGGAAAATATCAAGCATAGATCACTGGTGTTTGTGTGTGGTAGTAGCTTACAATCACCGGTCGTGCACAACGTTGGCCGAATTTCGATAACTGTGGGGGTGTGGTTGATATGGTTGTTGAAACTGGTCGATGAAGGATATTTTTGTGTTTCGACAAAATTCATGTGTGTCCGTCTATTTCACTTTGCAGCCACAGCTACATGGCGCAGATCATTGGTGTTTGTGTTTGGTAGTAACATCGAGTTTCCCATCGTGCACTCTGGTGGCTAGATGTCGGTAGCTAAATGTCGGTAGCTAAGGGGGTGTGAAAGCAATGGTGGTTGATAGTGGTCGATCAGGGACATTTTGGTATTTCAACCAAAGACATGAGTGTTCTTATATTTCGCTGCCTCAGCTGCATAGCGCGGACCGGTATTTGTGTGGTAGTGGCGTTGAGTCTCCCATCGCGCACTATGGTGGTTACATGTCGGTATTCTTTACGAACGAAGTCGTGGGCACCAGCTAGTTGAACATAACAATTTTTGATCAGCATAGTAAATGCTGTCCAAAGCAATTTTTTTGTTGTTAATATTATGACTTTAGTTCGAATGTCCACTATATTCTAATCCTGAACCACTGTGCGACGGGCAGATCACCTTGGAACATTCAGCCCCCCTCCCCCTTCCCCCATATTACGGGTGATGTTCGTTCATAGGCCGAGTTGGATGTTTCTTGGAAGTGCAGCGGCTGAAGCTTTTTCTACCACTTCAGTAAAGTGGAGGTACGAGACTTATTCCCCTGTGTGTTCTAATATTCTAAATTTGCCTTCTGTAGTCAGCACATCCTTAAGTCGACGGCGTTGAGACGTAATGCATGAGTTTTATCTTTCAGTACCGTTCGTAGTGAATAAGCGGGAGAAAATTTTAAATCTCGTAGCCAAACTAAGCTTCAAGTTTCTCTTTAATTTCTAAAATAACCTTTCAGGGAAGAATGAAATCGTGCAATAGTCTTCTCGGGTTTGCAGCCGGATTGTGTCTAAAAAGACGACGTTTCGACGAAGTTCTCTGTCGTCTTCATCAGGTATCGATAAATCAAGATGTACACTGATAACGGGCGGATGGGTTCATATATCGTCCTCGCTGTTACAGCCGTCATACGCTAGCTGTCCAGTGGGTGTCGTGACAATCCGTACCAATGAGACCCGCTGCGCCAAACCGAAACGCAACCTTCGCCTTATGTTCGCGGTTGCAGAACATGCAATTGCAGTGGGCATAAAATAGTCTTCGCAAATGTGAAAGTGCTGTCCCATCCTCTCTATAAAAGAAGCTATCGAAACAAGATTTAATGACAACACTATTAACACAGATACAAGACTGAGTGACGCATGGAAAACGGACGCTTTCAATCCTCAGACAGAGCGCAATAATCTTTAAGGCCGACAGCGGTAACGAAGTCAGCACGAGCAGAGTCCAGACAACACCACATACAGAAACGCTAGGTGGTTTTGGTCTAGAGCAGAGGTCCCCAAACTTTTTACCCCGTCAACCCCTTGATACAATATTTGCCTTCTTATCGACCCCCACAAGTATTTAATAAAAACATTAAATCATTTTTGGCATTTCTGATGCTAGGCAATAAGGAGGCCTTCATAACAACTCAATGAAATAATTTATAAAATCCACCCAATAAAATTAACAGAAAAATGAAATACTTTCCATTATTATTATAATCTCAAAAAATAGGAACAAAACTATGGATAGATGGAATAAATTTGAAATAAAGACCTGCCAAAAAGAACAGATGGTTGTTGTACTGTTTTAACTTGTCACATATTTCATCATTTGCTTTACACGACTTCGCAAACATACGAGAATTGAGAGGATGAGCTTTAATTTTACTTATTCACTTGATTTTTAGTAGAACATTCCTATTTTTCCTGTACAGTTTAATTGATCCTCTTTAGTATTAATTGACCCCCTTTCGATCCCTCCGTATTAATCGACCCCGGGAAATCTCTTATCGACCCCAAGGGGTCGGTATCGACCACTTTGGTGACCCCTGGTCTAGAGCAACGACGGCTGTGACAGCGAAGAGATTATATAAGCCTATTCGCCCGCTTACTGTCAGTGTACTCACGGATTTCTCGCACTGCACATTCTGATGAAGACGATAGAGGATGTTATGACCATGCGGCAGGAAACCAACGAAGACTATATTGCATTTACACGCCGGGAGTTATCTTCATTCACAGAATTATATCATGCTGTTCGTAAACACTCTTACAGATACGATTATGCAGAAGTGTGTACCTTTAAACTAGAGAATCGTCAGTTGCTAAGAAATTAAATTTTTCCCAATTAGAAAGCTAATGACCTTAGACGTGCTATGACGACTGGCATTAGCACTATGGTCTTCGATTATAAATTTCTATTTGGTAACTATTGTGAAGTAAATTTGTCTATTTGCTAAGATAGACCAGTTGCTGCGCGTTTGGACTATGCTGGTGTCGCCTAGTAATTTAAGTCTGCAATGCTGATCCAACGGTTCATACCGGGCGTCGTCACTTAGCTCCTTCTAAAGTTTGTCTGCAGAAATATCACGTCGCCAAAGAGTTTCAGGATCTAAATCAACGGGTTGACGTGTTCACTGCATTTTGTGGAGCGACGACAGGCAGATATATGGGACAAGAATACGGCAACAGGTAAGGTAGACAACCTCCGGCCGTCCACCTACCCTCTGCCTGATATCTGCAACAGGTGCTGCGCCGTGCGGCCCCGGAGTATCGATTGTGTCGCCGGTCGATAGCCGACCTCCCGCTCGAGTTTTTATGCAGCTCGTTGCTGCAGCTCTGCAGTGACAGTGTTACTCTCTTCGAGCCCTGTATGACCTGTAACGGTGTTATGTTATTTGATCTAATTGCTTGCTCTGCTATGAGTATCGTCTACTTCGTAATTGCGGTTTAGTTTTGGAATAGAAGAGGTGCGTTCTTCTTAACTGATGACTTAGAAATTGCTATACTTAATTTTCGAATAATTACTTGTTTAATGTGTCCTGCATGAATGGTCGATTTCAAAAGATACCACTTTCTGACGTTGATCTGTTTATAATATAACTCTTCCTTGATTTATCGGCTGAAATTTTTTAAACAGAATTGTTTTATAGTATCAAATAGTCTTGGAATGTGAGCTTGTTCTCTCTCATTTTCGATTAAATTCGCCACTCTTCCGAAATTTCCTTTTTACATTCTACCACCGGTTCCCGACGTCAGATCATTTTTCTTTACACTACAATAAAATCTGTCACTTTTTGTAAAAAAAACATGCATAACGTTACGTTTGGATTCAATAAGAGTACATTTCTTCGCCTTTTTTCCGACTGCTACTGGCTTTTATTATTCTCCAGTTATCACTTGATCCCGTACATTCATTATACACTGGTATTCAAGTTTAGAATTGTTTTAATTTTTAATTAACTTCCTTCATTTAACAATGTCATAACCTTGTTTCGTATTCACAAGTACCGTGATTGTTAACTTAATTTTTTACCCTCCGTTTGAATGGTGCTCTTATCGCCAAATTGCTGGTTAAGTACAGTCGTTTATTAGCGCCCTAAATTGGTCTTCTAGTGGCCTTATTTTTCTTCTAACATCATTTATAATACTTGAGATGAATGTGATGTCAAACTGATGCATCTTTAGCTTTCATAGTTGTGAACTTGTGAACTTGTGGTTACTTCGAGTCGGGGAAATATATTTGACCCGAGCGTGGTGGATGAGCGGTAAAACTTTGGCTTCATATTCGGGAGGTTGCGGATTCTAATCACATTTCGGCCATCCCGATTTTTGCTTTCCCTGGTCTCCCGAAATCGCTCCAGGCGGATGGCAAGATGATTGATTCAAAAAGACCGTGACCGAATTCTTACCCATGTCTAATGCCTAATCCTCTTCCTCCTCTAATGACCTCGACGTCGACGAGACATACAGTTTTTACTATATATGTACCATCACGAGATCTGCTACAGAAATGTAGTTCTCGCTAACTGTTGAAGCATTGAATATCATTTAGCAATACGTTTTTTCCCTTCAAAGTATTGTTTCAGAAATATTAAGGGCTATAAAAACTCAAGTATATACCCTTTTGCAAAGGGAAATTCAACTATAAAAATTGATTTTGTGGTAAGTGGGTTCTGTGGTATTAGTCAGCTAAGCATCTTTCACAAAAATTTATTTGATGGATATGTTGATATTAGTTAATGAAGGTTTAGGATGATAAGATCTGTTACATGAAATTCAATTTGTTATGCTATCGTATTGGGAGAAATTAACTGTGACAGTAGAGAGATTGTAATGTTAAGCAGTATAGGTTATTTACTCATTGACTGTTTGGTACAAGTATCAGTAGCAAGTCGTTGTATAATACTGCAAGTCCGATCTTGATGGTGGTAGTTTCGGTGTACAAGGAAGTTGGTACCAGCGACTTAAGTTGCCAAACCGTTCCGGGAAACCGTTGTTCTTTCAGAACTGCTCTCAAACGTTTAGGTAATGCCAGATTTATTGTGTGCGTTTTTTACTACTGGTACTTGAATTAGAGTAGCCGGTAGCTCAGAGGAAGGGATTTTTTTTTTTTTTTTTTGAAAAGTAACGTTCCCGGTTTGATTCCAGCTATAGGTGGAAAGTTCAGAACATTTCTTTTATCTTTGGCAAAGCTTGTGTTTTGTGAGAAAAGGTCACGGTAAATTTAACTGTAGATCCCGAAGGAAAGGCACTAGCCGTCCTGCCTTTGACACAACTGCATAGTATTTCCTCTTTTGTTTAGGTCTTTATGGCTCGTGAACTTCGAGGTCGTTAAAGTAGGGAGAGGATTGGGGACAAGGGTCGGGATGGGATTCGTCCATGGTTTTCTTGATGGAAGCGTCCTGGCAATCGCCTAGAGTATTTCTGGAAGCCATGAAGACGCAAATATGGCCTGGCCGGGATTTGAACCCACATCCTCCCGAATACAAGGCCGGAGTGTTAAACACTGGCCCACCAGACTGTCGTAGTCTGGAGTAGGGATATTCACTAAACATCGATGCATCGTATCCATTCGAGGTTTACCATACGATACATCGGATTGATTCGATGTTTTGACAAAGAATTTTTCTATTCGATGCATCGATTTTTTAAATAAAAACATCGAATAAATAAAAAAGCTAACTCTGGCTAATAATGACAAAAATAATATAAATAAATGTTAAGATTACTAAGTTTATTGAAGATTATTTCAATTTAAAGTAACTGTCATTAACAGGTGGCGACATGTATGAGCAATTAGCGGGACATAACAGTGAAAATGAATTTTTCTTGCTGTTGGTTATCCTGTCCGTATGAGTGAATGAATAAACTTTGCGTCCACTCCTGGTGTTTGCTGTGAATCGAAATAACATATTATTAATCTAAAACAACTAGGTGTTACGTAATACTAATCAATATTTAGATATAAACCGGGTTGGGATAACATCTGATTGACTATGGTCGGGACTTCTGTTGCATCCGAACGTTTATTTTCGAATGCTGCTCAAATAGTCAGTCAGAAAAGGATCAAAGTGAAAGGAAAACTTTTGTTTCTGCAAAGTTTGCCTCGATACCTTTGGTGTTAAGTGGTTAAATACTTAAAATTAACATTTTTAGGCAGATTTAGACTTTAGTATTTAATGTCTGGTTTTTTATTATAATGGTCTGGTATCGTAATAAAATATTTCTATTAATTTGTAGTCTCTGTTTCATTCACAATGCTATACTTCACTCATACAACACTACTTAACCAAAGTTAAAGGTAACGCTCTGGCCTCGCATTCGTGAGGATGAAGGTTCGAATCTCCGTCCGGGCATCCAGATTTGGGTTTTCCATAGCTTACCCAACCCACTCCAGGTGAATGCTTCAAAAGGCCTTGACCGAATTCCTTCCAGTTCCTTGCCCCCAGTCCTTTCCCACCTCTAATGACCTCGACGTCGACGAAGCGTAAATCCATAAATAAGAAAAGCATAAAATTAAATACATCATTACAGCTACAGCACTATACTGCTGGTATAGTGCTACTCTGTGTTCACACGGACCAAACGAAAGACAATGAACTATCTGCGTTCAACTGGAAACAGTGAATATCAACTATTATCACATTTTCTCTTGACGATTTTAAAGGAACAGGTAGGAGACAAATGAAACGACATTTGCCGACGATTTTTGTTGGTTTGTATTTGTTGAGCTAAGAAGAATATAAAAATGAGATCGAAGGCTTTCACGGCGTATCGATGAGATGTAGTCTTCACGGCGGAAAACCCGTGAAGACTACATCTCAAGAATATAAAAGTATTCGATGTTGAAAAAACATCTTTGTTTTTAAGCGATGCATCGAAAAACATCGATGTACTTTCTATGTGGACACCCCTAGTCTGGAGGAACCAGCCAACTTTCGAATCGTGGAATATTTAATGTTATTTGAATTAGTACAAGTTTTCGAAGTTAGGTTTATCCTATTCCGTTCTGCAGAAAATCACAAATTAATTAAAGTATGGTCTTGACGTACCTAACAAACTGATTTAATCTCTGGCTCATTTTTCACGTCATTTCGAGCGTGTTTGTGATCGTTTTCTGATTCAACTACTTGACAGAATCATTTATTTGCACTTTCATTTCAGCCTGGTTTATTTTCAACTATGCCAGAAAATGTTAGTTCCCTCGCAGCAGTACTAAAGGATATTCTCATTAGGAAAAATTTTCCATTGTGATTTCAGTTTTGCATATTGTCGTAACTAAGTTTTTCGTAGTCATCTTGTTCATAGATCTCGTGATTACTCTTCATTAGATGAATTATGCTGCATAGAGGTTTCTATTTTAGCTATAGTGGAGCAGTGGCTGTGTGTTTTGAGCTTGGTCGCCCCGTTATCTTCGTATCGGAGACACGGGTAGTGTCAGTTGACATGTGAGGCGGCACCCGGTCAATAGTGCTGATCGTTAGCCGTCGCTCGTGGCTAGCCGCAACCCGTTATTACAGCAGTGCGAGCCCGCGTCTCGTTGTATGCTTCAAATTCGGTGTCCGCTGTTACGAAACGGATTGGAAATCTGTTGTCCATAAAGGTGTAAGGATGTAAAACGCTATGTTATCGCACGCGAGAGGTACAGATAAAATAAGAGTTCCAAATATCATTATCAACAATCGTATAATTTGTTGTGATTTGAGACCGGTTGGTATAAAACCAATATGAGAACCGCCATTAATATCACGGCCTTGTCCATATTTGATCGTTCACTTCTCGCCGTATTGTTTTGTTTATATAGCCCTCTAATATGTTTTTAGGATAGTACTATTGCCCATCCGTTTCATCGTGTAGTAAAGGGGCGACTAAGTAAATTCTGAAAGTGATTAGTATGAAATTTCAGTTTTGACCGCAAAGAATAAGGAACATGGTTTGAGATTACGCAAATTTTGGTTACAGCTTACTGAAAATATCAACCATTCGAACTAGAATCGTCCAAACAGAAGCAGAGTCTGTTTAGAGACGACTTTGTGCAACTATCAACGCAATTTCTTTCATAGAAGGTAGTTGTGACATATTCAAGAATAGAATGTGACAAACTAACCGCTTGCTGTAATGATTAGATTGAGTAAAAGGTTGATGATCCTATATTTTTTGTAAGAAGAGCATTTTGGATTTGCTGTTCCAAACAACTAATAAAAGCATTCATGTTTACAGTTCTCGGGCATTACAAGAGTATAAGGACTTCTTCACATTGCGTAATTCCGAGGCGATGCGACTCATACTTCAGTATCGTCGGTTTGAATTGCCTGTATGATACCCACAAACACCCACTTAGTACCACACACTGAGCATACTGTGAAGCGGTAAAATCTCTTCTGTCTATCTCTAACCGTGGTGAGCGTCGTTCTAATAATCATCCTTTTTTGTGGCTTCAACAGTTTTTTTATCATACCAAGTGAATATGCATCAAGTGATAATGATGTTACTGGAGCATATTATGACAGTAATTATAGAATAAGGAAAACCGCAAGAAACTGACGCCATCCTTAAATCACACATACAAGCGGAAAAAAAAACATATTGCATAACAGATAAATAAACTCAAATTTTAAAAATTAAATTTATCACTTATGAAATTTTGATGTTAATACTAATGATAAAAATATTAAACTTCCACGCGATGCCTTTAACGATTTTCACTCCAACTCTCTCTCTAAGAGTCTCACAGAAAACCCAAAGAAATTTTGATCGTATGTACGAAAAGTTAATTGTACCAACAGCAATATTCCAGCACTAATTCGTGAAGGCTCCGAGGTTAATGAAAGCCACGATAAAGCTAACGTACCAAGTACTGTATTCAAAAATTCATTTACAAATGAACATAAGGATAGTATTCCCGTTTTCCCACGCCGTGGCGAGTCGGTGATGGAATCATTACGAATATATACTGCAGGTATCGTTAAACAATTAGAGCTCCTGAAGTGGGGGAAAGCACCGGGCCCGGATGGAATTCCAGTAAGAGTATTTTCAGAGTATGCGGCGGAAATCGGGCCATTTCTGTCTGATATATTCAGTAAATCATTAGAAGAGCGAAAAGTACCTTCAGACTGGAAAATGGCGCAAGTAACTCCGATTTTCAAAAAAGGTGATCGAAGTGATCCTGGGAACTATCGTCCCATATCTATAACATCTGTTTGTAGTAGAGTTATGGAGCATATTATATGCTCGAACATTATGAATTTTCTAGATGATAATAATTTGCTTACAACAAATCAACACGGATTTCGGAAGAAAAGATCATTTGAAACACAGCTGGCCCTATTTACACACGACGTAATGAAAGTTATCGATGCAGGTTCACAAGTAGATGCAATTTTTTTAGATTTTCAGAAAGCCTTTGACTCTGTGCCACACAACCGCCTTTTAGCGAAGCTTCGAGCGTACGGTATATCGGATCAGCTTTGTGAATGGATAAAGGATTTTCTAACTGGTCGGTCGCAGTATGTTGTCGTTGAAGGAGAAAGTTCTTCTAATCTAGATGTTACATCGGGTGTACCTCAATGAAGTGTAATAGGACCACTTCTTTTCGTAATTTTTATAAACGATCTCGGAGACTAAGTGAAAAGCCTTTTTAGATTGCTGATGATGCGGTTATTTATAGGGAAGTAAGAAATTTGGCCGATTGCTTAGAAATTCAGCGCGATCTGGATGTTATTTTGGCTTGGTGCGCTGAGTGGCAACTTACTCTAAATTGTAAAAAGTGCAAGACAATGAGCATAACTAATAAAAAGAATCCGATTGTTCAGAAATACGAGGTAAACAGTTCAGTTATTGATATGGTCGATTCTATGAAATATTTGGGAGTAACAGTACAAAGGAACATGAAATGGGACATACACATTAATTCGTTAGTAGGTAGAGCAAATTCTAGGCTGCGATTCATAGGTCGAATCTTGAAAAATTGTAATGAACAAACAAAGGAGATAGCGTACAAATCTCTTGTGCGTCCACATTTGGATTATTGTTGTGCCATTTGGGACCCGTTTCGTAAGGGATTGATCGAAAGTATAGAGAAAGTACAGAGAAGAGCCGCTCGATTCGTGACCGCTTGCTACAGTCCTTATGAAAGCGTCACAGAACTGATTAGTAGGTTAGGTTGGACGTCTCTGGTAGATAGACGACGCACGTTTCGTTTAAACTTATTGGAAAACATGCGTACTCCCACTTTCACTTTTGAGTGTAGTGAAATACTTCTTCCACCAAGGACAGGAAAGGTAAAATTAGAGAAATAAGGTGCCGGACTGATTCTTATATGAATTCTTTTTTCCCTCGTACCATTAGGGATTGGAATGCACAGCAAAGGGATTAGCTTTGGTGCTGAGCACCCTCTGCCACCCACAATTTTGTGAATTGCAGAGTATATATGTAGATGTAGATTATTTTGGATCACGGGAAACAACTGGTTTACTGTTTCGTTTTTTTATTCTCCACCCACTTAGGTTTCTCCTTCTTCAGACCTGGCCTTTGTACTTTATTGCTAGAACCCCTTGAATTTATCAATTTTAGTTTGAAAGAATTATAGCTTCCCTATCTCATCTGGATGGCTTACAACTTCTCCATATCTTTTGTTTCACCTATAATTATTATAAAGTTGAAAAATCTTTTTGTCAAGACCTTCATGGAATCTTTAAAGTGAACATTAAACTAAGGAAAACCAAATAAACATACAAGGTATCAACGTGATGTTAATTAAAATCTCAGAAAGTTAGTCTTCTTGATGTTCCGCCATACAGCCCATTAAGAGTAAATATTTACCATCGACTACTGAAGAAACCTTTCTTGAATTTGTTGATTAAATAACAGGTTGCTACTGCACAAATGCTGACTCGCAATACATAAATTTAACTCCTTCCTTGATGGATTACTACACAGAAGGCTTGTTATTTTTTAAATATTGCTTGTTAAGTATTTAAACTAATTATATAATAAAGACTGTTTCCTCCACACTTTAAACTGAATAATATTGCGTTAACCCAACAACGAGTGCTCGGCGAAGGTATAACAATCTAGCATTGCCAAACCCTTACACGAGAATCTATTGAAGCCAAATATAAATTAAAACTCTCCTGAAACAGTGTTAAATGATTATGAAAGTTGCTGAACTCTGATTACAAATACTTTTTCTCAACTTCACCCTCAAAATCAAAGCTGAACCCTTCGTGTTTCGCACTTAAGCGACCCATGAAACACGACTGACTGCCAACTTCCTTGCAGGTCGCGTGAGACTGGTAGAATATGTATAGGCTACACCGTTTGTGCACGTAGCTCACGCCACAGCCGAAACTTTCTTTACTATTGCGTTTAATGGAACATAAGATACAACTATTATTTTAATTTATGCCAAATAAAGCATTTTATTTTTTGTTGCAAAATTTAAAAATAACACCTTAATAATAGTAATAATAATTTAATAACAATTTTTTGTTGACTCACCATAATAATTATTTTCTTTCCGTTGCTTCGCCCGTCATAAATCCAATCCACTGATAACATATTTTTTTACTATGAATATAAAATGCAGCGCATGATACTGAATAAAGTTCGTCACCGTTGTTTGCTGGTCTGTTTATCCTCTTTATTATGTGTTATATACTAGACAACCAGTGCGAAATTTCGCGAATAAATGGTTGAATGCTTGTAATATAATAAAAAGTAAAACCGCACTTTTGTAGCAAATATTTATGTTTAGTGTAACAGCTACGCATTAAAATACTTATAACATATTAGGAAACAGTTGGGAAAATTTAAAACACACTGTATGTACGACAAACTGTCACTGATCTTAACAGAATTCAACCAACTAGAACAAAATGCACACAGTGTGTCAACATCTCTGTTATATGTGTTGCTGTGCGAATAAAATGTTTACATTGGAATTATATAGCAAATCAGAAAGGTTTCCGTAACAGAAAAAAATATCGGAAAAGATACTTATTGTATAATAAACAGTTTATTGACATATCTGAGAAATCTGCTACTGCAATCTAGGATTTGGCTCTGAACTGTCTCATACGCGCGACCTCTTTAAGCATCAAATTCCGAAAAGTTCTTTCTTAATTTAAGATTTGACCTAATTGAAGCCCATAATCTTTAAAACGATAGGTCATTTATCGATTTCGGTTAGCTATCGAAGGAGAGAAATAGCTCGTAATTAAACAGCTTTTAGAAATTATATTCATACTTTTGCCCTGTAAGGGTCGAATTCCAAAAAATTCTTTTCATAAAATATAGTTTGACCAAAGTGGACACCTTGGTCTTTAAAATGATACTTCATTTATCGATTTCAGTCAGGCATCAAGCGAGGTAAAAAAAAAAGAAAAAAGAAAAAAAAAAAGAGGATGATATTTTTGCCTCTTAAGTGTTGAATTTGGAGAAAGTTATTTCTTAAAATATGATATGACCAAAGTGGATACTTTAATCTTTAAAATAATACCTCATTTATCGATTGCGGTTATGTGTCAAGGGAGATAAATGGTTCGTGACAGAAAAATGCATTGTAGAAATATTAATGCTTTTGTCATTTAATGGTCGAATTTTTAAAAATTACTTTTTTAAAATATGGTGTAACGAAACCGAACACTTTACTAAGACCTCGGTATTTAAAATGATACCTCGTTTATTAATTTTGTTTAATCATCAAGGGAGATAAATGACTCGAGACACAAAAAACGCATTTTAGAAATACTGATATTTTTCCTCTTTAAGGATCTAATTACGAAAAATTCCTTTCTTAAAATATAATGTGATTACGGCGTAGACCTTAATCTTTAATATGATACCTCATTTATCTATATCGGTTAGATATGAAGAGAAATAAACGACTCGTGACACAAAAACGCGTTGCATAAATATTGATACTATTGCGCCTCATGGGTCCAATTCCGAAAAATTCCTCTCTTAATATATATGATGTCGCCAAAGCGGAGATCTTAATCTTTAAAATTATACTTTATTAAACGATTTCAGATAGGTATCCAGAGAGATAAATGACTCGTAACACAAAAAATAGTATTTTAGAAATATTGACATTTTTGCTCTTGAAGGATAGAATTCCGAAAAATATGATGTGACCAAAGTGGCGACCATAAGCTTTAATATGATACCTCATTTTTTATTTCGGTTAAGTATGAAGGGAGATAACGGCTTGTGACAAAGAAACATAGAAATAATGTATATGATTATTTGAACACTCTGCGGGGGTCGCTACATCTCCTGCACACAAAATGTCACCAATTTTCGTGGTGATTTTTTCATTTCACCAGGCATCGTGAAAAAAATTCACTTATTGTTGACAGATCAGTCAAACGTAACGAAACTAACTTTTCTTATCAAAACTCACGGTCTGCTTGCGTTCTGATGAGGATAGTAGAACCTACCAAAGAATATGGTTCTTTTATTTTACAAAGGATTATGAGTTTAAGTCAGGTCTTCCACGGATGTTATCCCCTTAGACGATCTAACCTCCTTTATTTTACGGGCAACGTGTATTTAAGAATGTCGCAAAAGCAGTGTGAAACCCGATGATTTAAAAAACTGACCATCGGAAGTCACTATAAAAAAAAACACCAACTAGCCAATAGATTCCCAACATGGCGGGCGCTTCCCCCCTCCGAAGGGAGTACGGGGCCCCGGGTAACTTCGCCGCCTGTGTGGACAATACCGTCTCAAGTACTCTGCCTCTTTAACTGTCTCTTAGAGTTGAAAACATTTATTCTAACATCACATCATATACTAAATATAATAATAATAAAATTGTGCCGGGGGATTGGGTGTGGGAATTTTTGTTTTGACGGGAGGGATTCATGGTACGAAAAACATGGACGCCTAATCTTTCGTCATGTTTTCATTAATCATATATAATTTTTGGTGAATCAGCTTTTTTTGCCTTTATCCACGTCCAGAAGACTAACAGCTTTTTGGTATTGCTGGAACTAAATATCAATAATTTTGTGTGGTCTTAAAAGAGCAAGTGACACTTCTTAGGGGGCATCCATAAATTACGTGAGGTGAAATAAGGGGGGGGGGGCGGTCCGGCGAAATCTCACCAAATACCACAAAGGGGGGGGTGTACGGAAATCTCACGTGAGGTTTTGGGGAAAAAAATTTGGACTGTAGAGATAAAAAAAAAATTATACAAATTGCGCGAAAGTCGATTTTAGGGGGGTATTTCGTCGAAAAGTGGGGTTGTGACCGGATTTTGAAGGGTGAGACCTAAAAAAAAAGGTCTCCAAAAGTTTCTAGGTCGATGTATGGTGGTGGTGGGGGGGGGGGTTCTCACCGAGCGGATCTCACCAGAAAAAGGGGGGGGGGTTCCGGAAATCCGGAAAAACACCTCGCGTAATTTATGGATGTCCCCTTACCCGCTGCTCAACATTCCTTTGTCACAGCCATTTAAACCAAAACGATAATTCTACCAGGAATCTGCGACCTGCAGTTCAACTTAGAACCAGAGGAGAATACAATTTTCAATTTCGAATAATTTCAATACTGAATGGTACGATGGAGTTTGTACATATCCCGGAAAACATTTCGATTGCGAGAATCAACTAATCTTTAAACAGATATTAATTTTCCAATACTTTTACCTTAATTTTTCGGCCTTTAGGTGTCACATCAAACACAAATATCTTATTTTACTCCTGGAACCATCTGGTCTCGAAACCCCATCAAAATCTGACCAGTAGGCCATGAATCGCGTTAAACGAAAAACAGGTACTAATTTGTGGACACTTGTATAATTATTTCTGATCTCTTCGACGTCACATCAAATGTATCCTGTTTTACCCCCGGTACGGCGAGCTACAGGTATGTATTATTTCTAACCTCGACAAAATCCGACAAGTAAATTCCATTCATATGGTCAGAAATAGCGGTGCAAGTTGGGGTGGAGGTTTACTGTCACGATATGTAGTACATAATTTCATTTTGCCCTTGAAGTAAATTATATAAATGAAATATGTTGTCACGAGAAGACTCCTCAGTGGCTTAGTTTTGGTCTACATTTAAGGCAGCCGACTGTAAAGTTTCATAGTACAGGGATGAGGACGGGCGTGGAGTCTGACCTGTTTGAATAGTGCCTTCTTAGCAACAAAATAGTCGAAATCTAGAATTATCCCTTGCATAGTAATGGCAAATTTTCCTCCAGTGTTATCTTCTTTCCCCAAGAATGCATCGCAGTTCCATTCTTTTAACGTAATGGCCAGTACGTTTCTTTGCCTTGTTTTTTCCTCCGCTGTAATGTTTGTGCCAGCATGTTTTCAGAAAATGAGGCGGGTAAGAAAAGAAATTTACGTAATCCTTGGCTGTTCATTCGTTACGTAAGCGTTGGAAGAAATGTTTGTAATTTTCTCCTTACATCTTAACGAATTCAAGATAAAAGCAAGGAGTGCTTTCATTTTGAAAGGAGGGAAGCGGTAATTTACTATCGTTCGGATTCTTATTTCTTAATACAGCGGTGAAATGACACTGGAATGCGGTCATGGGTGTGATAATTAGACAGACGATTTGGTAATTTTTGCTTGCTACTTGTTTGGCGACGAGTTGGATATTAAAACTTTCATCGGAAACAAGTTGAATGCCGTTTAGATACTTTAGACTACTGGATCCACAATTGTAACGTTTGTGGGCACTCGCCAGCTGCGTATGGACGATATGGCTGGCGCTACTGTCCGGAATACCAGTGAGCGTATCTGTCACTCCCGCAGCTTTGACGTATTTCGCATAAACGGCAGTCGTAACATCGTAAATATGTCTCTTGCGGCCGCTTATCTGCCCTCTCGAAGAAGGCTTGTGTACGCGAGTACTGACTGTTGCCTACGTTCACAGTAGCTTTTACAAGTATCGAGATAATGATGAAGTAAATTATTGACGGAGCAGCTTGTTTTCATAGTATGAAAGCATTTTTTTAAAAAAGTTATTTTAAACGACCATAAAATTCTCGGCACTACTTCTCCGCTAGTTAGATACGATTAAATTAGAGAATTGTTTAATATATGACGATAGTGTATAATACATCAGAGCTGTATTCTTTGAAGAATTTGATGACAGGGAAGGTCTTAAACTGTTTCTTTCTTTCACTAACACTGAACATTTCGCATTTGTCAAATTCCTATTTTCGCTCTAATAAAAAAAGGGTGAGGCAGGCTTTCGCAATGAATTTTAAATTTTAATCAATGAAATTATTAACTGGCTAATACTGTAGTGATTTTATTTTAGTCTTAGTTCAATAATGAACTAGTTTGACATACGCAATCAATACTAGGAATGGGGTCTCTCTTATTTCAGTAAATAAGCGTCCTTGATCAAATATGTTAATTATGCGATTAATTAAATGGTCGACTCTCTCGACATGTACGCTACTTTATACTACCGCCTGCAATCCATGGCGAACCAATCATTTGTTGACTACTGAAGTTGATTGCACCGTCGTGTTTGTTAGATTGCTGAATAGCTAAAAATATCACCACAAAAGAAAAATAAACTTTTCTGCTCACAAATAAAATGTTAAATTCTTGAATAATGTCTTGTTTTCAATTAAGTAGAATCGGCATTAACAAGGGTTGAACTGGATTCATTTCCGTCGTGTCATTTATTCTTGAGGTTGTTCTCTAATCACTTAATTTCACAATTCACATAAATGCAATCCACATGCAGCTTCTTGTCAAATTTTACTGCTAACGAGACTGACGCGAATACACTCGCTATATTTTCTTACGACCGAGCGTGGTGGGTGAGCGTCAAGGCTCTGGCTTCGCATTCGGGAGGACGCCGGTTCCGGGCATCCAGATTTGGGTTTTACATGGTTTCCCCAAATCACGCCAGGCGAATGCCGGGATGCTTCGTTCAAAAAGGCCATGGCCGGATTCCTTCTCGTTCCTTGTCCCCAGTCCCATCCCGCCTCTAATGACCTCGACGTCGACGAGGCGTAAAGCCATAAGTAAAAAAAAAAATATTTTTACGTCACTCTTCTCCTCCAGTCCCATCCCGCCTCTAATGACCTCGACGTCGATGAGGCGTAAAGCCATAAGTAAAAAAAAAAAAATCTTTTTACGTCAATCTTCTCCTCATGTCATAGGCCAGCCAGTTTTTCAATAAGTAACAAAGATGATACATAGAAAACGTCAAAAACCTCTTAATAAATTATAATTTATATAATTATAATAAATTATTATGTGCTCTCAGTTCTAGATTGTTCTTCCTCAAAAATATTATTACGTGCTGGCATTGAAAAGCGATTTTTTTTTAAAAGTAATAGAAGGAAGATCAGTCAAGAATGTAGTTGAAGAAACTACGAAGCAAAGAAAAAAGTATCCAAAAATCATCTACGATTTCAGGGTTCTTTGCCTTCTAAATAAAAAAATAAAAAATGGAACCCTTATGGATTCGCTCAATTGTTCACCGGTCACTCCCCGATTTCTTAGGAACCCTTTAATTTAGAAATTTATAATTGCGCACTATTTTAGTTCCTACTAACGTATTAAGAAAAATTTTGAAAAATCATGGTGGAGGTTGAAATAATTTCTAACAGTTTAGTGAGAGCCTAAGAATATACCCTTTATATAAGCCTCATGGTTATCAAATGAAAGCTAGCAGTCCACTATCAAAAATATTTGGGGTTTCCTTTTTATTCCACCATTTGTACAAGCTTTTGATGAAAAAGCATTAAAAGATACTATCTCCTTGCATTTCCGAAACTACTGGTTCCTAAGTTATTTAAAAAACTGCAGTGTTATATATAGCGTATACTGTAATCTACAACAACTCTAAAGCAATTCTTCCAGAGAATATGGCTTTCGCAAAGTAACTAACTGTGCAATTTTGACAAATTCAGAACACATTTTTTCGATGAGTCATTTGTATCTTTCAATCAAGAATTCCTTGAATCGAATGATAAATATGCAGTTAAAACAGTGTTCCTGAAAATTTTCTAAGACCCTTATTTTGTGTGTGTGTTTGATTTATGTACATCGTTTGAAAGGTTATTTCACGAAACGTGTAATGAACTCCATTTATAAATAACTTTTTTAGTTTTTACTTTTTGCTGAAATTTATTACATGTTCTGTGTAGGGACTCTCAGTGCGAGTAAATACCTCGCACTTGTCAGTGGCAGTGTTTTCTCGTTATTGCTGTATGAAACTGCACAGAACGATGATATTAATATAATTTGTATTCGAAATGTACATAAATAATTTAAGATTTTACGACAGTCCGAAAATATTAACGAAAAACCTACGTGGATTGGGCAGTCCTCTGGCGTTCTTCGCAATTTTCTCTCTTCGGTTGTTGTGGGATTAAAATTTTTAAAACTTTGTAATTTAACGTTGTAACTTTTTTATCTGTCAATAAACCAAATTTTCCGTTGATGGAATGCTGTGTAAGTTGTTTCTCTGGTATATCGTTATTCCCTTGAAATAACGTAACATTTACCTCATGGCGAGAACAGCTATTGGTGTCCTTTGGTTCATGTGTAATTCCCTATGGGTTTGACACTAAAAATAAGATAGGAAAGGGAAAGATGACCCGTCACTTACCACAGATGAAGGCAGGAGGGCGAGATGAACACGTAAAAAACACAAAAACAAACAAACATTGCACAATATTCCGGTGAGAAACCTTAGTAGTGTGAGAGGCGAGATATATGGCGGGGAGAAAGAGGTGATCACATACCCGACCCCCCACATTCGGGTTGTATGATCTAGTCCGACAACTCTTCTTCCACATCAAAAATAAGTCTTACAATAGTCTTGAAGAAAGGTTTTGTTACTGTGAGTTATTGGTATCAAACGGTTAGTGATTTATCTGATAACTAAGTAACTGAAACGTGCTATTTTCAGCAATCCTTTTGCTGTTGGCTAACCATTGTTAAATAAGCTGCACGCTTATATAGGTGGCATTGTCAAAATAACTTAGCCTCCTAGTTGACTGAAGCCAAGTTGCTGTATAGTAGACGGTTCGACGTGCTAGTGCGGACTAAAACTAATCAGTGGATGTTTATTTCGAAGCATTCGGCGCGAAGCAGCAGTTGCGCTGTTCGTGCTACCTCGGTCGACTGGCATGTTTTACATGGCGGTCGTTGCGCCACTTTTATGTGGGCGGAGCCAGCCTTTTAAACTCCGCTACCCGTAATTGCTCGATTATACGGCAGCACAGCAATACGGACAGCGTGGCAATGCAGGGCCAACTTTTCTTCATAATTGGCCGTTGCTATCAGCTCAAACGAGTTTTCAAACGAGCCGAAATCAGTGGCGTAAAATATCGCTTTCGATTTGTAACCAAGTGCTACCAGTGGATAGTGTTTCTTAGCGGAAGTGTACAATTGGAGATATGTTTTCCCTCATACAAACAAATGTAAACTACCGTAATACGATGCAGCCAATTTCCAGGCCCTTCGGTGGCAGAGACCATACAGCCACTCTAAGTGCAATCTTCTGCATGTACAAAAGTTTAAGTATACATAGTTCATAAAATTACTCATAAGTACATTCATCCCAATTTACTGGCGTTTCAGCTCACACAGTTCATAAAATAAATTTATCCTAAGTAAAATCATCTACATATAGTCATTTTAGGCTTCCATAGTTTATTTTACTTTATAATATGTGCAATCTTTTGGGAATACAGTTAATTCAGCTTACGTAGTTCATGCGTTTTAACCAGAACCAGGGTAGACGAATGGACCATCAAAATTCAATAACCTCGTTTCTTAAATATGATATAACATAGCCCTTGGCTGCCGCTGGCCAGTAAGAAGATTAAAGTTTGTGGTTAGAGGGTTTCCAATGTTGGGAGTTCTCTCATCATTTTGTCCTGATGCTGTTTACAATTTTTGCACTAGAGTACCATATGGTTAATGACAATCAAAGTGTGGAGATTCTGGAATCGCTATCCGTTGAAGATGACTTGGGAAGTTGCGTGAAGGTATCGGCATATGGATGTTATGGTAAAAAGACGTTTATTGATATCATACTTGTAAAACCATGGCTTTGATGTATTTTTGGTTTGATAATTCTGTAATGTAAACCTGCAATACTTTTTGAGTAGTTTCACTCTTCTTGCCACGTCTCCATTACTTTTTCTTTGATACTGGGTATAGTATCTGTGCCCGGAAGTTTCACGTCGTCTTATATGCATAATAAATGTATAGTGGTTGTACTCCATCATCTATTGCTTGCTTGCTTAGCTGTCTGTATCTGTTGTCGCACTGGCACCTCCAAGAAATTGAAAAGAAAGATGATGTAGATATCTGTCAAGAGGTCCATTTTGACATAGCGTGCCTTAAAAGTCCCGCAGCAGTGAAATAGTGTGCTGGTTCCAGGGTGTATTTCTCCAAACATATATTCCTATTTTTTTTCGGATAGATCTACAAGTAACTGCACATCTGTTTCCATGTACTGACTTTCATATTCAACCAAGATATAATTCTGGAAAACCAGCGATGATGTGTCGCGTGTTCGTAATTAGCGTCTGAAATTTCCTGCTCTTGCCAACAAACCCAGCTCATTGCCTTTCTCTTAGATGTGGCGTACCGTAACACATGTAAATGTTGATTCCTACTCATACATTGCAAGAGGAGTCCACTCCTTTTAAATTTTATCGCCTTTTTTGGCAGTTCGACGAGATAGCCTGCTACCTATATGTTTCACTTAAATCTATTTGAATCTGATGAGATTGGACTCAATGCTCAAACGACGTGGTATGTTTCTGGATTTTGGTTAAATAAGAGGTGTTGACATGGGATTTGTACGTATCCAAGGGTTCTATCAAACTTTCAAAGTCCGCATGAATGACGAATTATGCACGCTGTTAGTTCACAAAATGCTTGAACTTGAAGGTGGGTTATATCCATTGTGATGATATCGACCCTCGAAAAATCAATCTTATGGCAATCAAAGATCTGTTTGTGTAAACATTGCAGAGATCTATCGCATATGCGTATATTACGATGTTAGTAGCTTGGATGGACGTATCACGTTTCCAGCAATAATGAAATTTACCGGTACCATATGTAATCATCTACATATTTGCTCAAGTTTGTCCTCAGTCTGGTTTAGGGTTGTGACAGCTATGTATCTATATTAATTAACGGGTTCCAGATCGAATACATTCGTTATATATTTTGATTTTCAAATTTGGAAATATGTGGCAAATTAACTGCCTTTGATATCGAGGGGGGAGTTGGAGCATACTTTCTTATACACTGAAGAACCGAAGAAACTCGTACGCCTGCCTAATATCGTGTAGGGCCCCCGAGGGAACGCAGAAGTGCCGGAGCACGACGTGGGCATGGACTCGACTAATGTCTGAAGTAGTGCTGGAGTGAATTGACACCGTGCATCCTGCAGGGCTGTCTATAAATCCGTAAGAGTATGGGGGGGGGGGGTGGAGATCTCTTCTGGACGGCACGCTGCAAGGCATCCCAGATATGCTCAATAATGTTCATGTCTGGGAAGTTTGGTGGCCAGCGGAGGTGTTTAAACTCAGAAGAGTGTTCCTGGAGCCACTCTGTACCAATTATAGACGTGTGGGGTGTCGCATTATCTCGCTGGAATTAGCCAAGTCCGTCGGAATGCACAGTGGACATGAATGAATGCAGGTGATCAGCCAGGATGCGTACCTACGTGTCACCTGTCAGAGTAGTATCTAGACGTATCGGGGGTCCCATGTCACTCCAACTGCACACGCCCCACACCATCAAAGAGCCTCCACCAGCTTGAACAGTCTCCTGCTGACATGCAGGGTCCATGAATTCATGAGGTTGTCTCCAGTTGTCATAATTCCTCTTCAAGCGGAAGTATCGATATGCGATATGTAATCGTCACCGGATGCTGAACATGACCGGTAGTATCGATATTCGATATGTAATTCGATACTAAAGTAGAACGCAAATAAGAGAGGTGTTTTCTATTGGAAAACAGAATTTTGTAGAAATAAAAAAATTAATATATATTTACATCATATTTGATCGAATTATAAATGCAGAGAAAGTGGAAATTGATTGGGGAAATTAAAAAAAATATGGCGGTACTACTCTAGGAGAGATTTTGATATTAACGATTTAGAAGATTACTTAACGCCAGATCTTGACACTCAAAGCAATAAAAGTAGGAATTAATGAAGGAAGTGGTAAGAAGAATTTTGACGTCGATTGAAGTTTCAAAACTAATGTACCAGTATGTTACAGTTTGTTGATATTTTCCCATTTACAAGTAAAAGGGGTGGTAGAAAGAAATTCCTAAACGGTCTGTACAAAGTAACTGGGACTGAACATAAGTAAAATTTAAGGACGAAAGAAACTATCGCTTGCTGTGCCACTGCCAAGTAACCCCCCCCCCCCCCCCTCCGTAGTACGTAGCTTTTTTTCTCTTTTGATCCCAGAAGACATTTTGTACTATTTTCTCCTGGCAGACTATTGTAAATTACATACGGGGATAATTAAATGGTATTCACATGCTGTTGTGTGATCTGCACCTCATTTTAATTGTGAAAAATGATATGAATGGAAAGCTACGTGGCCTGGCTCGGAAAACCCCATCCCCCCACGTAGCGCAGCGTAGCCTTCCCTTCCAGCCAACCCCCCCTCCTCCCCTTTACACCGAGCCACGTAGTTTATGGACGCTCCATAGTCTTTTTAAATGTGGTTACAAATGCATCCACTGTTTGACTTTGGTCTCAGATTGCCTGTTGCACAACATAGGAATCATCTCCTGCTGTAGTTGACCGTGGTTGACTACGTTCTGGTCCTGTAGTTTGAAAAGCTCCCCATGCACGTGAAACAATGCGATGAGCAATAAAAAAATCCTGGGTTACACTCGTCACACTTCGTCCTTCTTCCAGGCTCCCAATGATTCTTCACCACCGAGTGGGGTGGTGTAACGGTTAGCGTTCTGGCCTCGCATTCGGGAGGACGGCGGTTCGAATCCCCGTCCGGGCATCCAGATTTGGGTTTTCCATGGTTTCCCTAAATCACTCCAGGCAAATGCCGGGATGCTTCCTTCAAAAGGCCATGGCCGAATTCCTTCCCATTTCTTGCCCCCATCCTTGTCCCCCATCCTTGCCCCCCATCCTTTCCCGTCTCTAAAAGACCTCGATGTTAAAAAGAGACGTAAAGCAGTTACAAAAAAAAAAAAAAAAAAAATTCTTCACTGCGTGAAGTAATCCAAAAGTCGTCTCCCAGTCATGTTGCAATGAAGAGCACCACTCCAGTGTACCGCAAGAGCTCGCTGATTCACTCGCACTGCCTTGTTCCGTCCCTTCAACTGCTTTGTGTTTCGGGGCCAGACATATTTGGCGCTAGAGTTGCGTTGACCTCACGCCATGTAACTTCCAGTTTTCTGTGCGCATATGGGAGACATTTAGCAACATACCTCCACATTTTCATTCATTTCCACCAAATTTTTATTATGTTATATTACTTTATCTATCTCATCCTTAAAGGTTTTGCACCCGGTCACGACGTGCAGTGGTAATTAGGTGCAATAGAAATAACGATAATAAGGATAAAATTTGAAAGTGGAACTATAGATAAAATAAAAGAGAGGTTATAGTTGACGGCGTTAGGCAAAATTAAAACAAACTTTGGGAGTAGAAAAAAGAAAATTCTTCAAAAGCAGAAATCTATTTGAAATCAAATTGAGCTGAAGCGCAAAGAATTTCATAAATTTTAGGCAACACGACAATATTTAGAAATGAAGCCAATCTTTGACAGGTTTGAAAGGAAAATGTCTCAATGTTTCGGTACCGAAGATTGTATAAAAGTCGACCGATAATGTTGATCTTCCTGTTTGCAAGCCACAAGGAGGATGGAGATAAATTGCTCAACTTAATTAGTCTGGACCTGGTTGGAAGGGCGGGGATGTTTTTGGATGGCTCTTACATAAATAACATGAGTCATCTTACGGCGAGGGTTTCGTTATTTCAAGAATGGAGGTTACAAATGAAGGGGGAAAAATGTCATTCGTGTACTGAGGATACAGTGTTTAGTGGCTACCAGGATGTCTAAGATAGTGGTATCAATAGAGAAACTGATGCGGACGGAAAATTTTTTTTTCTTCTCTTACATAGTTATTCCTTTTTTAATCAAAATTTGCCTTTATCCAATATCTTTAATTTTTTCCATCTTTATTATTGAAGTAATTTATTTTGAGTGATGTGACATTGTACTGATGGTTCGGTAAATTATACATTTGTGCTGCTAGTCTCTTTTTCAAGAAATCAAGATTGCTTACATAGTAAGAAAGTAAAGCTGAAGGGACGAATAGCAGAGAAACTCGGATTGAAGTAATTTGAAAAGTGTATTATAATTGGTACATAGAGGCTAATAAATTAACGTGGCAAACAAGAAGCTACCTTATCTAATGATGTGAGAGACTGACTAGCGGATGGCACCAGAAACCCGAGTAAGATGCAGCTTTCGAGAAACACAATGAAACTTATGTTGGCATTTAATATTTATTCTAAATTATTTTTAGCCGAATGTAGACAACATTTCAAGTACTTGCCTTTTTTAAAGTTTTATGCAATTCACATTACACAAATTCACAACAGAAATTCCGACATTCGAAGATGCTCGCGCCGTCTCCCAACAACTATCGTAACCACATTGGTGACACGCGGTTGGCAAATACGGAGAGTTATTCCCCATTTCTAGAATCCCTGTATGTCCTGCTGATGTATTGCTTACATTGCTACATTGTTGTTAAGAGTCCTTTTGGAGGCACGAGTCCATATATACTGTTAGGGGGACACTTTTTTTTTTTTTTTTTTTTTTTAAATAGTGCTTTGCATATAAGACTTTAGTGTACTAGAGACGCGCACGGAGTGGCGTTGTTTTGGTGACGGGGTTGACACACCTGTTGGCGGCGTGTTGCGCGGGGCCTTGCGGGCCGTTCTGCCCCGCTGCCGGCTATTTCCAGCACGCGCGCCAAAATTGGCCGCTTGGTCGTCGGCCGGTCGGTTGCCGGGGACCGGCTAGCCTCGGCTCTGCACCATTGTCACGCGCAAATCGTTTCTTGCGCTTTCTCTACATGTCACCTCTAAATATTACCTTGTATCGAGTTCGTTGGAGTCACTTGACTTTAGCCATATCGAAATGTTACTGATGTTTTTGGTTTCGCGATTGACTAATGAAAGTCAGCGGCAACGACACACTCAAAATCTGTTAATGTTTTACGACTGCCTCGTATCTTCAATTTCACTTACAGGCGTGCGAAACTAATGAAGCAACCAGAACAATAAATCAAAAACAATAAATTCCGTTAGTTGACCAGAACTAAGAATTTAAACACGGAAAAGCGCGGTAAATTCATGTGATTGTAATTGGAATTAATATTGACTCAAAAAGAACTTAGTAGTTGGTAATTATCAGAATTAACCGCTGTTATTCGCCTTCTGAAGACTGACGTAATTAAAATATTTCATCAAGTTTGATTACTCTTCGAATTCACTCGGAATAAGATTTGAAACAAAAAGTCTTAAACTACATACGAAACAAAAATATTAAAGTGCTTAGGAAACATTACGGCGACTGTACGGTTCTGTCTCCGTGCCTTTCTGCAGTCTTTAACTATCAATGTAATGGACGAAGAGTGTGTCGATCCAGGGGCTACGCTCAGGAGGCCCCCATGCGCACCTCAGGGGGCCCCCGCGCACATTTGAGCGCCCCCACGCGCACCTCTGGGGGGCCCACGCGCATCACGCGTACCACGCGTCTTCACGCAAACTGGTGACTTTTTTTTTTTTTAGCTCTACCGTCGTCTAAGAGGGCCCCTGAGACACAGAGAGCCCTTCACTGCTCAGGGGGGCCCCCAACCACTGCTCAGCACCGCAAGCACAACTAAGGGGTGTCCTGACTCACCTCAGGGGGCCCCTACCAGCAACACAAAGCAAAAAAAGGTCTCCCAACTGGCCTGAGGGCCCAAAATAAATGTTTTGCACCGGGGCCCTTGTTGACCTAGCTACGCCACTGTGTCGATCTATGAAAACGGTGGCATACGAGACCAAATGCAAGTTTACACACACAACGATTTTGGACGTCAGTTGTCCTGCAGGTTGAATTGTCGTGTGGTTCTGTTTTTAAGGCATCTGACTGGGACTGGAATGTCCACAGTGAGATTCTCGGTCCTAGCTGGAGTTTTCAAAGGGCCTTAGCTTGCAGAGCTTGCATTGTATATATGAAGTAGCCAGAACGCTTTCATGGTTCAAGTCCACGCTAACCGGTACGTCCTCTGTACCAGGTAGGAATACCGGGTTAGGATAAGTTTATGCGATAGAGGTGCAGTGCAAACCTGGTAAGAAAAGTCACAAAAACCATATATAATTACCTACTTACAGTTAACTTACAATTTTTCTTTGGCCTATGTTATCGTTGAGAACTTAGTTGAACCTGTCATCTAAATCGTAAAGTGAAACAATAGGAAGGTAAAGGTCACGGGGCACCTACGGTTCGTGCCGCTTCCAGATGTATTCACCGTGGTAGAGTTCCGCACTCCCACTACAACCTTCGGCACCAGGAAGATGTGACGGGTTCAACGTCACGCTGTGAATGTTCTTTACCTTCCTGCGAAGTTTTCTTGATGGTACTCATTGGACAGTAGGCTGAATGCGCCTGGAAAGCCGCTCCGGAAGTTTAGCTTCGAGGAGAAAACCTCGGCTTTGGCGGAGTTCGAACCTCGATCGTCCGGCCCTCAGTGAGACGTTCTACCGCCTGAGCTACGCGGATTGAACATGCGAAAATATTTGAAAAAATATCATCATTCCTTAGCTCTTCAAAAAGCGTGTACAATATAACTATTTGTTCTGCTCCTTGATTGTTATGATGCTTCCAGAGAAGCCTTGTTCAGTGAATATGAATTCACTATTTCCTATAATTTTCCCCTGCATCATTGCAACACACTGTGATATGAATGACGTCAACATGTATACTGAGCTGAATCAGAAGTAAACAATCTTTGCGTGTGGAAGGTAGTAGGTCTAATTAACGTAATTCCAAAACCGTTTAGTGTGAATAGAGCCTTGGAACCGAATTCATTAAATGCAGTTCACTTAAATCAAATTGAGCCTGAACATAGGTCTGAAAATCTGTCGACTAAATTCATCTAAAGAATGGAAAAGATTAAAAAATGAATTGAGCAAAGCGGGTAAAGAAACGTTTTAGACATAGGAAAAGAAGCTGACATAAAATCTTGAGAGGGGGGGGGGGGAGAAATATTAAAGGTTGAGAAGATACAAAAATGCTCAAAAGTTAAACCATGAAAATGGCAACACAGTTATTTTGAAAATCAAATAAACAAGAAGGGAAATGACTGCACGAGAAATTTAATGACTCCGAGAAGGAACTCGTTCTAAGATAAGTAGATGCGACATTTAAATCGTCAGAATTTTCAAATAACGGAAAGGAGAAAAAACTAAAAATTTAGTGAAATTATTAGATCTACACACTTAAAGAAAGGAGAAGTGACGGACAATGTATGACTCTGCATGCACCAAAATTAGAAATGGGCATACGAGTGTAATATGCGAAGATTAGTAAGGATAGGGAGAGGAGGATTGCTTCTAATCAGTGGAGATAATGAACACTGAATGCGGAGCAGAAATAGTGTGAAATGTTTAAAGTAGAAAAACGGATCTGTTAATTTCTACTATTGCGATCTGACACTAGATGTATCAATGCGTAGTTAAAAAATGTCTGACCCAGTAGCGAATAAAGTTAAGAAAAATTTATATTTATTGGCTTATCATAATTTTAACCATTGATCGCTAATGGCCGATTTGTTGGGATAATTGTACTAACATGCATGAAAGGCAGTGTGTGTCGTGTTTATCGTCCTCCCTCAATGATAGACATCACCCGGGGCCAGCGTTGTTAACCAGGTTAAACACCTCGCGGAATCCATCAAATTGTTGAGTGTGGAAGCGTAATGGATTGCGGGTGTGCCCCATGCTAATAAAGTACTGGTCATAGCGGTAACACGATCATGCTAATCACATCGGCTAAACTCACGTAGCGTTAGCCACCATCTGCAGAAAATCACCAGTTGTGTTACACTTCAGAGACCAGCATTGCATAATCGCAAATGCTTTCAGTAAGGAAACGGTGGAGTTCCCTTACACACATAATCACGTAGATACTGTTTTTGCGATGAGCGCAAGTAGGTCCGATATGGTTTAAAATTATACGACAGGTCGTTTTTTCGCAGATCGCTGATAGCAGAGTTTGTAAGATAAAAAAGATTTCGATGTTATAAACATTTTGTATGATTATTGGTCTGATAGCTTTTTATCCTATTTTTTGCATTTATTTCCCCTCTACATATTATTCTAACTTTTGTGAGAAAAATCCTGTAACAGTATACACGTAAAAAGAGACTGAAGTTTTTTTGTTCCTTCCCAAACATTGAATTTCTATGTTGTTGGCGAACTTAGAGCATATAGTAGTAAAATCGCGTTTCATTGTTCTTGTTAGCCTGCAGTCTCACGGATAATATTAATAATGGTGTAACTGATAATGTGGCAATGTGTGACTGGTAGGAGGAACGTGAGTATACGGTTCGGCGACCCACTGGGTTCGAATCCGCATCCAGCCTTCCAGATTTTAGTTTTCCATGGTTTCCCCAAACAACTATGGTGAATGCCAGGATAGTTCCTTCAAAAGACACTGCCCGAATTCCCAATTCCCAGACCTCACCCGCATCTAATGATCTCGACGTCCACGAGGCGTAAAATCATAACAAACAAAAAAATCCATGACCTACGCCTCTGTTCAGGCGATAATAAGATGTTATCAACATAATATGGGTAATTAAACAAAACAAATCGCCCTAACATTTCGTGCATTCATTGTATGTTGAAAAATTGGTTGGAGAATAATTTAACCTTTTTTTTCCTGTTGTGGTTGTTTTTACACTAAATAACAGACACCGCCGTCCTAGATAAAAACCTATTTCGATTTACGGAGTATATTTTGAAGGTTATCTGTCTATACGTGGGACAGACGTTCCTCCAAATAGACATTAGTTTCTGAGATATTCGTATACTGAAATCCCAGTGCACATTAAATAGTGAATACGAATAACAATCAGCGTATTCCAGTTGACAAAACTAGCGGCTGATACTCCGCAGATTCCATTAGTTTTTCCAACGAACCATTTTTTTAAAAAATTTATAAAAAAATAATAAATAGGTGAAACGAGCAACACACAGATTCAATACTTTTATAAAGTAGCTGGGTTCACCGAAATCATCACGTTCAACTCTTCGTTTTTGATGTTTTTTCTTTCGGCATAAGCATGTCAACTGCGTCTTCGTAACATGCCTTAGCATGTGAGGACGTAGAGATGTAAATTGGTTAAATTCGCCTCCAATAAAATAATTTTATTACTCTTATTGGTCAGTTCTGCTTCACACTATTAGTTCTTGCTTCTTGTAAGGATAAAATTAAAGTAAGCGTATGAACAACGAATGTGTACAAGTATTCTTAAATAATAAGTGCAATATTAAATGATGATTGTTGAATAAAGAAGATATACATCTCAGCGTAAAGAACATTTAGCTGTGGTGAAACATTGCCACGACGTTTTAAGGAGGTAGCTGAAAAAAATAAAAGAATTGTGTAACTGTTCTTTAAAAAAATATTGAAAAATCGTTGTTAAAGAGACTGACTATACACCCAATATATGAAGTAAGTAATAAAAAATAAAGTTTCGTTATGAAGTCAACAAATTTTAAATTCCTTAATCAGAGCAAAATAAATGGTTGTGATAGTACTATTTAAATTGGTGGAGGGAGTGTTTTATTTACAGGTTACCAAGGAGAGTAATCAGTGTAGGGTGAAGAGCTATCTTTAGCCAATTCAGGTGCACTGAATTGCACAATGAGCTCGATCGACAACGGAAGAAAGGACTAAATGAAAGGTGAAGCAGTCTTTCTTTATCATGTCATTTTGAATACTGCCAAAAGGATATCCTTACAACGTACTAAATAAAATGACGGCTGATCAAAAAATTACGATTAATTTGAAATTAAACCTTCCGCACCACTACCACAGCGTTGAGACAACTGACTAAATCACCTGTTACGTCCGCATTATACAACTTACTTCGAAACAAAAGTACGAAATAACTATAAAGGAAATAAAATTGTAAGTCTTCGCTTTTTTCTTTTTTTTTCCTTACGAAACTCTAAAAATAATTCATATTTTGAAAAAGCATTAAAAAGCTACAGTATTTATTTTTAAAAAAGATTATTTATTGAAAAAATAAGACTGTAACCGGACTCGAGTACGCACCGCCAGCACCCTCTCTTAGTGTCCAACGCTGCCGTTCGTCGACAACGTTTCTTGAATTTAACGTCTTTAAAGAATTTCCGCATGCAAATGTCTCGGAATATTTGGGAACCTAGTGTGTTGATCCTCTTGTAAGAAAATATTTGAAACATTTGATAGAGAAACAAATGGGATAATGAAATCTAAATGTCTCAGTCTTCCTTCTGCAGCTATCAAGCGCCGAACATTCCTACTCGCATTTGAAGCTTCATTGTTTATAAAGGAGTTTTGAAGTCTTTTCAATATTGTCTCTGGTGTTGGCTGCCAAAATAGTTGTGTTAAAACCGCAAGTTCCTAAATTCAAATTTGGGAAGACGAATTGTATTTGCTATGAAACAAATGTTTTTGCATAAAGTGAAGGGTTTAGCTCTGACTTTTCAGCAGTGTTTATACTCTGCAGTTCAGGCTCAACCAATCTGGATTGTTCCTTGATCTCTCTTCCAAGGAGAAACAGCTCGAGTATCCCGACTCTGTGTCGCCTGACCGCAACACTCGCTCTGGCGAAGAGAGAAGTGTCTTGCCTGGCACGCTGTTTATTGGGGACACGAGCACGTATGCGGTACCGAATATCGATGTCTTGCCGTGGCCGGTATTGCGAAACGGCATAGTAGGCCGAGCTGCGCCGCCGGCTTCACAATTCCGGCAGCGGGTCCGTGAGTCACAGCTGGCAGTGACCGGGCCAACAATAGCAGCACTCTGGAGGGTTTCTTTTGGTCAGACATTGCGAGGTCGATGGCGACAAGTTTCAAAATGCATACCGGCAGCACTATCATAACCGTGACGCCGCAATTGGATGATGGATTCTTATGTAACTCGACGAGAAAAATAGAAAGTGAAGTGTAACATTATTTGATATCTCTCTTATTTCTCAACATATAGACTGTCAAAAATTTGTTTTACGCATAATTCCTTCAACCTTTGGCGACGTTTCTCTTCTGGTTCAGGTTGCATTTCAACCTAACCACAACCTGTAGTAAGAAAACAAAACACCCATTGTGCATGTCCAGCGTGTAGTTCCCCTTGTGTCTTTGGCGAAATGTTTTGGTTCAGATCGCATCTCGACCTAAAAACCTCAATTTTGACAAAGTAGGCCCTATATCTGGAGAATTAAGCGAGATATCGAAAACTTTTATTCTTCATTTTCGATTTGTCTCATCGAGTTATATGAGAGTCCTTCATCAAATTTGGTTTTGGCGAAATTTTCTTCTCATCCATGCCTCATTTCAACATAACCACCTTACTTTAGAGGTAGTATATCTCTAGAAGTAAGTGAGATATCAAAAAACAAAAAAAACAAAAAATCCTCAAATTCGATTTGCCTCGTCGAGTTACTTAATAATCCATCATCAAATTGCGGCGCCACGATTACAGTAGAATAGTCGATATACCCATACGTACTAACGTGAAAGAAATCGGTAACAGTACAGCTACTCGCTTCATTTTGTGAATTCTTCACCAGATTTCGAAAAATTGACATGTGAAACCCTCGGTAGTTCTGATTAATACAACAAAACGCCTTTGTGATTCCTCTCCTTAATAAGAAAGTCTGAATGGCTTCCTCGTTGGTGAGGTCCAGCCGTTACAATTAAGCTGTAATTATGAGTTAATTTTGGTGCTATAAGTTAGTTTCTGCAGCGTTAATTTGAACCCATTCATCATGATTATGGTAACCGCTGCTTTACATTCTCTATTCGTATATTATTGCTGCGGTTAGTTGCTAAATAAATCAACCGCGATAGATTAGCGAGCAGAATTGTTTGTTATAATGGGCCTTCTTTATCGTGAATGTTTGATTATCGCCGTTCAGTGCGTGATGGCTGTGACCGAAACTTCGCGCAGCTATTATGCGAGTCTCAGAAGCCGGTAGTATCCCGCCTGACACTAGCTTGCTGCCGTATCACGTCTCTAGGATAACAAAGGATGTGATATCAAAACGAAGCAATTGTGTGAATGAAGGGCTGGTCTACATCAAGATGAATATCTTGCGGCGACGTCGTTATCCGTGCGGCATGCCGGTCATGTTGTGCATCGGAAGGAAGCGGACATCTGTACATAGAAAGCTGAATATCACTACAGACCTCGTTAGGTGTACAGTGAGCGAACAGAGCCGAGTAATTAGAGCAAAAGTGGATCCCTGCACTATGCCTCCTTAGGGAGCGTGCATAAACCACGTAGCTCCATTTTGGCCTACTGTGAAACCCCCCCCTCCCACCCCACGTATCCCTAAGTGGCTTTTGCCTCTACACCTCCCTCCCCCAGTAGCTTTTTTCCCTTTTGATTCCAGAAGACATTTTGTACTGTTTTCTCTTGTCAGACGATTGTAAATTATATAAGGAGATAATTAACTGAGGGAAATAAATATTCACATGCTGTTGTGTGTTCTGTTCCTCATTTTAACTGTGAAAAATGTTATGAAAGGAAAGCTACGTGGCCTGGATCGGAACCCCCCCCTCCCCCCACGTAGCCCAGCGTTGCCTTCCAGCCAACCCTCCCCCCCCCCACCCCCTGGACCGAGTCACGTGGTTTGTGCACGAGCCCTTATCGTCCTCCTCCACAGTTCAACACAGCACTCTTCTGACTTGAAACGGTCTCAGTGGGCTTTTGACTAGAAATAAAGAAGCGGTAATTGCAAGTATTTACTTTTGGACGAGTTCTACTTTGATTTTGACCAAAGTGTTTGAAAGGAATAACATGACATTGCTGTCGGGTGGTCTCTTAAAGGTTTGTTTGGCCTCTTAATCAACAGTATGACTTAATCGCTCACTGTCGTGGTAACCCTACCCTACCTTGACCTAAGTCTATAATCCACCATTTCTCAACTTTTTTCAATCTGAGGACCAGTAATTTTACAAAAATAGTGGCGGTGACTGCTAACTTAATAGGCCTAATTTTTTTTTATTTATGTGTATATCATTAACATCTGGGACATTGTGTTGTACCACAGTAACATAATAAATCTAAAAGCTACGGAAACGCCGTTTTGAAATTGGAAATTAATTACATATTGACCAGACTCTTAATATTTAATAACCAAAAAAATAATAATATTATTGTGGGCTGGATACTACACTATACCACGTGCATAAAATGAAATCAGAGAAACGAGACCTGACAACTTTCTATATTATTATGTTACCAACCCTTCAACGTTAAGCAGCCCATCATATTTACAAGATCTCCAGATAACGATCATCAACATAATCCTTAAACGAACGTCACTTTCTTTGATGCCAGCTGGAAACGTATTTGATGAAGAGACTTGTGGGAACAATGCTGTCATATCCTGGAAATGCCAGATTTTTGCTTGGTCATTGAAATATTCATGGCTATAAAATATTTGTGCTTATAGCTCATACTCCCTTATTGCCTTATGCAGTACAAGTATGGTATCTAACTCTTTAATATTCTACCCGCCGACCGCTATCATTAAAGCGGGCCCGCAGGGGCCTGGTACGCAAGTGCCAGGTACGGGTTTGGCGAACCCGCGGTGCCCGAGCTGGAAACTTGTGAGCGCCGCAAGTTTCCCACACCGTAAACTCCTACCATGCTTCAACGACCACCGTAGGGCGTGGCGGTGGAACGTTGTGTGCCTAGGAGAACGGGGATCTTGGCTTCATCGCCCGGATCGCGAGGACGGAACAAACCTCTATAAAAAAACCCCTTAACCTCAAGGTCGGATACGTGCCGAGGAGGTGCATGGGTGAGAGGCAGATCACTCGCTAACGTACAACCTCAGGGGCACCTGCGCACCCCTGTTGTATCAGCATTCCTGTATAAAATGTTTTTGCTCGTGGGACCAAAAACGAAGTCACACACAAAAACTACAAAACCCTGCGGTACGGGTGTGCCGCAGGCTAAACCCAATACACCCAGTTCTAAGAAGCGGGTAAGGGTCGATAGCCCCCCCGCTTCTGATGGTAATAGTGACAGAAAAGTTTGTTCGCTTGCGAACGCTTTTATAGTGATGCAGAGGGTGGAAGGAACCTTTGAAAAAGTCTCACCGTTTTATATCTCAAAGGGGCTAGAGGGTCTAGTAGGGACCCTAAATTCGGTGAAAAAGCTGAGGAACGGGACGCTGCTGCTGGAAACTACAACCAGTAGGCAAGCTACCCAACTCCTTAACTGTGAGAAGCTCGGGGAGTTCGCAGTCAATTGCGAACTCCACAAATCCCTGAATAGTTCCAAAGGCGTTGTCACCTGCCGTGACCTGATAGACATAGGGACCGAGGAACTCGTTAAGGAGTGGAAGGAACAGCAAGTGGTCGAGGTACGTCAGATCACACGAAGGGTTAGTGGCAGTATTGAAAAGACTGCCACCTTCGTCCTGACGTTTGACACTCCAGTACTACCCAAGAACATAAAAGCAGGCTACATCAACCTGAACGTCCGTCCGTATGTTCCGGACCCGATGCGCTGTTTTCAGTGTCAGCGGTTCGGACATACGACGGCGTCATGTAAGGGCAATCCCACGTGCGGTAAGTGCGGCAAGGGGGCACATGAGCCTGGAGTAAGTTGCACGCTACCACAGGTGTGCGTCAACTGCTCCGGATCGCACCCGGCCTGGAGTAGGGAGTGTCAAGTGTATCTTGAAGAGCGCAAGATACAGGAGTTGAAGACAAAAGAGCGGATCCCTTATGCAGAAGCAAGGAAGAAGGCCAAGTCGCTCGCCGCTCCAATTTTTGGAACTAGCTTCGCTAAGATGGCTTCAACTCCCGTCAGGAAACAAAGTACTGCTACCCAGACGTCCGTTGCGGACATGAGCACCAGCACAAAGTGCTCATGTGAATGCAAATGCGGTGCCAATCCCGCAAAGGTCGTAACATCGAAGACCGCGGACGTCGGTAGTAGTACGTCTGCGACCTCGACTACTCCAGCAGCAGTCACTAATAGTCCACCACCACCAGCAGCAGTAGCTGTCAAAGTAGCGCCACCTCCAATTCCACCGCGCACTTTGACAGTTGTAGCATTACCATCTGCTACATCTATAAATGGAGGTAATCAGAAGATCCGGGGCCCGAAGTTTAGGCGGACGGACCCGACTCAGTTTATCAAATCTCCCTCTTCGTCCCCTCCCAGACTACCTACTGGCAGGGAGAAGAAGGAAAAGAGGTCGAGGAAAAAGAAGGTGAAGGAAGTAGTGGATGAGGAACCTGAGTCGGAGACGTCTGACTCTTCGGAGCCGGAGGAATCTTTAATGCTGGTGGACGAGACTGGTCCCGTTCCTCAGCAGATGGAGACTGAAAACCCACCCGAACCGGGGCGGGTGAAATTAAATCGGTAGGATGGCTCCCATACTCCAATGGAACATTAATGGTTTTGTGGCTCACAAAGAGGAGTTACAACTCTTAGCACGGTCTGATCCATTGTGTCTCTGCCTTCAAGAGACACACTTCAGACCAACACATCAACCTGTGCTAAGAGGTTTTGACGCATACCGAAAGGACGACACCGAGGGTGATCGAGCGAAGGGGGGAGTGGCGGTGTTTGTACGGAACACTGTCCACTCAGAACCTGTAGCTCTCACCTCTCCGTTACAAGCAGTAGCAGTGAAACTGTATGGACCGGTGCAACTCACTGTATGCTCCATATATCTACCGCCGGGATCACCAGTTGATTGCGGTCAACTGGCTGACATCATGCGGCAACTCTCTCGGCCTTTTCTCCTATTGGGAGACTTTAATGCACACAACGCGTTGTGGGGTTCGACCACCAATTGCCCCAGAGGCCGAGAGATTTGTAGATTATTGGAGCAGGAGGATCTGTGCATCCTAAATACCGGTCAGATGACACACTTCACTACTGCTTCCGGTTCGTCCTCTGCCATTGATCTCTCTCTTTGCTCTCCATCGATTGCCGACTCCGTGCATTGGGAGGTGGATCGTGACCTCCATGGAAGCGACCACTTCCCAATTTGGTTACATATAGAGTCCGAACGGAGCGAAACAAGGAACACACGGAAATGGAATATCGGCAGAGCTGACTGGCAACTTTATAGCCGGTCAGTCATACTCCAACATCGCCAGACCACCGATGACAAGGTGAAACACTTCACAGAAGTAGTTCATCGGGCGGCCGATATATCCATGCCTAGCAGTTCCGGGGCGCAGCGCAGAACGCCTGTCCCTTGGTGGAGCGATGAATGTCGTTCTGCTATTCAGGGCCGGAGACGGGCCATGCGCCGGTTTAGGTTGCACCCAACACCTGACAACCTCGCAGCGTTCCGGATTGCTAGAGCTAAGGCGCGCCGTGTGATTAAGGAGAGCAAAAAGAGATCATGGCAGAACTTCGTGAGCACCATTAACCGTTCCACACCACCAACAAAAGTATGGGAGTCAATCCGCCGTATATCCGGTAGGTACTCTCGATCGCCAGTATCTGGATTACTGGATCAGGGGCGTGTAGTCACCGACGAGCGAAGCATCGCGCAGCTGATGGCAGAGTATTTCGCTGCCATCACTTCGTCTGCCGGATTGGACCAACAGGTCCAGCAACGAAGAACATCTGCCGAAAGGCAAGTCTTTAACTTCGACTCGTCGGAATTACGGGACTACAATACCCCATTTTCAGTTTGGGAGCTGGAGTCGGCTCTTAACAACGCCAAAGACACTGCGCCAGGGCCTGACCTGATCCAGTACCAGATGCTGAGGCATCTTAACAAAGATGCTAAAGAGTACCTGCTGGGTATTTTTAATGAAATTTGGACCGGAGGACACTTCCCCGACTCGTGGAAGGAAGCAACGATGATCCCAATTTTAAAACCAGGTAAAGACAAGTTGTTGCCAGGTAGCTACCGTAGCATTGCCCTAACGAGCTGCGTCGGGAAGACACTAGAGCGGATGGTGAACCGCCGCCTCGTCTGGTGTCTTGAGTCCCGTAAACTGTTGAGCCGTTTTCAGTGTGGATTCAGGAAGTTCCGTTCCACCACGGATAACCTGATCCTACTGGAAGCGGCCATTCAAGACGCCTTCATCCGCAGCCAACACCTTGTGGGTATATTTTTCGACATAGAAAAGGCTTACGACACTACCTGGCGGCACGTTATTTTAAAACAGTTACATGAATGGGGATTTAGGGGAAATCTACCCCGTTTTTTAAAATCATTTTTATCTCGACGTTGCTTCCGGTACCGAGTCGGTAGAGAAGTGTCCGACCTTTTTATTCAGGAAAACGGTGTTCCTCAAGGTTCAGTTTTAAGTGTGACCCTTTTTGCTATTGCCATAAATAGCATCTCAACTGTTATAAGGAGGCCCATCCGGTACTCCTTATACGTTGACGACTTTTTAATCTTTATTGCATCAGCTAGCCTGATAAGCGCGGAGCGGCAGCTGCAGCTCACGCTGAACAGGCTGGATGAATGGTCAGTACACACCGGCTTTCGTTTCTCTGCCGAGAAAACTCGGTGTGTACTTTTTAGCCGCAGTAGAAGTCTTTTAGCAGTACCCCATCTCACCTTGAGGAACACCGTTTTAGGTTTTAGTGAAACCGTTCGATTTCTGGGCCTCATTTTCGACAGTAGACTTACATGGCTGCCACATCTTAAAGATGTCAAAGTCAGAGCCATGAAAGCCCTTAATGTTCTAAAGTGTCTGTGTGGCAGGTCGTGGGGCGCTGACCGCTCCTGCCTGCTACAGTTTTATAGAGCCTTTGTACGGTCGCGGTTGGAGTATGGTTGCATTGTATACGGTTCGGCACGGGACAGTTATCTACGTATACTTGATAGTGTCCACCATGCAGGAATTCGTCTCGCCACAGGTGCATACCGCACTAGTCCGATACCCAGCATTTGTGCTGAGTCTGGCGAGCCGTCGCTTTCCATCCGCCGGCGTCTCCTCATGGTGCGACACTATTTACATATTGCCACAACTCCTGGCAGTCCCGTGTACGACGTAGTTATTCATCCCAACTTAGAACGGCTTTATAGCAACCGCCAAAGAGCAACTAAACCATTCAGCTACCGTACAAAGGCTATATTAGAGGAATATGGCTTTCAGATGCCCTCTTTTTATCACCAGGGTTGGAGTAAAACTCCTCCCTGGCTTTTAAAGAGGCCCAGAACAGTTTTAGATCTGACGCGGTACAACAAGCTGTGTACCGCCGACAGTGTTTTTATCCGAAATTTTAGCGATGTTTTAAATCAGTTTCGCGATTTTACCCCGGTATACACGGATGGGTCTAAGCAGGCTAACGGAGTTGGCTGCTCAGTTGTGTTCCCTCGAGCGACTTATAATTACAAACTGAATAGCTGTTGCAGCGTATACACTGCTGAGTGTTACGCTTTGTTAAAGTCGCTCCAGCATATGAAAGTAAGTCGCGGCACGAAGTACATCATATGCTGTGATTCCCTCAGTTGCATCCAGGCTATAGGAAGCATGTACCCAGCAGATAGTCTTGTCCAAAGCATACAGGACACCCTCCGATTGCTCCAATCTTCTGGAAAGGAGGTCGTATTCTGCTGGGTACCTGGTCATGTGGGAATCAGGGGGAACGAGGCAGCTGATGAAGCTGCCAAGTTAGCCTGCACCAAGGTCAGAGTTGACTTTGATCCGGTCCCAAAGTCTGACCTTGCCTCGGCGGGGAAAAGATTTGTTTTTGACATCTGGCAGAGGCAGTGGCTGGAGGTTGAGCATAATAAGCTCCGGCTGGTCAAACCGACCGTTCAGCCGTGGAGCAGCTCCTTCCAGCGGGCGAGGAGGGATGAGGTTCTCCTTACTCGCCTCCGTATAGGGCACTGTCCTCTGACACACGGTTTCCTTCTCCGCCGAGAGGACCCTCCGGAGTGTGATGCTTGTGGCGTACCTTTGACGGTACGCCACATTTTAACTGAATGTGTGTTATTTTTAGACTTGAGGGCAGATGTTGGCTTGGCCAATGATCTGTCCCTCATTTTAAACAATGAGACCAGCAACGTGGCGAGGGTTTTAAGATTTTGTGTTTTGGCCGGTCTAGCGCCTAAAATTTTAGGCAGATCGGCCTAGTTTTAAGATGGATGGGTGGCCTCTTTACAGCCACCCATGCATGCGAATTGTTATTATTTTTTATATTGTTATGATTCATGTCTCGCTGGCCACTATACAGCCAGCGAGACGTGTAGTGTTTTTAATCCTCTTTTTAACAATCTTGGCCCCTTTACAGCCATCCAGGTGCCGTACGGTTTGAAGTACTGGTGGCTCTTTTAAAGCCACGTGTAATTTCATGTTTTATTTTAGTTGCTGTCTGTATGGCCGACCCCTTTACAGTCGACCATGCAGACAGTATTTTAGTACATTTTAAAGCCACAGTAATTGCTGGTTATTGTAAGGGCGCTAATGACCCCGACGTCGACGCGCCCTTAAACACCAATAACAACAACAACATTAAAGCGGGCCTTCAGCTTTTTGTGAGAAACACGGAATTTCGCATGAATAAAGCTAAGTTTTTTTTCCTCCTTTCGAAGTCCGTAAAAATTGTGGGCCAAGAGAACCGGAAATTATTCGATTCCCCATAAATTTAAGGTTCATGTGGACTAAGGTGACCACATGCGCTTCGGAAGGTATCCTGCTAAGCACGTCGAGAATACACTGTACACCATCACTGCCGAATACTAATTGTGTTAGTGAGGATTATCATTTGGTGAAAATAACACACACTCCCCCTGTGGATTTATGCTGAGCATGATGAAGGAGAAGCGTATCATTAAAGCTGAATCTTACCATTCTAAATTATAAAAGATCTATTATGGTGCTCTTCCCAATGCGGTGTAGGCCCTAATTGAATTTCGCACTTAAATGTAAACGAAGTAATATTGCTTGAAGTGCGTAATTTAAAGTGGGGTAGCTGCTGAGTACCAAAATTGTTTTTTTGTTCATGATGATAATTCCGTGTGGTATTTTTAGAACTTGATTGACAGCCGTTTTTCTTAATGCAGTTATCCTGCCGGGTATAGGGGACCTTCAGTTTAACATTAAATCAAAAACACAGAAGTAGAGATGGACAGGTCCGAGAATTTAATGTAGTCGGGTCCGAATGTACATCCAGCGCTGCAGACCTATATCCAGGTTCCGTGTGCGGCTCTACAATCGGGTGGGAGGAGTGGGGGGGGGGGGGGGAGCGGAGTGTATGGCGGAACTGGATGTGTGCGGACCTATATCCAGTTCAGGTGGGTACACACTAGGCGAACGCAAGCAAACATATACGGCCGAATCTGTGCGGCATTTGTTAAGAATTTACTTGTTTTCCACATTACAACGGAGGAATGCGTTGTTTGTCATTCTTTCATGTTCGCGGGTTTATGCGGTAAAAATATTTTTATACCTTCCATAAAAAAAATGAGGTAGCATTGCTATTGTGTCGTACAATATTATTTATTAGGGGGGCAAGTAGTGAAGCAAGAAGACGCAGGAGATCACATTGACTGTGGTGCATCACTTCTTTGTTCGAAAGTAGAAATGTGTATGGACTGTGCAGGGACAGACTTGATAGACGATCTTACAGCTGAAATTGGATATGGACTTTTAGAAAGTTTCTGCAGAATGAAGTCGACCGGCTTTGAAACGTTTACCTTGGTAACTTATTCTAATCCTCCACATAATTACCCAAAAAAGAGAATCTTGCCACACTCTTGTGCCTGAAATCGAGTGCCAGGTTGTGATCATGGTCATCTTTTCCCTTCCATGCACTAATTTTCATACCTACACCAATATCTTTCCATGCCTCTCCTGTCTTGCAATGAATCCCATTCTTTATCATATGTTACTGATTGCATTCTGCGATAATTTCCAGAAACTAATCTAGCAGCCCTTTTTTTGCATCCCCTCCAAGTCCTGTATTTGGTACTCAAAATGTGGGTCCCATATTACACTACCATATTAGAGCAATGGTCTGCCCAAGGTTTTGTAACCCAATTCCTTTACTTCCCTCGTACATCCCCTCATCACTCTCTCCAACAAGAGCAGAATTTAGAAACCTTTTTCTACCACCTGTCCAATGTGTCCTGCCCAGTTAAGCTTGTTATCAAATGTAATGCCAAGATATTTATATTTCATGTCTTCAGCAAGCAATTCGTAGGAATAGGGTTGGTTATATAATTCTGTTATTTTAAGGAATCCGACATAGATCACTTCATGTTCCATACAAAACAACAAAAGCGTTCTTCTTGACGTACACACTATAACTAAACCGAAAAGTGTGGTCAGCTTTTTGCTTTGATGTACCGCCTCCCGAGCGAAACCGAGCGCAGGCAAACACTGAGTGAACGTATGCGTTCGCCTAGTCACAGTGTATACCCACCCTTACGGCGGACCTGTATGGTTCCGAACCTACAGTCGGGTGAGTGGAACGTATGATGGATGTAAATCCGACCAAGGAGAACTACAGCATGCGTTATATTGTGTTGATCCATTAATATATGAAATGAAAGAATACTAAATGTGTGAATTTTGTTTTATTTTTATCTGAAACTCACAACTGTACATAATGTATTAAAATCACAAGAATCAGACTGATAATGACCAACATAAAACGAAAATTACTGTGGGCTTCTATAAGAAGAAAATTTAACCATTTCTTAGTAGTATTGCCACAAAAAAAGAAAGCAAAATTCTTTGTTAACTGGTGGTTTAAAAAAAAAAAAAAAAACTGAAAATGAAACTTTTAAAGACTAAACATTTTGAAATAATTATTAGCTTTCCATACCCTACTTAAGAAACAGTTTATTATAAATGAACAAAAATCAAAACTGCTTGCATAAGTTGGGAGTGAGAAATTATGTGAGACTGTATAGTATTTTGTTCTTTATATTATATGCGACTGTTTTGATTGAGTGTATAAAACGTTGCCGTGCGTGCTAAATTGAGTGCGATACCAGGCATTATAATTAGATGACACTAATATGTTATGTTGTGCCAGCTACTGTAACGTGGATTCTGAACTCTGAAAATGTTTATTTTATTCAGTGCAATCACAAAAAATTTTAAATTATTTGTAATTTCATTTGAGATGTGTCTGGGGATCACAGGTGCTCCGAGGACAATAGGTTGAGAAACAATGATATATACATCACCTTTTCATAAATGCATAAAATGATCACCTTTTTAACTCAGATTACGAAGTTTCGTGTGTTGTGTATGGCAACCATCTTGAAAAAAATCGTATAGAACTACTTACAAGCACAGCCGTGAGAGTAGATTGCAGTGAACGGATTTTGTTTTGATTTTTACATTCTTAGCTGTTCATGCTACAAAAAAATAATTTTTACATTAGTTTTTAAAGCCATCTCATATTTTCCGCGTCCCTGTATTTTTTTTAAAAATAAAAAAACAACTGTGATTGGCTGTCAGATTGCGCTGCGTGTAGGTCTTTATTGCAACCATAATGATCTGGAAAAATGTCGTTGTCTACCATAAATGATTCTATGTTACGAAAAATAAATTTTCAAATTATATTAAACTTCTTTGTTTATAGTCTGTGATAGTCATCAAAGATTATCTTGAAATTTCTTGTTCTGGTGTCAGTAGTATTGCGTTGCTATATTTTACAGTTCAGCGTCATTCTTTCATTTGCAAAAGGCGCTATAAATGTTGCGGTGAAGTTAGTAACGTGTTGGGTGTTGCGCGTCCAGTAAATCAGTGGACAGGGCAGTCGCGTGACGTCGGAGCCGCCCGTAACACGAGAGGCCCGCGCTCCTCCACAGTTATACATGCTAACAGCGTAAAACACAAATCTAAGACATTTGCATTAAAATTAAAAATATAGTAATCAGAACGTGAACTCGTCAGTGTTCAGAGATATTCTGTTTTAATACTGCGATCTATTCTTTAGATCTGATCCGAACTGTGACTGTCGAAATTCTGTGTCTATTTGACCTGCTATCTCCATTATATATATATATATATATATATATATATATATATATATATATATATATATATATATATTAATTTTATTATGAGGACAAAATATTTTCCTAGTGAATTACTATATTTCACTTGGTAAATTCTAAAATGACTGAACTAGTAACTTCATTGGGCGGTCGCGTAGCTAAGGCGGTAGGCCGTCTGACTGCCGCCAACGAAGCTGAACGTCCGGATCGGCTCCCCAGGACCAGTAAGCCTGCTGTCCAATGAGTACCGTGGAAAAATTCCGCTGGTAGTGTTGCATTCTTCAAGTGCCAATGTTGTGAATGCCGAGCTCTACCTCCGCCAGTACTAGTGAAAGCTGCTACTAGTTGCACAAGCCCCGTGACCTTTAATTTACCTTACTAACTTCATTACAGCAGACCGTTAATAACAAAAAGTATCATTCGTCAAATAATGCTCAGTTATACCGGAACATAAACATGCATCTAATAAATATGTCTGTCTATATAAAAGGCTACTTTTTTTACTGTGTCCGTAAAGCTGTCGTAATGTGTCCAGCCTTCGATACCTGACTAATTGCTGCCAGAGATGGTACCGCAAATCGAAGATATAGACATTATTTTTTTAAAAAAAGAATCTATTTATTTGAGCAGCTGCAACGAAATGAACTACCAGAACACCGCGTTCAACGCGTTATTTTTTACGGTTTTAGAAGTTATCGATGTATATATTTTCGCTATATTTTCTGTTATTCTAATAATAAGTTCAAAGGAATGAAATGCCAGAACTCAGCGTTCACCGCGCCATTTTTGATAGGTTTAGCGAATATATGGAAAGCCTAGACTCCAGTACAGCGTTCACACAACACGAATACGAATCAATCATATTTCGAATCATGTGAAAAATTGAGGCATGAGACGAAAAGCACATTAACAGCATTCCTAACCTGATACGTTCTTACGGTAAATATTTTTCCTCTGCAGCATCAACATTTATTGATAAGTGTTGTGTTTTAATGGCATGTATACTTATTTCTTCTCCGGGCGGTCCTTATAAATCGCACTTTTTTGTTGGAACTAGACCACTGGCCGGAATTACCAGGAACTTTCTCATTTAACTGCTAAGGTATGGCTTCTGAAGCTACTTCGTTGTGTAACCGTTTCTGTTACATATGGACTTTTACTTTTTTCATTGTTGTGCTGTCTTAATAACACACAAATTTTAACATGAAGTTTATCACCGAAATCGCCATTAGATAGTTGTAATTTTGGACGGACCTTGGTTGAAATATCACTTCAGCCGTTGTCGTTTATGTGGTTTGTAAGACTGTTTGAATGAGTGTGGCTATATGGTTTCTTAATGCGGATCATCGTTGACTTCCTTCCCTTTTATTTGAAATATGCGTATTCCCATGTCTGTAAACACTAGGAGCAAGCCTGAAGAGACTGTTTATGAATTAACAGTTCCATAAGAAGACAGAGTGTGTTGGGTGAGCGGTAATGCTTTCACCTCGCATTGGAAAGGACACGGTTTCGAATTTCCATCCGATCATCCAGATTTCGGTTTTTAATGGTTTTACGAAATAACTTCTAGTGAATGATAGGATGGTTCCTTCAAAAGACCATTCCAAAATTCCCTGCCGTTCCTTGCCTCCCCCCAGTCATTTACTGCCTTCTCTAACGACCTCGACGTTGAGAAGAAAGGTTGCGCGATAAGGCCAGCGCATCAAGCTTGCGGAGTTTTCGGGGGTTAGGTCTCCGTAAAGCCATAGTGACCTGCGGCTCTGTGGCAATTGTGTCTTCTTTTCTGATTATACTGCACGCAAAGTAGGCCTGGAGAGCCATTCCGGACATTAAATTCCTCAACATTATCGGGTATCAGGCCCCGATCGATCAGGCCGACAATCGGTGGCTTTTCCAATTGGGCTATGCAACTCCCACTTTTTTGGACCGTACTGTATCACTCAAATGGAACATCTGGTCATGAGTGGGTATAGAAAAATTTTGAAGTATGAATGGTGATAAATACGTGATTCGGTCGTATTTGTACCTTTGCGATGAGTTTATTTTGTAAGCTTTCGGTTTTAAAATTATCGCTGATTTTAGGAAAGTATACTTGCAATTACGATTAGAGTAAAGTATGTGAGTTGTGCTGTAGATTTAATTCACTATATCTAATCGTGATTAATATTAACATTACAATTACCTCTGTGACTGAGTTCTTAAGCATAAGAAAGTTTGGTGTGTCTACCACTCGATCACCGAGCTTTGGCCGTCGAGTTTACCAGTTTGTCTGCTAGCCAGACGTCGCAAAGATAGTGAACTTTTTACAGTGTTGATAATTCAGTATATCTGCAGTAATTCTGATAACTTCCATCCGTCCAGCCCGCTAGTCTTTATTTTATGCATAGACACGAAATTCTAAGTTGTTAAGGGCAGGGAAACAATTCGTTAGATAAATGCTTCTCTGTAGGCATTTGGCTCAGGTTATGAAGTTTTCGTCGTGGCGGGAGAAGTTGGGTCTATTCCTTTCAGATTGCGACTGTCACACGTGTAGGGCTTCTCTTGCCTTTCTTCTAGACATAGCTGCCCGCTAGGCCGTTCGGTGTTGACCGACATAACGTTGCACTACTTGGACTTATAAGCATTAGCTTAGTCTGCTAGTTGTTATAGGTATTAAATCCGTGAGGGAACCTTTGGTCTCCTGGTGTTACTCTGGGCCACTTATCTTAAGGTAACATAGATCAACTTTTTCGCTTGTGGTGTTGTAGTTATGTCCATAAAGAAATGCAAGGGTAAATAATAAATAGTAATTATTTTTTATGTGGTACGTAAATGTTCATAGTAACGTACCTAATGAGTTAAGTTTCATGTAGTGAATAGGACGTGTAAACGGTGGCTTTCCTGGCGTGTGATTGAAATGTAATTATTACGGTTTCGCCGCCAAATGATGGTGTTTATCACCAACCGGCGGCGAACCCGTGAAGCTTACATTAGATTTGGACTGAGTATTGAATCTGGGAGCTGCGTGCTCGTTGACACAGGGCATGGAAATGTCAGCCGTGCGTGCGGTTAACGCTTGCGCTGGGCGTGTGCGCGGTGCGTACGGCATCTTTGAAGTTCAACGAGCAATGCTCTGTCCGATTAGGCCGGCAGCTTTACGTACCGCTCGGGCGCGTTTCACAACGCTTACCAACAAATAGTATGGTCACTCTCATCATAGCGTGAATTTTGACGCCTTCCAAACCTTAAACACTGTAAGGAGGGAGACAGAGAGATTCATCTCCATCCGGTACTCCCAACCTGATTATTGATTTCAGACGATTTTCAACGGTCGGCGAGACGAATTCTGTAATCATCTCTCCGCTTTTTGCGTCATACGCTACGTAATTCAGACAGAATAATCATTTAACCGAACTTTACACGTTTCGTACATAGATGATAACACACAGTACGTTGAATCAGGTTAGCCCATGAGAAAGAGAAGCGGAAAAAAAAAGTTTTCGCCTAAAGAAATTTTGTAGCCATTTACTGTATGTCGTCCTGTCTACATCCTTTCTTGAATTATTTACCGTAGCCGCAACTATCTTTATTTTTTTAAAATAAATTTGTTTTTGCACGTTGACAAACATCCCATATTCAATTCACTAGTGCATCGGTCCTTCTGAATATTTACCATTAGTGTTGGAAACGATGTTTTTCTCCAATTTCCGTCCATCAAGTATGTTTATACGCTAATCGTTATTTTAATCAAGTAGCTACTTCATAGGTTTATAGCTTGGCGGAATCGTATACCACCTGGCTTTGATTTTTTTTTTTTTTTTCCTGCGACCATGAGTCATTTCTGTGTGTCCTAGGGTTCTTAGCTAACATTGAAATGTCGGTAGCCAGTAGTCACTTCGAGGCTAAACTAAGAAATCGACGTGTCAGATCCACCGAGACGCGTTCAATAAATTTATTCATTTAACTGGGCTACGTATTAACCACTCCATAAACTCATTTTTCCCGACTGCTCCATCTGAATAAAGATGGTTATCTAGGAGGAAATATCATACTGACTTAGTTGACTGTAATTGTAATCCAGTAATAGGGTGACACATGTAGACCGAACACGATAGTTGTTTGTCCTAATTACAAATTATTAAGAATCTCCTCCCAACCAGAAATTACCGATCACATTATTCTTATGATCGAATATAGTGTAAATTAATGGAATTTCTATAACGTACCGATAGCTCGGTAACGACAATGCCCTAGTGCCCGTTAGCTTATAGACAAAATACTATCACTTCACCGGAAGATGGCGGAAGAGTTTGCGATCGCCGAAATATCGTCTAAAAACACACTACTCACTTGGCTAGTCACCCGTTAAGACTTCGATCTTATGTAACATACTAAATAGTGATGCAAATTCGGTAGAAATATTTTCAATAAACTCTTTGTGGCTATTCAGATATACAGAACGTATATTAAGTGCAGGTATTATTTTTTAATGTTGAAAAGCCTCTTTAAACACCGGTAAAGTAAACTGGTTGGCTGCACCTGTCGGTGGAGGTGACTGACCGCGGGAAACTTTTTTTTTTTTATAGTGCATAAACATTCGGTAATAAAAACAGCGTGCAAGATTTTCGCGCTGCTTGGTGGCATTTATCTCGCTAATAGTTGTAGTTAAAAACTGCCAGTGCAGACAGCATGCTTTGTCGCCGATACTTGCTACTTTTAACAGATTATTTATTCAGTTGTTCGGGGGCGTGCAGATGTTTTACAGCCTCCGAATAAATAATCGGTTATTAGGATAAGGAGCAATCCATTAATCACCTTATCTATATTTCGTGATTTTTCAATCCTTCCCCTCCTTCCTCTCCTTCCTTGTCACATTTTGTGAAATCCAACACCTCCCCCTCCTCCACACCGTTGTGGCATCTCACATTTTATAACTTTGAATTTAGAATTGGATTGAAACAATACTTTCAGCGAGACGTCGCGATGCTTTTGACACTACCCTCCTTCACAGGTCACACTGTATGGTCCCTCCCCCGTTAATAACGTGTGACCTAATTTACGGACATCCAGAATAACCATCAATAATAGCCTATACTTTTTATATACTGTAATCCATAAAAAAGCAATTAGTTCTAAACAAGAAGTTACAGACCTGCATCTGTGTTAGCGTTGATGACCGCCTGCGATCATTCTTTTGGCACTACTTTCAACTATCCCAGCGAAAAAGATTAACCAACCTGTTACATTTATACGTGTGAACATTTAAGGGTGGTTCATAAGTTTCGATGCGGTGTTGAACATTTATTGTGCAGTGCCTGTGACAAAAAAGAGAAAAAACTGTGACATATATATGTACAGAATCTCTAAGGTTATAATAAATGCATTGACGTATTACCTAATTTAACCATTACAGTCAAAACAACATGGCGTTCAGTGGCGAACAGAAATCGTTCTAGGTTTAGAATTGGTAGAATGCGAATTAGTAGTGACGGAGTTACGTTAAAGATTCTGTATTTGTACCTCCTTTGTCATGTGATTAATCATAACTGAGAGTGACAGAGAGAGAAATCATACATGCATCGTTTTTATCGACCGTGGGATGTTGGGACGCATGTAGCTTGTAGCTTGAACTGTCAGTGTCACCAGAGATGCACATATCGAGCACCTGTATGGTACATCTGAAACTTAGATTCTGTATCTATGGGTGAAACAATTTTTACCTTATCTTCCTTAGCCACTGCACAATGGATGTATGAATTCCCGTTGAGGCTAAGTAATCATTTTGTAATTACCTTCGGAATTTCTGAACTTTACTCAAGCATGAAAATTCGTGAAAATCCAACCGAACTGTTGGAATTAAGAGTTGCACATAATTTACGACACGTAAAGCGAGAGTTACATTGAAGAAAATAGACGAAATGTCTTGTGGCTAAGACGCGTCAGAGAACTGTCAAGGTGCATACAAAACTTCAACCATACTGAAGATTTGTGTCCCGAGTTGTTGACGAAACCAAGATCTGCGTAATCCATTACAGCGTCAGCAGTGTCGGAGGTCAGTAGATTAAAGTAATAATGCCTCACATCTGACACACAGTACTCGGGAAATCCTCAGCAATCCACCACAAAAAACTTATATTACTATTTTGGCCGGTCTCTGCAGAATAGTTATTCTTAACTGTACCGAGTCTCTCTAGCAGGTGGATGAGCTGAGTCGCTTTTTTTTGTTTTGTTTTGGTTTTAAACTGCAACCTGCTTCTTAACACCATTCTTATGCTTATGTTGTCGGACTGTATAAATGTCATTTGTACGTACAAAATACAACAGCTGATACAATGCTGCTCTGTTCTGTTCTCTTATTGCTAGCAAGAACTGAGGAACAATTGACATGTCAAGGCTAATTCCAAAAGAGATTTAGCTATCGAGGTTCGAGTTAATTTTTTTCCAGTGGGATTATAAATAAAATCATCATTCGATATTTTTTTTAATGACCACTAACGTTATAGCTTTTTACTTGGATGATTATATTTACAATTTGTCTGTCCCGGTTTATATCAAATCCTTTTCGACGTTACACAAAGCAAATAACGAAACATTTTCATGTAATTGACTGGATTTCTGTTACCATGCTATGCCTTAATTATTCATAATGCTCAACATAATGTGCAAATATTTGGCTTTCTGTTGCCCGAAAAACGTATGGGAATAGTCTCTTTCTGTTGCTGAGCGAAGTAGGGAAAAAACTCCATTTACTTAGACGCATGACTCAGGCGTTGGTGATATCATCCAGTAGAACTCTTTAACAATGCGCAGCCGGCCTTGATTACTGAGATTCCGCACACGGAATATATCAAACTCTGTAATCACGTGACACTTCCCTAACAACTTGAATTACTGACATCGAGGGTGAAAAAAAAAAAAAAACCGTAGTCAAATCCACTCACGAGAAATTATAACATGACTGATATTTTGTCCCTTAGAAATGATATAATATTCCGATCCAGTTACTTTTGGATGCATTTGTATTTGCGTTCAGAAGTAAATTATCTTTGGTTTCAGTATCACTGCCTGCCTATACGCTTCATCAGTTTTAATACTTCTAAGTTCAATAGCAACCGCTCGCGAAACATGCTACCCTTCTTCACACCTTTCGGAGCTGTTAACCAGTCCACTGCGTCAGCAATCCTAGACAGCAGTATCTTACTCTAGATAAAGTCATAAAGCACGAGATTTTAAACTTTCACATTGTCATTTGTATATTTGTTCCAGTCTTCCAAAATCTGATCCATGAATTGCAATTCATCGTTATTAGTCCATCCTTTAGCATAGTACTATTGGAAAAGTTACTTCTTTTTGTTCGTCACTTGTGTTATTCTACTTTACTTTTTTATTATTATTTTTTTTTTAAATTTAAGTAGCTGTTTTCAGACCATTTTGGTGTAATTTCAAGGTCTGAATGTCTAAACTATTATTATTATTATTAGCTAATTATTTAATGCCATTTCTAGAAGCATCTACTTGTAGACGACGTCCTGCGATCCTACACGTACGAAATCTGTTTCAATATATCGTCCGTAGGATCTTCGAAACGAGAAATAAAGACCTCCGACATGGGACGTTGTTCAATATCTATGATCACGTGATAAAGAAATAGAGCCCCTGAAGTTTCATACGTTCGGCTATTTCCCAGTTTGAGTTGATTCAGAGTAAGTAATATGTTTTGTTGTTTATAAGTTCTCACGTCCTGCTCCAGGAATTCATGACTGACGGATTTCTAAGGCGCCAATCAGCAGCTTTGGGTGGGGGAGAGTCACGTGCTTTCCTTGTTGAATCTGGCTTTCTTTGTCTCTCCAACTCCATACAACGCTTTATTGTGACAAAAGTATAGGTTTATACTCTATTTAATTGGAAATCTCCGACTGAAATACGATCGGGGTTCGGTGCCGTTTCTGATTTGAATCTTCGATTTGTAAAAAACGCTTGCATAACTACATCATTTGTAAGAGGATCTCCGTTACAACTATATTTTCCCTAGTAATCGAATTTTAAACATAACGTAAGTAATTTGAGTTTAAACTCGACTTTCCACATTCTCGCATCCATTGTGAATCAGTGTTAGAATTTGGATCGATTACCCCCCTCCCCCCTCTCTCTTTCTCTGTCCCATTTCTTTGTTGGGTCTTACATTATTATTAATAAACTATTCTGAACCACGAGGTCTTTTCTTAGGGCTTTTACGCTTTTCCCGATCTTCTAATGATCGTTTTTCTGATTTAGCAGTTGATCTTACTGTTGCATCTTCGTGACCAATTGTCCTTGCGGTTGCTAAAACATCTTCGAATAAATCGGGATATGGTAGCTACGATTAGCACATCGTGTTGCCTCACTAGCAAGAAGTGCGAGACAACTTCAAATATACTTCATGGGCATCCAGTTTTGGATTTTCCATGATTTCCCCAAATCACTACTCGCGAATGCCATGATGCTTCCTTTAAAAGGCCATGGCCGAATTCTTTCCCGTTCCTTGTCCCCAACCCGCCTCGAATGACCTTGACGTCGACGAGGCGTAAGGCCATAAAAAAAAGATTATACCACTTAGTACTTCAGAGGAGGTGTGACGCATTGTCGGGTTTGACATGTCAGCACATTAAGAAAGAAGACTAATCAGACATACTGATCATAATAACAGTGATCTTCTCTGTTCCTTTAATTTTTCTTTTGAAGCAGGCTAATTATTCTGCGACGAAGAAAACCACACAATTTGGACGATAGCCCACGCTGAGATTTATTTATAGTCTTAGCTTTCAGTGTGAATTCCAGATAGATTTTTCTCTAAACTTGAATTTTAAACAAATAATATTTCGCGCTACTGCTGACCCCTGTCGTGCGCAGTCGGCGCAGTGAGGCGTACTGTGTGCCACCCGCTCAAGGACGCACTCAAACTCACTATGCTATGTCAGTAGTTGCTAAAATAATTATACACTAATAACTTATTCATCGCTGCAGGCTTTGTATTAGTTGAGGAAAATGGTTGTTCGCAATTTAAATCGTATATGTATCATAATACCCCTCTATACACGAAAAAATTTGGTATCCCTGCCAAATCGTTACCACAACAATAGCATTTAGTTTAACAATACTAAACCGCAAAAGGTAATTAAAAAAAGCCGCAGCACGTTCGTTGGAGATTAGACGGTCCGAGTTTGTTTAGTAGAGCCGGCATTGACGTCATAGAGGCCAGTCAACTCATGTAAACGACTGTTAGCTGTTGCGTGAGACCGAGATAAGCGATAAGGTGTAATTTCGGCTCCTTGGTCAACCAAGGCCGGTACCTCACCACCAATCCAATGAATTAACATCTGCTCGAGTCAGATTCCTGTATTTATATTAACTGTATACTTTTCTGTGCAAACAACATAGAGAAACTTTGTCTAATGCTTCTCATAGTATTTTTTTTTTTTTTTAAATGAGCAGAAGCATTTTATTTTTGAGAATGCATGGAGATTCGTGATATGAGTCTGTCTCGGTTTGGTACGTATGCTTTTTGTGCGTGACACATGGCTTTGGAGCCTAAGATATGTTACGGTTGTAGTAAAAAATATCAGTTGTGCTGTTCTTTGGAGTGTGTTCTTAATTCTTATTCGATGAAGTTGAACTTTTAGATAAGCTAGACCTCAACTTCCGCGCAGTGTATAATAACACGGTAGCGTTATCTCGGGAAACAACTTACAGTTGTCTTAGTTTGAGTGCTGATTGCAGTGTTGCGCAATATACTATTTAAGAGTAACTCTGTCTTAGGTAGATTGTTTCACACTAACTAGGAGAGGTTTTCAGTGTGGAAATCGCGATTGCAGAACGAACAAGTCTGGTAAATAGCACGTCACCTCTGGTTTCTCGCCCTAAAGCAGTTCTGCCTGGTGGGACTCCGTTTAAGAGAAATCGGGGATTAAAAAGCATAAAAATTGTGTGTAAATCTGTACGGAAGACCGGTAGTTTATTGGGTCTGTTTAACAGTGCTCGTTAAGGCGGTGTGATCAGAAGCGATGGGTCCGAAGTTCGATACCACAACCCGCGAATATTTTTTATTTCTATTTATTTCTATTACTAAAAATTTGTTTTGAAACAAAATCTACAAAATTTTTATTTTCCTTTGACAAATGCGCAAATTTTAAGATGAAATAAATCAACAAATACATTTGAAACTAAAATTAAGTGCACACGAGGAACATGTTATGAATTAATCAGAGGCTTACTCTATTCTCATTGGCTGGATTGTTTCCTGTTTCGTCGATTATCTTTGGCGTATAGTTCAAATGTTAGATAAGAGTCAGTTTAGTTTATCCATAACATAGAACTGATCCCTGTTTATAAGCTGTTTGTTAAAGCGAAGCAGTTAGCAGTTGTCTGTATCTGTGTACCATCAGTACTATGAACATTGTTTACATTTTAGCTCTGATTTCTTAAAAATATTAGTTTTGAGCAGTTTAAATGGAAGATATAGTTGCTACATCGACTAGCTGGAGTCGCTGTGAAAAATGGGCGAGCGGATTAGCAAACGATTCAGGGATACTTTCAAAAATGCTCTGCGCTTTGCATTGTCTATTTATAAAGATCATGGAATGTGTACTGTTACTTCCCCTTAATGGATTGATGCTGATGCCATAACAATGAGTGAGCGAATTGCAAACAAAACCATACAAATTGTGAATGATTATACTTTTGTGAACGATGAAGAACTAATTTTAAGAGATGAATTATATCCTCAGGAAGAATGTGAGAATTTACCATTTGTAGAAGAATCTGAGGGAAATGTGTCTTTCGATCAACCACCTCCTGGGAACAAGATTACAAAGCTAAAGCAGATGCCTTCGCTGCAGCTCATCCAAACTATTCATTGAAAACTCTTCAGTGCAGTGGTTTTTTACGTTTGAAGAAAAAGACATATTTGAAACAATGGAAGGAAGACGTCACTGCAGGAGGAACCAACGAAGACAAATTATGCTTAATTGATTCAGAGACTTTCAGAAATTCAAGGATGTTCAAAGTTGCAACGACCAGGTAACGAAAAGAACATTATAGCAGTGGGTTATGACGACCAGCTTCCCACTTTTGACGGATAAATTCAGATTTCTTGCTAGTGATACGTGGTGAAGAATTTCAAAAGAAGCATGGGATCAGACAAAGAAAGATCACCAAATTCATCAGCAAAAATAAGGCTGCAAAGCTAGAGGAGATTGTTCAAACAGCAGAGCGATACAGAACACAAACGATGTTGACGATTCCTAATTTCAGTTCAAAATTTGTCATTAATACTGATCAAATTGGATGTGCCTATGAATGTGCTTACAATCGCACTCTGGAATTCAAAGGCTCGAATACTGTGCTCGTGCGAAAGCAGAACTTTGCAGAAATGAGCCACTCATACACGGCGCAGTATGGTTTGACACTATGTGGAGAATTGCTACCACATGTATTCCTTTGTACTCAGGAACCAAGCAACCAGTTTGGTCTAAGGATACGTGAAGAAATTCGGCGCTTGGAACTGGAGTATGGAAACGTTGTTGTGACTAAGGATTGCAATCCCGCAGTGTTTTCAATCCCACGGGATCCGCGCGGGATTGGCGCCAATCCCGCGGGATCCGTGCGGAATTGGTACAAACAGTTTTTTAACGCATATATTCAAAACATAGTTACTTAAAACGTTAATAAATTAAATTAATAAATAATTTTTAATGTTAAATGATAAAAATTAACAGTTAACAATATTTTGATTGGCAAAATGACTTTAAAACTTTTTAGCGTGTCTTAAGTGTATTTCGAAGTTTTAAATTTTTGTTTTTTAATCTAAACCAATTTTTAAATAAATAATAAAAATGGAAAATATTGAGTCTTAGTTCATATTCTGTGCCTTACAATACATCATATAAGTTTAAAAATACGGTTTGCTTAATGGCCAAGTTACCAGAGTTTTTTTTTTTTTTTTTTTTTTTTTTTTTTTTTTTTTTTTTTTTTAATTCTACATAAACGTTCCATAACACCGATAAAAGCATTCCATTTCACAAAGTGAAGTGAATATACTCTGTAAAGTGTAGACTTGGCTCAGAACAAGATCTCATAACTTTTTGTCACTGCACAAGCACAAGACTTGGCCTTTTTTTTGCGTGATTCATTATTATATCTCCTGATTCCTTGTTTGATATTACAGTTGATTCAATGTTATTAAAAGAAACTACTCACCAACACGTAAACTGTCAAGGAATTCAGTTTTACTTATGTGGCGTAACGACGTTTTTAGAGTGGAAATTATTATTTTTTAGTAAGAAAGGAGACTTTCTCGGCGAATGATTGCAGTGAAGTCCTCATAGGTTGTATCTCCGGATTTCATTGCAAACACGCGAAATTACACACGTGAGGAAGACGGCGGAGACAGACGTCGAAGTATGGTGTTCCTACAACACAATTCGTCGATACACCCGTGAAAATTTCATAATAACTTTTTTTTTACCTTTAGTCGAAATAATAACAAGGAGAAGAGGGATTAATCGAAAGCTTGAGCGGCACATGTAAGAAGGTGGCTTACGTCAAAGAAACGCATTGAGGCAGCGGCCAAAACAATAAGTCAAAGGATATACAATTTCATTTTGATAGCTGTTAAATAAATAGGTACGCGATCGTTAAAATTACGATAACATTAGTTTAATATCAAGGAATAATCAAATTTTCAGGCGCATATTAGGAAATTGTCACAATTACTTTATCTGCAAATACAGAAAATGGGAATAATGAAACCGTGAATAAAAAGTTGTAGCCGTGTAGTTCAAATAACGTGTGCAACACTTAAAAATAATTATATAGTTAGAAAATCGTACTAAATACGCACCATAACTCAAATTACAGAAATGTGTACTCGAAACAAACGTAAGTTTTGTTGAATACGTAAAAGTGTATTTATTTATTTACTTACGAATGACGAAGGTTGACAAAAACAAACGCTTGTTCACGCGAGTCAAATGTCAACTGGAAGGGTACAAGCAAACAGTGCAAAACAACCGATAGAGACCGAGTGGGGCAGCGAATGACACGTTTCTGCCGGATTTTGCGGATTGCGGATCCGCTTAATTTTGTGCGGGATCAGCCAGACTGTCTAATGATGCGGGATCCCGCGGGATTGCGGGATCCCGCTTGGCTGGATTGCAATCCCTAGTTGTGACCTGTTCAAAATCGGGAAAGCTGACGAAAGAATTGTATAAAAAAATTTTGGAGCTGGTCATAAAACCATACGTTATAAATGAAGAATTTTTGTTGTTGGTTGATTCCTGGAGTGGACACGTTGATGCTACGGTTTATGATCAAATCTTCTCAAATGAAAATGGAAATGTTACTTGCACAGTAAAAGTGATACCACCGAAATGTACGCATTTGTGCCAGCCATGTGATGTGTATTTCAATCTTCAGGTAAAAATACTAATAAAAAGGCTTCAAAACGAGCCGGAACTGTTGCGAAATAACCGTGCAATATCTTCTCGTGAAGATGCTGTTAAGATATATTCACTTATTCATCACTTTTTGCGAGCGCCTGTATTTTATGACATGGTAAAATATTCCTGATATGGTTCAAAATTAATGAATGATTGGCCGAAATTTACAAATGTTAACGAAACCTACTTTCCTAAATCAATAATAAATACTGTATGTTACTGTCGAAACATATCTTTCATAAAATGTTCCTGGTGTGCACGTGATTTTTGTTTCAAATGTTTTTATGATTTATACCATTCTAATATTTGCTTACTTGCCAAAAGATTTTAAGATTTTGTTTCAAAACAAATTTTTAATGAGACAAGATCGAATAGTAATAAAAATAGAAAGAAAATAATTTGCGGGTGGTGGGATCGAAGTTCTAACGTATCGCTTCTGATAACACCACCTTAACGAGCTAAACGGCTAAACAGACGCAATAAACTAATAGTCTTCCGTACAGGTATAGATCATTTTTACACACATTTTTTGTACTTTTTAACTCCAGATTTCTCTTAAATGGAGAGTTTTTTTATGGCCCACCAAGACAGTTAGAAATATTGTTTGCAGCTGATTGTATTAAGAAAATTGAAAGAACTGCTTTAGTGCGAAAAATCAGAGGTGACGTACTATTTACCAGACTTGTTCGTTCGACGATTGCGATTTCTACACTGAAAACCTCCCCTTGTAAGAACTTCAGCACCAGAGATAAGCAGATTGCTGTTTAATTACGCGGATGTTCCCGTTGAGTGCATAGTTGTCAGATGAAGCCAATTTCGAGGGTTGCTAGAAATTTGTTACCACAACACTGTTAGCGGTATTTTACTTGAAGTTTTTTTCCCAATATGTAGCAGGTGGTATGGACTGCCGTTCAGTGGTACAACAAATGATCGTGAAGTGACTGCAGTTGAGGCGAGTTGCGTCAGGGACATGTACGCTTGCTCTAAGTTTAGTTTCTCTGCTTAATATAGTTCCTTGTGTACAATAATCCTCTCTCCTTAAGTTGCAATAGAGAGTTGTAGGAGTCGATTCAGTAGCAGAGAAACTGAACTCAGGTATAACGTACACACCCGTGCCAACGTCCTGAAGAGGTTAACCATTCTCTAAAGAAAACCTTTCTCTAAAGAAAATTGAAAATTGAATTCCTGTTATTCTTAAAGAAAATGATTCAGTGAGTGGGTTGGATTGAAAAAAAAAAAAAAAAAGACTCTAGGCCTTATAAATACTCTCTTTCGCTTTTATATTCAAGGTTTATCTCAAAATCTAGGTATAAAATTACGTACAGCTTGGTCACTTTAATGTGTTAAAATCAGAAAGTAACGTTTACGCCAAATCTTCATTTACAGAGTTCATTGAAGCTCCTACCTTGAAGCTGTTTGCCTGTTTCCATCTTCTGTGTGTCTATTCGTATTTCCGTTAAAGTGCTCTAAAATTTCACAGTAATAACGAATGTATACTATATGTCAGGGGTGGGCAAATAGCGGCCCGCTAAGAGTTTTTTTTATGGCCCACCAAGACAGTCAGAAAAATTGTTTGCAGCTGTTTGTATTAAGAAAATTGAAAGAACTGAATTTGTCATTGCATGGAAATGGGTTGTTTGCACATGAAATGTAGAAGCATGTAAAATCATTCAAAGCTAAAATGTGTCTATTTGGAAGGCAAACAAGTTAATCCAGTTTTTATCATTTCCCTTTGTTAGGAACGCAGAAAGGGCTTTAAAGCGTTTCTGAAAACATTAGTCATAATCTGCAGCGTTTAGAGGATGAGTTTGGAAGGTTTCAGGACTTCAGAAAACTGAGCCTATTTTCAATTTGCTCTCTTATTCAATCATTGATGATATTGACACAGCATCACAGAAACTGCAGCTTGAACTTATTGACATGCAGACAGATCACACTGTTAAAGAAATGTTTATTGTTGTGACATTAGTTGACTTTTACAAATTATTTTGGACAAATTTCCATGTATAAATAAATTTGCTGACAAAATGCTCTCCATATTTGGATCTGCAAATATCAGTGAGCAAAGTTTTTCTTGCTTAAAGATCAACAAGAGTAACTACAGATGCTCTTTGACAGACATTAACATGCAGGCTGCTATAAGAATCTCAACAAGCAATATCATTCCTAGTTTTTTTTTTTAAAAAAAAAATAGAAAATAAAATAAAGAAACGTAGGATGGTGTGAAAGTGTCTCATTATAAAATTAAATGTGCTTGCAACTATAGATAATATGAAATTAGCCCAATACTTTCCTTGAATAACACTGCAACTATTGTATTTAAAGTTTATTAATTGATTTTATAGTACAATGTATACCTTTTTCTGAAATTCAACGTTAACTAATCAATACAGTCATTTAAAAAGGTGCGACCCTTTTTAAACTTGTGCTCCTACAAAGTGTACCCCGAGCCTAAACAATTGCGCACCCCTGCTATATGTTGACAGGTTGGCGGATGGATTAGTGGAAGCTATGCTTTGTCGTTGCCTGAAGTGATCACGGTTGTCATGATCGTAATGACTGCCATAGTAACGTGCAGGGGTTACTTCGGTTCGTCGTAGGCTCCTACAGTGATATGGGTTTCCATAGTATACCTTATGGCTACCTATCTTCCTCATAATGTTCAATAACTATGTTGATTGAACCACATAATGCACTGGATCGAAAAAGCCTGGTAACATCTTGAGTACTTCCGGTACAATTTTATTAATAAAGTTTTTGGACCTATTTAAACTTTAACAGTTGTGCGCCATGTTCAGCCAAGGTCTGATTTGCAAATATCCATTGCACACATATTAGCTAATTATGACTGAACCAACTGAACGTACAAGGAACTTGTCAGACAAAGTAAGAACGGCTTCCTACATCCCAAATATACGTTGAAAGGTATGTCTGTGGTACAATCGTTTCTTCACATGGGCCCTACTTTTTGAGCTATTCGAGCACGGAAAATCCCAATGGTAGTTAAATATTAGAGATATTTTATTCTACTGACTCCTGCTTTAATGGCGGATTAGTGATTCCATTCTGATAGGTAGCTAAGTGTTACCATCTCTCTGCAGATATTATAACTAGTGTCTGTATGACAAGGGTCTTTTTTGTTTCTATGTAATTTACGAGACGAAAGTTGGGGACCGTCCCGCATTTGCCTAGGCAATTGCGAAAAACCGAGTGAAAACCGCGATCAGGACGGAATTTGAACCTGTCTCCGTTGTACCTCCCCCATTCTGTCTGGTGACGCTTTAACGCGGATGAGTTTAGAATTATGTCATTGTAATTTAATATGATTTTTAAAATTAAGTGCACATTTCAAATTAGTTGCTGATGGTACATCGAAAAGCAGTAAAATTTATTGGACTATAAATCACGAAAAACATTTGGATTCGCGCCTATTTATTATTTACTCGATTAAACAACTGCAGAAAAATGGCTTGAAGCATCATTGCAAAAAATGAGTTGTTCACACCGCTAACTTAACAAGTTCCGAGTGCGGTAACGCTCTGGCTTCGCATTCTGGAGGACACGGGTTCGAATCCCCGTTCGGCCATCCAGATTTGGGTCTCCCATGGTCTTCTCAGATCACTCCAGGCAAATGCCGGGATGGTTCCTTCAAAAAGTTATGGATAAATTCCTTCCCGTTCCTGGCTACCAGTCCTTCCAGCCTTTTAATAACCTCGACGTTGACGAGGCCTAAAGCCAGAAACAATGTTAATAACAATAACAATAATAATATCTAATCAAGTCTTTTTATTGGACATGACTTTATCTAGTTAATATATTCGTTTTGCTTTAAGTTCGTAATACCTGTTTATCAAATTTAATAGAAGAAATTTCGGCTTGAAATGAAGATGTACGTGAGTACAGTAACTTGCAGAGTGTTGCTGCTCTCTCCCTCCAGTGCTCTAAATTATGCTATTGAGTATCGTAGCCTACTATCTGCTGTCATTACCAATCGTCGACTTCCTTAAAGCCCTTACGTTTATTTCAGCGTCAGATTGTTTAGGTCGAGATCGTAGGTAAATCGGCTAGTGTTATTATTATTGTACAATTTTCTGTTATTCCTTTCGTATGTCGCTGTACGTAATCTGATCCTTTCCAAAACTAACATTTATGTACTATTGATTTTTGTTGTCTGCTTTATCTGTAAAGAGTGGTACAGTACATTTTCATCTTTATAATACAATGAAGAGTCAAGGAAACTGGAATAGGCATGCATATGTAAACACTGAGATATGTCAACACTCAGAGTACGGCGCTGCGGTCAGCAACATCTATATAAGAAAACAGGTGTATGGCGCAGGCGTTAGATCGGTTGTTACTACTCCTACAATGGCAGGTTGTCACGATTTAAGTGAGTTTGAACGTGCTGTTATAGTCTGCGCACGAGAGATGGGGACACATCTCCGAGGTAGTGATGAGCTGGGGATTTTCCCGTACGATCATTTCACGAGTAAACCGTGAATATCGAGAATCCGGTAAAACATCAAATTTCCGACATCGCTGCATCCGAAAAAAGATCCTGCAAGAGCGGGACCAACGACGACTGAAGACAATAGTTCAACGTGACTAGAAGTGCAACCCTTCCGCAAATTGCTGCGAATTTCAATGCTGGGCCATCAGTAAGTATAAGTGTGCGAACCATTCAACGAAACATCATCGATATGGGCTTTCGGAGCCGAAGGCCCTCTCGTGTACACTTTCTGAGTGCACGACACAAAGCTTAACGCCTCGCCTGGGCCCGTATCTCCGACATTGGACTGTTGATGATTGGAAACACGTTGCCTTGTCTGACGAGTCTCGTTTCCAATTGTATCGAGCGGATGGACGTGTACGGTATGGAGACAACCTCATGAATTCATGGACCCTGCACGTCAGTAGGGGACTGTTCAAGCTGGAGGATTCTCTGTAGTGGTGTGGGGCGTGTGCAGTTGGAGTGTCATGGAACCCCTGATACGTCTAGATACGACTCTGACAGGTGACACGTACGTACGCATCCTGGCTGATCACCTGCATCCATTCATGTCCACTGTTTATTCCGACGGCTTTGGCAATCCCAGCAGGAAAATGCGACACCCCACACGTCCAGAATTGCTACAGAACGGTTCCAGGAATACTCCTCTGAGTTTAAACACCTCCGATGGCCGCCAAATTCCCCAGACATGAACATTATTCAGCATATCTTGGATGCCTTGCAATGTGGGTTTATGGACAGCCCTGCAGGATGCATGGTGTCAGTTCCCTCCAGCACTACTTCACACATTAGTCGAGTGCATGGCACGTCGTGTTGCGGCACTTCTGCGTGCTCTCGGGGGCCCTAAACGATATTAGGCAAATGTACCAGTTTCTTTGGCTCTTCAGTGTAGTATTTTTTAATTTCCGAAGTTATTAATTAATTTTATAATTATTCGAGAGCAAAAACTTTAACATGACAAGTTTATGAAAGTGATTAACTGACCAAACATTGAAATAACAGAATATTCAAATTTTGCATTATATTAGCTTGAACAAGATTAACTATCTGAGTTTGTGGTAAAGGTGCGAAACTTTGATTTATTTAAGTGAGCAGAATAAGGACACAGTCAAATAAGTGAATTACATGTGAATCTTTCTCGGCGAGTTCTGTTGCAGCGACACGTTTTAGATGTCACATTTCCGCTGCGCAGAGAGAGGTTAGATGAGCAGGATGAATGCGTGTGTCCATTTCCGTTAAGGCGCGTATATACTAGGCCGACGAACGACAGTCGCCAATGTATTGGCGTTCGGCCTATCATCCTCTTGGCCATGTGGAATCGCAGTTGGTCCCAAAAACTCGTCGATGTTGCTAACATTTTATATTATAAATTAATAAGTGACATTTTAATTACAAACCGAGCGTGGTGGGTGAGTGGTTAACAATCTGGCCTCGCATTCGGGAGGACGGAGGTTCGAATCCCCGTCCGGGCATCCAGATTTAGGTTTTCCATGGTTTCCCCATATCACTCAATGCGAATGCCGGGATGATTCCTACAAAAGGCCATGGTTGAATCCCTTCCCGTTCATTGTCCCGAGTCCCAACGCGCCTCTAATGACCGCGACGTCGACGAGGCGTAAAGCCACAAGTAAAAAAAAAAAAAAATACATTTTAACCGGCCGATATATGTATAATTATTATATATACATTTGTCAGGTGTCTCATGTGAGACATTTATTATATTGCAAGAAACTGATCAAAAAAGCTGAAGTTTTTTTATAATGAAAGCTACAGATTTCGATTTATTATTGAATTGTGCAAGCCCCAAAATTTCCAAATTTGATATCTCTGCAGCAGAAACATTGGCATTCAGGTATTTAGCAACGGCATATTCGTATGCCACACACTGTTCGACAAAACAAATAAATAAACAATGAAACAAGTCAAATAATAAAACAATGATCTAATGTTGGTTCGACGTCTACACCAGGAGTGGCTCCCAAAGTCAAACCAGTAGTCGGAACCTTAACCAAGGCCAACCGCTTGTCTCCGATTTGCCTCCCGAACACGCGAAGCAAATCCCTGCCAACAGAGCGGATGCTCGCCATTCGTAGGGCGTGATGTGCTTAGCGTGTACGCGCCTTTAGGCAGGTACCCTCCAGGGCACTGGGCCGTCGGGGCAAGTTGTTGCTTGTGCTGCTGCTGATCGGACTGGTTGGCTGCTTTCCGTACTCGAGGGAATCAGAAAACAAGATGCCGCCTGTCTAGTATCTCCTCTCCAGAATCGCCGCCACTAGGGCACACATTCGCGCCCAATCCCCGTCTGCTGGCAAAGAAGTCTCAGCTCCAAATTTTCCAACCCATGCAAAGAACAATACTAATTTATCACATATTTCATGTAAAATTCCACGATTGGTTTTTTAAGAATCCTTGCCCCTATTCTGCCCACCACTCTGCGAAAGCTTTCCGTTTCGCTGGATCACAGTCGTTCATCGATATATCTTGTGCGTTCATACGGCTGGAACACGTTCCTACGAAACGTCTCCTAAATGGACCACAGAGTCAAGCTAAGTTGTTATACAAGCTGTCTGATGCTACGCTTATCTCCATTCCACTTTCCGTAGTTACGGGCTGCATTCCGGCGCGGTACCAGCGGATCTCCACTTGCCTGTTCTTCTCTGTTACATGTTCCCAAACTGAAGGTCGGTGTCGTGCGAGGTAGCTTCGCCGCCAGTGTGGACAAGGACCTAGCTCTACACCCTCTTTGAGTTGAAAACCTTAATTCTTAAATCACATACTTAGTGTTTCCTCTGAGATGTCATTGTTATTACGGAGAAGTAGGAATTTACCGTTCTAATAATAAAATTGTGGCGGAGGCGTGGGAACGTTTCTTTTGATGGAAGAGAGGAGGGCGTGGGAACTTTTCTTTCGGAAGAGGGGTCTGTTGCAAGAAACTTTGGAACCCTTAGCAAAGTGCCGGCGATTTGTAACACCTCAATACATTCTGTGGATTGCCTGTTTTGTATCAAACATTAATGCCGCTATTTTTCTGTCGAAGTTTAATAATAATCGATTACTGATTAGAAATTGTATTTTTCCTCCTTCCCGTTCTTAATAAACCGATGACGCAGCTCGCATTAGAGATCTTGAACGGAGGTACAAAACTGTGTCTGATGTGTACACATGCTCCAAGTCGTGTTAATGGAAAGGTGTTTGAGATCTGTGGGAGCCACTGTTCTTATATTCGAGTAACTTGCTTGTTTGATGGAATTGAAGATATAATGTAAATCTGGCATTCCTTCATCAGTGTTCAACTTGCATCGAAGGGAGAGGACAAAAAAATCATGGATGGGATCTAATTCTTTAAGTCCCAAGTTATCTGTAAAAATCTCTCGTAATGGACTTTTTTTGCGAAGTAACACTAGAATATCATTAGAAAAGTAGTAATATAGCTATGAATCCACTATTTTGCTGTCCCTCAAAAGATATTGTGCTATTGAAATTAAATACTTTGCAAAGTAATATTGTCAACGTATTTACCATTTATATTATCTCTTTGTATGTCAGAATGTAATCATCTTGAATTTCGGCAGGTGATACAAAAGTATTTGAAAAATCTACGTGAAATTGTACACGAGTAAATACACCATTTGCTGCTCTTTGCAAGGACTGCTTTAGGGAAACATAACAGCATGTGAACATTTACTTCCGTCATTTAATTATTTCCATATGCAATTTACGATAGTTTGACAAGAGAAAACAGTACAAAATGTCTTCTGGAATCAATAGGAATAAAAGCTACGTGCGACGTGGAGAAGGGGGGAGGGAGGAGAGGGAGGAAGGCATGTAGAAGCAAAGCTACTTCAGGCTACGTGTGTGTGTATGGGGGGAGGGGAAGGGGGGTTCACAGGATGCCAAGAGCTACGTATTTTATGGACGTTCCCAAAGTAATTACGCTAAATGAGAAGCCAGTTAAAAATTCCGATCAACCATACGTTGAGGAAATGGATGCTGAAAATAGAAATAATGAATAGGGTACTTTGATATAACCATGGGAAAAGGAGCTGGGCAAACATTTTCATAGGGATTTTACTGGGGGATAGAGTTTCTCTTAATAATAAACGTGGGTATCAATCGATTTTCCTTTTTATTCCATGATTTGTCGAAGCTTATGGCAGAATTATACCGTAGATCCCGTTATTTACGAAAGTATTGATCCAAAAATTCGTTCAAAATTTACTGTGATGGGTCTTGTGATATAGTTTATGGGAAAACTATATTCATCTTTTACGAGATTACAGTTTTCACAAAATAACTAAAAAGAGTGATTTTAACAAATTTGATATTTGAGCTGTTAAGTTTTTTTCGAAGAAAGGTGGCATCAGTCATACGGTGGATTATTTCATGAATCCGATAGTAAATCTAATCAAAATACACATTTTTTAATTTTTTTTGTTTGAAAAAATTCAAAGCCAACAATAAGTCTTTTTCAAATTGTTTTTTTTTTGTGTTTGATTTATATATTCTTTTTGAAAGACGATTTGGCAAAACTTGCATTTCGCATGTTTCAGTGCTAATTTACATTTAAAAAAATTCTATTTAATTGCTTATATTAACGCCAACTATGTACCGTCCTTGTGTTGCTGTCTAGCCGAGTTAAACGTTTTGGGTGATTTTGCTAAAGACTGAAACCGTGAAGATACAATTTTATTAAGATCACTTTTGTGACAGAGAGGTAGGTATGAAAAGAGGAAGTTTTGTTACCGATGCTCCGAGCAGCTGAATCGAAAAGTTAGAACTTGTTCAGTTACAGTTAACATCTATTTAGGAGAGAAGGGGCATCAGCAGTTGTTACCACTTGTTCCCATGGCGAGTAGGCGAAAAAACATGCAGATATTACAAATATTGTTTCTATACGCGCAGTACTATCTTAATCTGTTTATTTGCTCGTGTGCAAGGACCTTGGACAAGCAAACTTCCGTTAAACAAATGTTTGTACTACTCGTGTTTTGAAATATTAAGCAGGATCTAGAGTATGTTTACATTTAATGTTGGCAATAACTCACGTTGCATAGATAAGGTACCTGCCCGGAGATGATGTCGATTGAAAAAAGGAATTGTTGAAACAGTGTTTTTCATGATTGCTGTCCCAATTGAAGCTTATTATTTTCTTTCGTAAGATTTTAGAATTCCTTTGGCGGATATTTCGTTGTATTTTGTACTTTTTTGATAGCAAATATTTAGTTGAACCAGCTTACGTTTTGATATGAAGTCTTCACGGGTTCTCCGCCGTATGGTGTTGAAGAAAAATAACAACGAGCTTTCGGTGGCTAGCTCTGCCGCCATCTTCAGGTCTGATGTTATGATGTTATGAAGGGAGCACCAGAGCTGCCTTCGTTTTACAGCTTACGTTTTTATTTTATGGACGAGATAAGACTGGCGACGTTGTGTCCTCTGAGAGTATCGGTTGGACAAACGTTTAATATGTTTAGTGGGTACAGGATTTTAATAGCCTCTCAACATGCTGGTGTCGTCTATCAATTATAATTCTAGTCAAAGCAGAAACAACAAAGAAATGAATTCCATAGTTACTTATTATTTTATTTTTATTTGGCATTTAACCTTTAGGTCTTACAGCCATACACATGCTATTAATTTTCTCTAAATTTTTAGGCTATTATTTTTCACAAATATATATTAAACGGTATATGTTGATGCTTTCCGTGGCCAGTAAATGTTGTATGTTGAGAGGTAACTGGTTTCCCTCTTCTGAGAGTTCTTTCATAAAATTTGTGATGCTGTTCCAGTGTTTCTTGCATCCAAAAGACATATGGTTGACGTCGCATTCAACCTCATCTTCACAGTCGCATCGAGGTGATTCAGCAAACAGTGTGTGACACTAACTAAATGAGTTTTAATATTTAATTGCTTTCTGTTTAAGGAGTTTTACACAATAGTAGCGCGTGTATTTAATTGAGATATAAAATTTAATACAATCTACTGATTTAATAACAATAATTCTTGAACCCATCCCGGCACTTCACATGGTGTTCGAACCACGGTGCGGAAAAAATTTTCACCATCGGGATTTGACGTGGAGGCTAGGAAAGGTGGTACACAATTCATAATCACCAGGATTGTGTACGATAGTGCTGCTTATGTATTGAGAGGATACACAAAAAAGAGATTTGAACCAACATCACTAAAATCATAAATCAGTATGATATTTTCTGTATGGTCTGAGTGTGTAATGGATCGCCATTTCAAATAACTAGTGAAGCCAAGCTGTTTTTGTATATATTTATTTTTTCGGAGTTGGTATGTAATGTATTGTATTGTCTGTGCACTGTAGTTGCTTTTGTGTGTGACAGGCGTGCCGTTCCCTCCGAGTCACAAGTTGACGACGGCGGAGGTGTTTGACACGAGGACGGGCAAGCCGCGGCCCGACGTGCTCAAGCAACACTTCATCCTCGAGGGTCGGATAGACGAGGCCGCCGCGCTGCGCATCATCAATGACGGCGCCACGCTGCTGCGCTCCGAGAAGACCATGATCGACATCGAGGCGCCCGTCACAGGTGATACTGTTATCATTACTCCACCATCTATATCAGTTTCATACTACTGATTCTAAAATTCTTTCGTAATTTACAATAGAAGGTACAATTCTAAAAATACAGAATAAATTACAACGATAGTTCTGAAGTGAATAATTCGTTTTTCCAACGTTCTGTTTAGAATTTCGTGACTCTGATATTAATTATTTTATGATTTTGTAATTCGTAAAGCGTACATATTTTTTAAAAAGATGTTTTGTTTTCAAAATAACTTGTTTAGTTATTTCAGTTTAAAAACAAGCTGGGTATTCAAACCTCCACGCTCGACAGTAACTATTACAAAACCGGAATCGAATTAAACCTCTTGAAAATGTAAATACCACGAAATAATTATGCGCTGTAGGATAGTCAATTTCTTCATTCCCAACTATCGCGTTGTCTTACTGGCGTAATGTGGTTTGAGATCAGTTCCTGAACGATTTTAGATTTGGAAAAAACTACCAGGGAGAGAGGAGAAGACGTTTGATATTTATTGTGTGACGTTGTCAATGTATCTGTCACACTCGGTTACTCTTGCTAACCATTCGAATGGCCCAGATGATTCGTGGAAGTTTAAGCATACGAAGGAACGCGCCCTATCATTAGTTGCCTCATTACAGACTGCAAAAACTAATGTGGTTTTTTACAGAAAACCTCCCAGACAGACCTTTTCCAGTCAATAAAACAGGTATTTTACAGCATTGCACTATAAATGTAACTCGGCAGGACACGTGACGGAAATTGGGTATCCCGCAGGAATACAAGCGTATGACTGTGGATCGCGAAGTTCTCGGTTCGGATCCCGGTTTCGGCTGGAATTATCTCAGACATTAAAACTGATCTGCATTCTGGCAACGCTTTGCTCGGCCAGAGTACGTTAGGCACGTAGTGAAAACTTTTTTTTTTTTTAATTCAATGGATCTGTTATTTAAAGTATATCTTGGAAACTACTGAACCCATCTTGATGAAATAAATGCCAGTTTACCTTAGAATAATTACTTCTTCGTACTATCTGTAACAATTTCCATAAAATTTCAATTTTCCAAATTTTATAATGTTCCTAAAAATCACTTAACCTACTACGTTTTTTTACTGATAATTGATCTAATTTTTGTGTTTGGACCACCTAAAAATGTGAATAGTAAAAAAAGTTATACCCTCCTTAATTTGGTTATAAAGAAAATGTAATTTAAAAATAATTAAACTCAAGATTTTTAACGTTTTCAGTTTTTTTGAAATTACTCAAACATTTGTTCAAAATGCTCTCCATTGGTTCTAATACAATGTTAAAAATGTCTTTATAGTTCAAGATGCAAATACCGATTGAGTAATTTCCCCGGAATTACGTTTTTTTTTATTTCTCTCTAATTCTTCTGGGTTTCAATTTCTTGCACACACTCAGTATTTTTCATAGTGCTTCGTACAAAACGTCCTTTGGTTGCTGCCATTTAATATCTGCCTATCCGATACCTGAAAACGTATTATTTGAAAACTCTTACACAGCTTGCTATCATGTGACGCAGCACTTTTTATGTATATAGCAATTCTGTCTGTTAGGGCCACGTGTTCGAGCGGATGCAAACAATGTTTTGCGGTAAAAAGTTAATAAATTGGTTCTGTAAGGTGCTCGTGTACAACGTGATGCCCGATTTTGTCATTAACTACTCAGACCAAAGTAGCCGCTTAAGAGCTTTACTCGGCCCAACTGTGTGAATTGCGGAAGTTAAATACGCCGCATTTTGTAAACTGCGATTCGTACATCTACAAAATGCTATCCGAGAAATGAACGTTGACATCGCGCGATTCGCGACTAAATTTGCAAATACCAATCTCAGCGGAATCTCAGTAAGCAAAAGGGACGGGACCGTATGATAGTTGCAAGCATGTTCTTCTGTTTAAATATCATTTACACAAACCATTGACTAATCGAAAAGTCTAGATGTTCTCCTCAGGCTTACCGTTGTATCGCGTCGTAGTAAATGATGACAGAGAGTGGTGGATGGGCGGTAACCCTCGAGCCTGGCTTTTGGGAGGACGCGGATTCGTCCGGCCATCCAGATTTGGGTTTACCATGGATTACAGAAATCACTCTGGGCCAGTGTCGGGATGGTTCCCTCTAAATGCCCTGGCTAAATCCCTTCCGCTCCTTCCCTCCCCATCATCAGTAATGACCTCTACGCTGACGAGTTGTAAAGCCCAATGAAAAAGAAGTCGGTTGCTTGCGCTTCAGCTTCTACATTTCCAGTCCGACTGAAAGTTGAAATTGAGTGAGGAAATTGTGCCTAATCACAAAACTTGACTCGAGTGATCAGTTAATCGTAGAATGCTATTCGTTGCTGTGCAGCTGATAACCACTCTCCTTACACACTGGACGAAGAGATAACAAATTGAGGATAAAAATAATTTTAAAAAGAAGTGCGTGATACCAAGGCTGCTGTAATTTTTATATTATTTATATTTTAGACGGCAAATCCCATTACAGTAACCATTTTTGTAACGCTTTCATAAAAGCTGACGACGTTGGTGGCAAATCAGGTCGCTTATCATCGACTCCTCCAGTATCTTTGTTTAATTTCTTCTATTATTGTTATCACTAGTGTAAGCCCGTGACTTTTTTTCTGTCTAGAATACTTCCAGTTTTTACGATGAAAGATTATGACAGGTTGATCTGATCTAATCTGGAGAAATATAAGCTTGACCTGTGTTTCACCCTTAGGATGAATAAAATCTCTTGGGCTTGAAGAACTCAGAAGCATTAATGGAAGTAAGTATTATACACGGACAGGAACGATCGCGCTATCGTGCAACAGTTTCAAAGGTCATACACTCGAACTTGCTTAAATACGAACTTGACTTGTATTTGACCTTTAAAGTTCACTCTGCAAATTTTTTTAAAAAAATCCTGTTTTCTTCGAAAGCATCACGTTATTTATTATTGAGACTGGGCAAACACTCATAATGTAAACATCGGTCAACGGCCAGAGAACTTAATACACATTCCATATTATGAAACAGTTGAGCAACTCCGCAGAAATAAGTTGCCAGAATAGTCGATTCGGTGACAAATTTGGCCTGATGTCCACTTAAAATAACCTAATAACTCGCATATTCGGAACATGAATAAAGACCAATAACGAAAGTGGTCAGTAAAATACCTAACAACTAAATTAACCGTAATGCATAAATTTTGGTCAAGCAACAACATTAGTGAAAGTTGTAATTAAACTGAAATTTATCCTAAGCCGAAATGACAATTGGCATTCGTAGTTACAGCAGAGACTATGAGTAGTTTAATTTTTTAATTTTTTTTTTTAAGTTGCTTTAATTAGTAACATGTTAATGAAAAGCAGATCCACGTTTTTTCAGCCGCAAAATTTATTAACATTTTTTAAACTAAGAAACGCTATGAATGTATTATGCCACTTAATTTGGTAGCAGTTGCTTAGTTATTAAAGTGTAGACATAACCACGAATTCCTCCTAATGGTATCTCTGGTAGCTGCTTTGTGAGCGAAGGCCGACACGTGACACTGTTCTCCAGCCAATAGCTATCGAGGTAAGTGTGTGACTACGAAATTATATAGTAGATTATTATTACTCCGCGATTCACTAAAACTATGTGGTGGAGGGTGCATTGCTTCTATCCGAAAGTATAACAGTTTGGAAGGGATATGGAAGAAGACGCCCACGGGATATTTTGAGGAACCATCCCGGCATTCGTCTGGAGCGATCTGGGAAAATCGTGTAAAACCGAGATCAGGATGGCCGAAGTGATTTATCGAAAACTACTCCTGTCGGATTTTAAGTTTACTCTCCCGGTAAATCCTTCCTATTCTGTTCCCCAATCGCTCGAGGAAAAAACGAGTACAGAAATGAATCGGTTCTGGCCCTGATTTCTCTTATTTTCGCGGTCATTCCTAGATATGAATGTTGCTGCTAGTAATATTTGTTTGCTGTCATTCCGAAATAAGTCAGTCGTGAATTTTCAATAAGCTTTTGTCGAGAGCAACGTCTTCGGAGTTCCAGGTCTTCCCAACTTAACTCCTTCAACATCGCACTTATTCTTTCCCTCCAACTATATACACCTGTCACGAATCGGGCGGCTCTTCTTTGGACCTTTTCCAATGCCTCCATTAACCACTTTTGATGGGGACCCCATACAGAACAATAATATTCTAAGTGACTTGTATGCAATCAATTTAACATCCGGTGTGCACTGTTTTAAATTACGACTGAGAAATCGGAGCATACAATTTGCTTTCCCAATTAACTTTTCGGTATGCTCATTCCACCACCAATTATTACGAATTGTTACCCCGCTGTATTTAGCGGAATCTACCGTCCTAAGGACAGTGCCATTAATTATTTATTCAGAGCTAAATGTCACCTTTTTATTTATACGCATGACTCGGCAATTTTTAGCATTTAACTACAACTGCCAGTCTTTACACCACGCAATTATTTTCATAATATCGTCTTGTAACAAAGCGCAGTCGTCCTGGGTTTTGATTTCACGATAAATAATAGCACCATCGGCAAATCTTTTCTTCCCCCTTATTACGTCGTACAAATCATTAATGTATATAAGAAACAACAGAGGTCTTATCACGCTTCCCTGGGGAACCGCGGACCTCACTTCGGTAAGTGATGAACACTCACCTTCGAGAACTACACACTGTTTTCTGCCCTCCAGAATGTCTGCAATCCAGTCGCATATTTGTCTGGATATGCCATAACCACGAAGTTTCCTAAGTAACCTAGTATGAGGCACAGTGTCGAAAGCTTTTTAAAATCTAGTTGACATAAGTCTGCCTGGAATTGCTTATCTATAACCCGGCACAAATCGTGAATTAAAGGTGCAAGTTGTGGACACAGCATCAGGTTTTTCTGAATCCATGTTGATTTTGGTTTAAAAGCTCCCCTTCATCCAAAAACTGCATGACATTTGAATAGTTGATGTGTTCTAAACTACTGCAAAATATTGAGATTAACGAGATCGGCCTATAATTTTTGAGGATCATTAACATTCCCATTATTCAACAATGGACTTACGATGGCGGTCTTCCGCTCAGCTGGTATTTTTCCGGTATATAATTTCATCAAAAATGGCGCAGTTTCCTTTGCGTACCTAGAGTAGAATCTAGTAGGAATACCATCTGGTCCGGGAGCCTTATTGGTTTTTACATTCGTAAACAGTTTAGTTATTCTCTCGACATCAAGAACGGGATCTTTCATAATTTTGTTGGTACGATTGTTAAATATCGGAATCTCCCCTACATTTTCTGTTGTGAGAGCTTTTTTAAATACATTATTAAAAATTTCTGCTTTCTCTGTGCTAGTTTCTGATAATTCCCCATTTTCCTTAATCAGTGACGGCATTACCTTACGAGTGCTTCTTATTACTTTGATATACGACCAGAACTTTTTTGGATTAGTAATCAGATCTTCGGATAAATTGGAATTCCTTAAACGTATCATGCATTGTCTTACACACTCCCGCTCGCAACTGGACTAATTTAGCGCGATTAGACGAGTCTCCCGATATCTTCACCGTGGCCTTTGCCTTCTGAGCAAACATTTCACTTCCAAATTGAACCACGGAAAGTTCTTACTAACCTTAATAAACTTCTTAGGAACAAATTGATTTAAACCGGTCTATATTATTTCTTTTAAATTAAACCAAAGTTCCTCAACATTTATATTTAGCGTGTATGTTTCAAAATTTTTCACCAAGTGATCAACCACACCCGCATCGCTTGCCTTATCGAAGCAATATACGAGTTTGTCTTTATCATGTTTCAAATTTACACTAAATTTAAAGTTACCACAACCGCCTTGTGATCACTTATACTGTCTTCTATGCAAATTGTATCTGCAATAGCCGGATTGCTTATAAGAAAAAAAAATCCAAAATGGACGAGAAATCTTTGTCACACCGTGTTGGCTCGCCGACCATTTGTTCAAGAGATCTTTATGCAAATGATTCTAGTAACATTTCGGTTATTAACCTATTTCTTCGGCTCGACCTGAACGCTCTTAACCGACGGTAAGTTAAAAACGCCACCCACGATCAATATATGTCCCTGAAATTTTTTATGAATACTAGCTGATGCCCACGACTAGGTTCGTGATTGTAAAGAATTTTGATTGACAGTTACCGACACGTAACCACCATACTGCACAATGGGAGACTCGAGGCTAATAACTTACACAAACATCAGTGGTCTGCGCTATGTAGTTGAGGCAACAAAGTGACGTATACGGACACACATGTCTAGAAAATACCCTTGATCGACCACTTTCAAGCGCCATACCTTCCACACACCCACAGCTACCGAAATTCCACCAACTTTGTGCACGATCGGTGACTCTGCTACTACCACACAAAAACACCAGTGATTTACGCTAGATACTTTTGGCTGAAAAGTGATACATAGAGATACATATGTCTTTGGTCGAAATATGAAAGTGCCCCAGGTCGACCATTTTCAACCACCATATCACCCAAACCCCCATAACTGCCCATATCTAACCACCAACGTGCACGGTGGGAGACACGATGCTACTACCACACACAAACACCAACGGTCTGTGCTATGTAGTTGTGGCAGGAAAGAGAAGTATAGGGATTCACAAGTCGAAATATGAAAATGCCCTGCATCGACCATTTTTAACCACCATATCTCCCACACCCCCACAGCTATCGGCATTCGGCCAAAGTTGTGCGCGATAGGAAACTCCATTATAGTACCACACACAAACACCAGTGATCTGTGCTAGGTAGTGGTGGCTGAAAAGTGAAATATAGAGAAACACACGTCTATTTTAAATATATAATAAAGATTAAGTGACTGAATTATACAGCGTTAGCCAAACCAGAACCGGAGGTCTATAAAATGACCCTATTATGAACTTTAAATTTCTGTCGATTTTTACCTTGACCTATATTAACTCACAAAAAATTTTCGTTTTAATTAAGAGAATAATTAATAGTTCTATTAACTGCCACGAACACACTCCCGCCCATCGAGACAGTTCCGTATTTCCGAAAAACATTGAAGTGGGCGCCAAATACTTCGTTAGATTCAACCTCTGGCGTCAACCAGCTTTCGGTCTCTAGTATTATACTCCAGGCAAATGCCGCGATGCTTCCTTCAAAAGGCCATGGCCGATTTCCTTCCCATTCCTTGCCCCCATCCTTTACCGTCTCTAAAGACCTCGCTGTTAGAGAGACATTAAGCAGATAAAAAAAAATCTAGTATTATATCGACATCATTAGTCGCCACTGCAGCGTGGAAATCTGCTACTTTCCCTCTACTACTCCGGCAGTTTAGGACCATAATCCTTAGGCATTTAGGATCGTTATTTCTGGGGTGTAAATTCGCATTTTCATTATACTCATTCCGAAGGGAAGAGGGTGAGGTGTTTAGAGCTGCAATATTTGATTTTCTGATGCTGTCTCCAAGGTATTCAACCATTAAGGTTTCTTTCGCTGATTTCCTTTAACATAAGCTCACTAAGCGAACTTTTTTGTTTACCTAAGTGTACGGTTTAACTTCAAGGCCGTTTATTTACTTTCCATATTTTGCCTTCAAATAAGGTTTCCGATTTTCAGTTTCAATTAGAGATTAAGACGTGACGTTCTAAAAGCCTGTTACCACATAAGGGAGACTCCATAAACTACGTGGCTCCATTTTTGCTTAATTTTGAACCCTCCCTTCTCGACGTAGCCTACTTGGCTTTTGCCTTATTTCCCGTCCCAGAAGACATTTCGTGCAGCTTTCTCTTACCAGACTATCGTTAAAATTATTGCGTAAGTAATGAACATGACCGATATTTTCTTTATATACGTTTTTATAATTAAAAATATTATGAATGAAATGGTAATAACACCACTCCTGCAAATGATCAATTATTGGGGAAACCTTATTCTCAGGTACAGGCAGGGACTTTTTTTCTTGTTGATTGTCTTAATGGCATTCATCATTGTTTACTAACTTATAACATAGAACACACTATACATGCCACGTAAATAGACCCTAAAAAGAGCTACGTTTTTTGTTTATTTTTCTGCAGTTCTGTGTCATTTATTTCTAAACTACCAGGAATGGTCCTGCTTAAAAGGTTTCCATAGCTCATTGACGCCGTTTTACATACTGAAAACTCTCTGGAAAAACAGTTTCTGCAAGCCTCGTATAGTGCCATTTACACCACACTTTGAACTTGAACTAACACTTCAGGGTGAACTATGATTAAAGATGCACTGAAATTCAATGGACAGAACAAAATTATAATTGTTTTATCAAAGAGCGGTGTGGTGACACTCGGGTGATTCCAATAAAAACAGCTATTTTTTTAAAAAAAACGTCAAAACAATACTGTCGCTAGTATGGAACATCCCGCCTGTTTATTGTTTATCGTCTCTTAATGCGCCGTGGCGTGTTGGTTAGTTCAAACTTCAATGCGCCTGCCACGTGTTATCCAAACACTTAAGGCTCCTCTTCACAATCGTCCATGATGGGCGACTATAGGCACGCACGATTGTGTAGAGGGCATAATCGTCTGTGAGTGGCCATCATCGCCTATAATCGTGAATAATCGTGAACGATCGGTTAGTTTTCGGTACATGGAAGGAATGCGTGCCGATGATCGTGCGCGTTTCCACACAATCGCCCATCATTCAGTCGCACGGCGGAGGTCCAAAATATGACTTTTTTCGCAACCAATGGAGATATTTTTTGCATTAGATATTCAAAGTCGCTTGATGACATGCGATCGAATTTATCAAATTCTGATGATGGTTCTGCTAGAAGTTCGGCTAGTTGTTTATTCATGGTTTGTCTGGGGGGGGGGGGGGGTAAATCATGTTTATGGACGGAGAAGTGAAAACTAAGTCGCAGGCAAGAGCTGCCTAATACCTAGCACAATATTTTGTACATGAATTTTTTGTTTTGTTTTTGATGCTCATTCCGATAATGGTTGTATATACTAAGCAAATAGATAGCAGCAGCCTGTGTAATTTCTCTTTGTGCATCGTTTCTGCCTGGTACTTATTTAATGTTTTCCAGTTATTTCCGGAAGATTATGGTCATCTTTTTATTAGTTATATGGTCGCCTTTTCCTCTTTTTTAAATACGTCATAGAAATTATGTGATTAATGAAAGATTCGTAAGCCTATCTTTGTACTAATCATAATTTTAATTCAGTAAATTAATTATTTTACAATGTTTCGCCAACACCAGCCGAATCTACACAGATAACATTTACGTCGGACTTCTTTCTTAGCTTGCACGGTTTGTAAATGGAATTTGCGATGATTGAATTCAATACCACGACCCAGCCATATCTCTCTTAGCAATTAACACAACAAACAAAAACCTAACAAAAACAAAACCTCAAGGAATCTATAAAATTATGCTTGCGTAACATAGAGTAACTTATTAATCTGTGATCACCACAAGCCGCTATCACTTTGACAACAGTCAGTAAACGAAAATTCACATACAGCAACTCATGTTCTCGACAATGATGGCCACTTTTTTAAAGGGCGATTGTGAAGAGGAGCCGTCACGATTGTGTTGACAGGAACCCATGATCGCGACGATGGTCGCCCGTCATGGGTCGTCGTCCACTGCAACCGTATTTGAGCGACTGAGGCGACGCACTGTAGCCGACTTTGAGTCGGACGACTAGGATTGTTGCAGCGGCTCTCAGCCGTGTGCCAGTGATTAGGTGCCAAATTTTAAGAGTTTCAAAATTTTGTGAAATGGATTCAGATACCATGTACTTTTTGGAAAGTACCTGCCTGCCGACACATCGCAGAAATCGTTCGTATTGGGTTAATTTAATGTTGGCAAAAAATTCGTTAAGATAATTCTATCACCTACATAGTGATTTCGAGGAGGATCCACAGAAATTTTATGATTATTACAGACTGAGCCTGGAGACATTTCACTATATTTTAAATGCTATAAAGACTTCAGTTACCAAAGAATCTAATTTCAAAGAGACATAGGATTCAGTGAAACGTCGGTGGCTCTAAGGTGAGTGATGGTAAATAGTAATTTCATAAAATCTGTTTTCTACTGAACAGAAAGCGCGATAGGTATGTGATTTGACAAACCGAAATATTTCAGAACATTTACGAAATACGAGGCAAGTTGACATTGTAAAAATACAAAGCAACTTAAAAAAATATAAAAGTAAAAAAAATCAACTTAAAGTATTTGTAAGCTTTCCACAAATTAATTACCCAGCGTGGTAAGTGAGCGGTGAGCGGTAACGGTAATGCTATGGCTTTGCTTTCGGGAGGACGCTGGTTCGAATCCCCGTCCGGCCATCCAGATTTGGGTTTTCCATAGTTTCGCCAAATCACTCCATGGGAATGCCGGGACGATTCCTTCAAAATTCCATGGCTGAATTGCTTCCCGTTCCTTGTCCCCAGTTCCTTCCCGCCTATAATGACCTCTAAGATAATAATAATTTCTTGAACTTTTTACTAAAGATAAAGGTCATAGGAATCCTACAGCTCCCAGCATGTCCCGTAAGAGTCACAGAGGTAGAACTCCGCATTCCCATTACAACATTCGGCACTAGAAGGGATGTGACGGGGTCAGCGCAACGATTCCGCCGTTCTTTACCTTCCCGCAGAGTTTTCTCGACAGTACTTGTTGGTTAGCAGGCTGCGTGGGCCTATGGAGCCGTTACAGACGTTCAGCTTCGAAGAAAGATCCTCGGTTTCATCGGTGGTCGAACTCCGAATGTCCGGCCCGCACTCAGATGTTCTACCGTCTGAGCTACGCAGCCACCAACTTTTTACTAACTAAAACTGTCTACATTCCACCGAGCGTGGTGGTGTAACGGATAGCGTTCTGGCCTCGCATTCGGGAGGACGGCGGTTCAAATCCCCGTCCGGGCATCCAGATTTGGGTTTTCCATGGTTTCCCAAATCACTCCAGGGAAATGCTGGGATGCTTCCTTAAAAAGACCATGGCCGAATTCCTTGCCCCCCCCCCCATCCTTTCCCGTCTCTAAAGACCTCGCTGTTGAGAGACGTAAAGCAGTTTTTTAAAAAAGTCTACATTCCTTACAAAAAAAAGTACTCGAACAACACAATTTTTTATGGCACATTTCAGAAGTTAACGAAGAAATTTCATTGGGGTCGGGATGAAAAGCCTCGTCGGGTTCGGCTGATTAGTAACCTATTGTTGAGGGTGTTAGAGATGAAACTGGAGTGTTTCATTGTGCGGACCAGGGCGATAAATATGGAGAAGTTGCGTATGGAGATGTTGGAGGTGCGTCCTCATCAGTGAAAACTTGCTGCTGTTTATTCTGTTCTGCCAGTTCCTTAAGAAGAGGAACGTTCTTCAGAAACGGGGCTAGACTGCAAAAACTGAATATTACAATCGCCATCAGCAGCACTGCTAATATTGTAATTTTGATCTCTCGATTTCAAGAAAATGTTTGTCAGAAATGCTATGATCAATTTTTTTGCGCTATCTGGGTAGTGATGGTAGCGGAGCATCTAATTGTTGATGGTTGAAGGGATGATTATTGCACTGGTGGTCAGGTTTGTCCCAAATTAACTTCGGTATCTTGCTAATTATCTTATGCAGAAGCCCCTTTTTGTGAAGATTTTACGTTTCATTTTAAGTTCCCTCGATTCAGTAATATACCTAGCATTTAAATGATTAATATATTTTCTAAAGAATACAAATATTCTTTCAAGAAATACAAATTTTGTAGAATTTTTTTTTTAGCAGGTGTACTATATGTAATAATGTCGGATTAAGTATACGTACTTTATTTATGTAATTTAATCTGAATATTACAATTTCAAAAAGTATCATTAAATTGTGCGAATGCAGGGTATAAATTTTAAAGTAGATTAGATAATATATTTGCCAAGATTACCTACCATCTTCCTACCATCTTTACTACCAATTTCTTCTGCAACTTTTCCTCAGTTTCCGCTGAGTATCACGTAAGTAGTACCGTTTATTTCTCATATCCCACAACGGTGTTTTCTCTTTAACGACGCCGATTATTTTCTCGTTGCCCATATTAATGGGTAAAACAAACATAGACGGTGGTATACACGAAAAGAAAAGTGGAACATATAATACGTAATGGCGAGTAATCCAATTCCGGAAGGTTCAGTCACTCTTCGGGTACAATCGGTCTCTCAAGATCGCTCGCAGTGGACGCTGTTCAGTAACGTTCCGTGTGTTGGGATTAGTCGCACCAATATGCGCGACTACGCTAGACCTGCTAGTCGCTCAAATACGCTTGCAGTGGACGACCGACCTTAAGACTTCAAGTCTCAAGCATTCATAACATTGTCAGTATATTGGATATCTAAAATAATGAGAGAGTTAATTGATGGAAATAAAAATCCACATACTGTTGTGTGATTTGTACCCTGTTTTAATTGTGACAAATAAAATGAACGGAAATCTACGTAGCTTGGCCCGGATCGTTCCACCACGTGGTCCAACGTAGCATTCTACCTAACCCACTTTTTTTTTTCTCTCTCTCTTCTTCACCAAGGCACGTAGTTTATGGACGGGAAAGTCGTGATTGTAGAATACAAATCCAGACTAGATGGAGTTTGGTAGTACTGGATTATGAATGATTTCTAGCTTCTTTCTAGTGAAATATGGTGTTCCATAAGTTTGATTGCATAACAATGAATGTTAAATAAGATTTAGAATTTCGATTAAGATTATATATTTTTTTAAAATATTATGATTTTGTGGAAAGAGGTTTTGTATTAAAATCATAAGTAATGGTAAGGAATACGGGATTCCTTCGTCTAATGCCACTTACCGCAGGATTTGTGGAGGAAGAGCTCTGCATTCCCATTATAACCTTTCCGCGGAGTTTTCTCCACGATAGTCATTAGATAAGACTGGTTGGGCCTGGGAAGCCCATTCCCATTCGGACGTACGGCTTCAAATATAAATCTTCTTCTTCATCGGAGATCGAAACCCGGTCATCAAAGTATGATGTAACATAACAGCACTATTACTAATAAACTATGAAATAGATGTATAATTTTTAGGGTTATTGCTTCTTCTTCCGGTGGAAATATTTTCGAGAAAAATCTTTACTTTTACTAAAAGAAAACTTAATTTGAATCTCGACCCTCACAGGTGATTTTACAACATCAGAGCGACTACAGTTGTTGCTCTCAACTACATCCTTCCATTACGCAAATTTGACTTAAAGTGGGTATTGACACACCCATATATCCTCCAAACTTTCCAACTAATTTGATTTGTTTAGTAAGTATTTTCTACATTCGAAATGTCGCTGTCGGTTTCAAAACCATTTTGATTAAAACCTCTGAACTTATTCCTTTCAATCGCTTTTAATTTGCAGTTGAGTTGGGTAATGTGTTTTACCATTTCCACGCATTGTCGTTTGAGAGTAGCTTCAGTTTTATCCAGTGTTCTGTACCTTAAGGGTTTGTATCAATGTTCTACTATTCTGGTAGTTCGCGTTGCTTACTTACAACGTACGTTTGCAGTATAGTGTTTAGCGAGGATAGGAAGTGAACATCCGCTGTTATGATCGCCCATTCCTTGGATCACTGACACAGTACGAATATATTATATCCTCATGGAAGCAGGGGGATTTAAAAGAGTCTTTCCCTGCGTCGTTTACTAACGTTCATTTTTTTCATATCAATAAAGACACGTCAAAATTCGTAGTTGTGCGCGAGAAATTTCTCACTATCTTTTTGGTTCACTGTAGGCAGAATGCTCTTGTACTTCGTTATACAGCTACATACCATAACTACCTGTCTCAGATTAGATTCTTTCCGAAACAAACATGTCGTTTTTACTGTTGTATATTTCTGCAGTCAATTACTTGTGGATTCATAACGAATCTCACTTAGACCATACAGGATTGCGACAAGAAATAGAATCTTGATTACATGGAAGACCTATCTCTGCGATAGGAAATTGCAGTTCCAAAGCTTCAAAGGCTTCGGATTGAGTTCATCCATTTTGTCCTTGTATACTAAAGCTAAGAGGTTTAAAACATAATTCAGAATTAATTTGCCCCTTTGTTTCGGAAGATGGTGTAACTGAGGCATCCTAATTCAGAGATAATGATTTTGTTTGCTCTTAGAGACCGCACGACGCGATTCGTTTCGGCTGCGCATTTCAGCTGTGTCGATAACTTTGGCTATTCTCCGATATCTTATATCTCCGCACTTCAGGAATGATGTAACTAAATGGCAAACGTGATGTCAAGATCAAATCACTGTTTTTACAAGCAGAGTAGCAAAATTCTCGAAGTTAAGCTATTCATACCCCAAACCTAGTTCCGCCCATTCAGAAAACAATGAAGTAACAAAAGTACACAGTCGTTTAGAAATGATGCGTTAGAGTGTTTTAACAATACGATGCCATCAGTGCTTTTTCTTCTTTTGTGTGAAGAGCGCTAATGGATTCTGCTGGAGCGCAGTAAAGCGTTGCCATTTAAATCGCCCTGCACCTAAAGACTACTTCGATTTCGATGCTCTTTCTCGTAAATACATGTATTTTTTTTTTTTTTTTTTAAAAACCACACACACACACACACACACATTTGGAAAGGTACATCTCTGAATACTAACTCAAGTTCTAATACATGCGCTTTACTGCTACAGTATGGCACTGGAATTAATGGGGTTGAAAAAATTAATATTGTAATGTTATATCGAGGACTCTTGTAGATTGAGCCGACGAGTGTAGTCTTAAAATGAATATCGATGCTCACGATATTCTACTTGTTATTTTTTATCTCGGCAGGTTGACAAGTCAAGATTATCACCGCTAACGCATGTCTTAATAACGGTCTAGTAGCATTTTTAAGCGGAATCGAGAGGACCCAAAATATATATACTTAAATAAAATTTACTTAAAAAAAAGAGGTTTTACAAATTGTAAAATTTATGACACACTAATGGGTTATGGGTAACACATTTACATATACTATGTAAACTCAAAAGAGTTTTTTTTTAATTATTTACCACAAATTATCAGTTTCGAAAAATTACCTTTTTGTACTCGATGCCTTGATCACCTGCAGTCGACGAAGCCGTCATTTTGCCAATACGGTTTGAATATGAGTATACCAGAGCTCCTCGAGCACGGACCAAGAGTAGGATAATATATGGTATGTATGGATCTCGATCGATCACTATACGATGACGCCCACCGAGCATGGTGGATGAGCGGTAACGCTCTGGCCTCGCATTCGGGAGGACGCGGGTTCGAATCCCCGTCCGGCCACCCAGATTTGATTTTTCCCTGGTTTCCCCAAATCAGTCCATGCGAATGCTGGGATGCATCCTTAAATAAGGCCATGGCCGAATTCCTTCCCGTTCCTTGTCCCCAGTCCCATCCCGCCAAAAAAAAAACCGATGACTCCAAAAACGTGGCTGGACATTTCCAGAAAACACAACCACTAATAAGAATAACAAGGAGTACTTAATAATATTAGTATCTGTAGGACTGGCCTAGTATTTCAGTGGACAAGGCAACCTTGTTTAAAATTCAGATTCCAGGTTTTGAATTCCGATCCACCAGAAAATCTTACTTCCATAGAAAGGATTAGTTAGAATTGCGGACTAAGCTGTCGGTCTCTCTCCCCAGTGTAACTATCAGATTATGTTATGATTTGCGCACTTGTTCTCTGAGTACACACGTAAGTTATGTTTAATATTTATAAAAATTGGTGGGACATCCTATGGGCGGACTTGGATCTAGTTTAATTGATACCAGACTGTTACAATTAGTGGATGGAGGCATGCAGATTAGCCGCTGGCAGTCTTTTACTTTACCTTGAACTGTGAATAGAGAAAGCCTAATAAAAATATCGTGACAGGAAATTTCTAAATTTGGTGAATCTGTAGATGGCTATCGGGGTGGAGTAGTTGCTGAATAAGAGTATAAGATTTTTTTCAGTAGGTTGAAATATTCCCCATTCTTTGGACAGGTGTCGGAAATAGTTTGCTTCCTCAACCAACATCATTGAAATGAAAGAAAGTTACATGTGTGGAAGAATTGAAATAGGCGTCTGAAGTGGTTGTCATTTATTTTAGAAAATACCTAACATTCTATTATTCTCTGTTACATCCTTCGCTATTGTAAAATTTAACTTACGATGTATTTTGACATTACAGTTGTTCACATTGTAAAATTGTAAATATATTCGGGCTTCTTAGGAATTGGCGGTAAAATAGGGTTCTGTGATGGTTGCTTTCTCAGTTATTGCAAATGTTGCAGCTTGTCGCAGATTGTGTTTCTTTTAAAGGTGACCACAAATTTCTTGAACCCTAGACAGCGGGAAGAAATTCTTGTAATTGGCCAGCTTTTGAAATAGCAGCGCGAGAGTACAGTAAATATGCCGTGGGTTAGCGCGCAATGTTTACGATGCGGCGCTTGTCTCCGTTTTCCTTGTCCGAGTTGTCTCCACGCCCCCGGCTCGGGCGTGACCTTTTGTGTTGTACTTGCAACCTCCCCTCTCAAGACTCATTGCCGGAAGGAGGAAGCTCGCCTCTAGCTGATGAAACCCAGCCCACCTTCCGCGTCGTTGCCAATCTTTCTATTTATTCGTTAGCTTCTACTAGTACATTGGAGTCATCTGTTCCGAAAACTAGCAATTAGTTCGATGTAATAGTGAAATGGACTTGAAGGAATGGAAGTTTTTATAAATAATGCACGGAAAACTGTGAATTTCTATAAATTGTGTGGTCGTTGGACAGCGGATGACACAGAACTATTTTGCATAAAAAGCTAATTAATAAAGAGCGAAGAAAGTTAATGATAAAAGTTCTTGGAATGCTGTACTAAGATCGAAGAAATAAATCGAAAGTGATTTTTCTCAAAAAGGTAGGGGAAGGGGGGGGGGAATTATGTTCGATGAACAAGGCTTTCGGAGTGATGTAAATAAATATACATTAATTATATCATACACCCTACATGAGACTGGTGCAAAAATTCATGGGTGGAAACTGTCAGTATGCAAGAACGATATGCGTGTTGCTACGTGAATTCTACCGTACGTTCCTATCTTGAGGAGTTGAACAAGAGCTCAAGAGTTAAAAGTTGGATGTGAATAGAAGAGTGGCGCTACCCGCTGAAAGCTAAATGTATGAATTACATCCGTAGCAGTGTCAGAGTCATGACTTGGGAACATTTTAGTGATGAAGCAGCACCATTTTTTTGTTTGTTAATTTTCCTTTTTTTCATTTCTTTGATAACTGGTTGCAGTTGCTTCACAATTTTAGCGTTATAATTGTCCGTGATTATGCTTCTCTGTTTCAGGAAATCTGAAAGCAGTATATCCCCAAAACAATAAAAGCAGGCATTATCACTTCCCACACAGAAATAACAGCCGTGGTCTTCGTAGGAAGAAAACTATCGTGCTGTAAGATCTCATCTAAAGTCATAAATAGTTCTAAAAAATCTACGGTTGGGCTTTATAGAGGGCTGGATTTTGCGTACACACGTCTCCACATTGCCTTTTGATCTGCTGTTAAAACGTTTAGCATTTTCGGTCGGAAACCTTTTCGCAAGTACGCTGTCAGAGGGCGAGCTGTTGTTCTTGGAAAGCCTCACTATGCCGAACTGTCAGCCTTGTATCTATTACCAACAACTCATTTACGCTGCCCAGATGTTCCTGTGTGGCTGTTTCCTGTGGACATTTTGAATGGGTATCTTCTTCAGTCAGCTTTTCCCCTTTTTATAATCAGATATTCTATTTTTAACTGTTCCATAAATAACCATACCTTCCGTTTGTGTTGCCACCACATCCTCATAAATGTCCTTTGGTGACATTTCATAATTTTCTCGGCTTTATTTACACAGTGACAATTCTTCCTAGTAACACTTAGAAAAAAAAAAAAAAAAAACCCACCAAAATGATGTTTTGTTTGAAGAGGAAAGTTGATTGGTTGCACCCATCAGAAACTTCATTGACAGATGTAGTTTTATAAACGCAAGCTGTTTATTGGAGAATAAAATTAAAAAAATAAGCATCGGACTGTCACCAAAACCGAGCGTACAACAGTATTCGGAGCAACTCTCAGAATACGATTCCTTTAAAAGGCATTGAATTTCTTCCCGTTCCTTGTCTCCATTCCTGTCCCGCCTCTATTAACATCGACGTCGACGAGGTGTAAAGCACTTATGGGGGAAAAATTTATAGCTCTTTTTCAGTTTGGTACTACAGATAGTACAGTAGTTTTCCATTGACTCATGAGGAGCGTTAACTCAATCACCCCAATAATCATGCTTTATGTAATGTGCTGTTATTATAGGAGATAAATTATAGCCTATACATTCTGTCGACCTTCTAGTTTCTCAGTGGCGAGCTCCTTGTCTGTTGTCACCTGTACACATTGTGGAATTTTGCTTAGCATTTTCCTCTTTGCAGGTAGCTTTGCAGGTGATTTATGGATTGCGTCAGAATATCTGTTGAGCGTGTCGTAATGCCACGCCCCTTGCGCCCACACGCAATGAGAAGAGCTCTCTTATGCTGTTGTATTATTAGAAACGATTGATTTAAACAAATACTACACCTGAACGAGAGTTGTAATTCGATCACATAATGGATAAGCAATTGTTTTTATTATTCTCGTTTCCCTTGCGTAATATCATACCATCGTTTACTTGTTTCTTGCCCCCACAGGCACATTAAAGTATCCTTTAACGTTACCTTCTTCTCTGCCCTCTTAAGAGACTATTGCTTAGCACTTGATAATTTATTATTCAAGTAGTTCAATAGAACTGAGCTCACGTGTGGTAGATTGTAGTAGGTGCCTTAAGATTTTGGCCAAGGTGTCATTTATTTTCACACGAAGCCTGGTACTTTTGGAAAATATTTTAGAAAAAAGTACGTTAAAGTAGGAACATTTGCGGAGGGTTAATTAAATCACTAACCTTGGATGAACGATGTTCTCTTCTCTGTAGCTGCAGGACAAGCCCCTTGTGTTTCAGAAATTTTTGCTAGTATGCGGGTTATCCGTAGAGGATTTGACTCGTTGGTATACGAGAGGCGTCCAATAAGAGTTGGCTGACTAGGAAACTGAAATTGGAAAACTTTTCAAAAACTCAGTATAATTCTTTAGTCTTTGTATAAAACTGTCCTAAATTAAATTTTATTTTGCGATTGTGCTGCGAACTGATTGGAAATGAAAAGGAAAGAAGTGCTTGCTTTGATTAAAAATTTATGTGAGATAAAGATGTTACCGAAAGACATTCATGAGGATACAATTCCACTATTAGAGGGGGAAGCCGTTCCTTATATTAATTTTAAAGTGGGCATCTCATTTTAAATGGGAAAAGAGCCAGCGTTCAAGTTCATCCCCGGCGCACGAAGTGTGGTAGAGACGATCACTCAAGAAAATATGGACAGGGTTGATGAGGACAGACAGTAGATTAACAGATCGCACATTCAGGCATTCCAAGACAACTGTTGATCGTATTTGAGTTCTTCGATATGTGGAATGTTTCTCCAGTTTACTGTCGATACTTTCGATAATAGATCAATATACAGTGGGGAGGCATGTTTGTCTAGGAAACGTAACTCCATTTGAAGTCAATTCAATGAATTTCGTTTGACGATTTGCACGCCTGAGCCCGTCACTTTACCCGAGAATAGAAACGGCAGTCTGTGGAATTGAAACACGCTAGTTTTTTCTCTCAAGAAGGTAAGGGCTATTTCTTCCACAGGAAAACGTGGCGGGTGAGTGGAAAAGCTCTGCTCTAGCATTTGGGATTTTGAATCCCCACCCGGCCATCCAGATTTTGGTTTTCCATGGTGCCCAAAATAACTACAGATGAATTCTGTGATAGTTCCTTCAAAAAGCCATTGTAGAGTTCGTTCCAATTCCTTGTTTCCAGTCCTTTCCCGCTTCTAATGACGTCCACTAGTTACAGAAGTCATAATAAAAAGGGGGGGGGAGGTTACATGATGGTGTACATTTTCTGGGGTTCTGGATTTCCTGAGAAAGAGCGAAACAGTCACGGGGAATTAATAGTCTGATATTGTGAAGCAATTGCAATCGGTATCTAGGAAATAAGAACAGTGCTTCAAACCACAAGGTTTCTTTTTCGTTTTTTCTCAGGCGGTTTTTCTAATTGGGGATTCTCCTGGAGAGATTTCGGGAGACCATGCTATATGTGGATTGCCGCGTCCTCCTGACTTCAGTCACAGGCCTTTCGCTGTCATGACTGCAGTTATTGGGTTAGGTTTTCAGTTGGTAACGCAAACCCCCTATTCATCCGTTCTGGTTCCTCTGAGACATACACCTATTACCAGACCCTAAAAAGTTTATTGCATCTTTTTGAGTCAGTTGATGATATTGTATGTATTCTAAACTGAACTGCAAAACTTTCATCATGATCTTCCGCCCATATGTATGTCACAGACTCGCAGATTCCATCCTTTCTTAGTTTGTGATGAAATTTATTGGTCGAAAAACAGACCCGTAGACAAATATTAAAATAAATTTCCCTTCCTTCCCCTTATAAAAATGATGAAAACGTTTCTTTAGCTTATTCAATCGTTGGTAACATCGTTGTAAATGAATTAAAAAATTCAATCAGTTTCGCTTTGGTACACTTTTTTTTTTAGATGTGTATTTCGCTATTATGAAGCCTTATTTTCACAATATTCTGTTACTAATAATCTCAGTTGAGTGGTCCTTAAAATTGAGCCTTGCGATTCCAAACAATAATGCGGTCTGCTAGCTCAGTGGTTAAACCACCATTTCAGCTGACTTAAAGCATTTGATCATCCATGAGAACCTCTTTAGAACGGATGGAGTAAAAGAATTGGAACGCCATTGTAAGAAGTTGTTGGGTCTCAGAGGAGACGAAATCGAAACATTACTACGATTTTATTTTTTTATTATTATTGTCAAGCGTTTCCTCAAACACTACAAAATGAGGTATAAAGCACGTAAATCTTTCAGCTCCGCGTTGTACATTACCAGGTACCCTTTACGTGAACGTTCAAACGCAGTTGTGAAGTAAACTAATCACCGTGAAGGGAAGATCCTTACTGAATTTCTAATTAAGGCGAAAAAAAAAAAAGAATATTTTCTGGCGGTCCAGCCCGTCGTTGCTGAAAGAAGTGCTAAGTTTTAATATATATATATATATATATTTGCTGTCATCAGTCTTTTGACTGGTTTGATGCAATCCTCCATCTCTTCCTATCTTGAGCTAACCTCTTCATCTCTAAATACGCCTTACAACCCACGTCCTCAATTATCTGCTTCATATATTCTAACCTCTGTTTTCCTCTACAGTTCTTACCTTCGACTGTTCACACCACTAACAAATTACCCAATCCAGCATGTCTCAAAATATGACCTACCAACCTGTCTCTTCTATCCGTAAGCTTCTTCCACAAACTTCTTTTATCACCCATCATTTCCAAAACTCGTTCATTTCTTACTTTGTCTGTCCACTTAATTTTCAGCATTCTTCTGTAGCACCAGAATTCAAATGCTTCAATTTCCTTTCTTTCTGGTATTCCTAACCCCTGTTTCGCTACCATAAAGTGCTGTGCTCCACACATATAGCTTTAAAAAGTTCTTTCTAATCCCTAGATCAATGTTTGAAACTACTATAAAATCTAATGTGTTCAACATCGTCATCTACTTTGATAATGTCTGTTTGTTTACAAAAGATATTTTTGAATTAATAACTCTGCCCCTCATTAGGGTTGTACAAAATATCCTATTTAGCTACCAGTAGCGGATCGTCTACATGTTTAGACTTCGATATTTTAATTTGTGTTTGACTGTAATTTGCTTAGGTCCTGTTATTAAGAGTGTTAAAACGTCATCGTTCATACGGGCATGTAACTGTAAGATTCTAGAATAATTGCGAATAATTAGTGAAATGGAAGTTTCGGATTGGTGTTTTTGGTTTAAAAATTCTTTGTGAATATATTAAATATTTCTGGTAAATTTATCGGTATTAGCTTGATTTTAGGTTGTCTGTTTAGTTAGATTTTGGTGCATCTGATATATTTATAATCGTCACACATCATTTTATATTTTTTCTGCTTTTTAATTCTTCTTAAAATTTTAATAAAATTAACTGTAAAAATTACAGATGCATGTAATCAGTATGGTATTATTAACAACAAAACTAAAATTAAAAATTTGCCTGTACTTTTGTCGTTTACTGCGATGTTTGTCGCAACATGCGCGGTCTGCAAACTAAAAGTTGGGAATGAAATACCACAGCATATACGAGCACTGAAACTTCACATATAACATCAATTTTTACAAGTTCTGCAATATGTTCTTTTATCGCCAGAGTGACATGGGATTTACCTATACCATTTATGATCGTTATTTCTAGTTTCCCCTTACTACAATTCAAATACTCAATCTATGAAGTCGCGGATTTATATCAGATGCTAGTTTATTGAACTGTTTATGAATATTTTATTCTGCCTAAATGTGAATCTGATCAATGATATTCTTTAACTGAGCGAAATCTAGTATACCATGTTTTGATGTAATCAACTTGGAGAAGCGTAATGCGTAAACACTGGATTTATAAGTACGTTCACGGGCTAAATTACTAACAGGATATTTTATATTGCAGAGATTATTTAACAACGCAAGTTGCTATTAACAAGATCAGATTGTTCCAGTTAGCGTTGACTCTTGTAGAGGTGAAATATCAACGTTTTTATCAGTTAATTCCTATCATATGACTGTAGGATTCAAAAAGTTGTGAATTGTAGTTCGAAATGTTTTCTACGCTTCCAAATCAGAACATTGGGAAGGGTTTAAACGAAGTGCTGAAGAAAATTTTCAGTGGCTACCTAAAGTTTAGTAGCAATGATAAGAATTTTTGATGTAGAATGCGAAAAATTATACTCCCTCTCAATTAGTCATAGATCAAGATTTCAAATTCAGTAGCTTGGAATTTGTGTTACAAATCATGTTTTTTAAAATTTGCTTTGAACTCACAACAGGGGCAAAGAAAGAAAACGTGTATCATCAGGTGAGAATTACGATTTTTCTAAAGAATGAAAGAAATGTTCGAATCATTTTTTTTCTCCATAAATGATAGGTGGACAAATTGAAGTTGAAATATATTGGAATAAGAGATTTTAATATCACTATACTAGTTGACTGCCACCAAAGCTATAATGTAGTAGGGATTCTCTCGCTGGAGTTGAGTGGGTAGTTAGATGCTGCCGTTCGTGCCCACCTGAGCTTAGTCTTGTAAAAGGGGTCGCCACTAACTTAGTGAAGCGAATAATTTATCACCCCGTAGGAGAGAGGATACACCGTAACGTACAGTACATTATGTCGACCAAGAACTTCAGGCAAGTGTGTGCAGACTCATGCTAATGGACACCGCCCATGGTTTTATCCTAGGAATGCGCCATTCACTTTTAAGATCACAAAATCAATGTGTTGTAATATTAAATTTTGCTGTAGTGCGTGTGTTGTACGACCTGAATAATCATTTCTGATGTGAATCTTGTGGATAAATACTTCATTTCTTTCTATGCATTCCTCTAGGTCTCGCGGTGTTTTAAGCGTTTCTACTACTACCTACCACTGTTGTTGCTGCTGAGTTAAAGGAATATGCGTTTTGAATTTTCAGGTCTGTTAGTGTAGATGGTGCATAATTATTAACGCCGGGATTACAAACTTTTCCTCTAATGTGTAACTTACTGTATTTCCAAAAGAATATGAGATCTCTAGTATTTCATTAAAATAAAAACAGTAATATGCTGTGTGAAGAGACACTATTTTTGTTTCGTTTTAGATGGGAAATTTTGTAACACTTCTTCAATTTAGTGGTAGTACCCCTCGTTGTAGATCTTATTTTATTCTGCGCCAGTCATCTGTCTGAAGTTTTAACTAACAGTCCTGGCAATTTGTCTCGTACATTTCCTACGTTTTAGAAATTCTCAGCAGATTTCATTTTAGTTTTATTTTATTCTCTTTCCGTCGTAAAAAACCATACCGTACAATTCACTGTGGATCTGTACATTTCCTCAAAGCAAGGGGACTGAATGCCCTTTATGGAACTAAACGTTAATATTATCTAGATAGCGGAAGTTTCGGCGCTGTTTATTTTTAAAGTTTTATTGCAATATATTTGGATGGTGATACTTAAATAAAATTGTCGTACGGATGGAAGTCTTTTCTGAAGCGTAGTTTATTTTCTTCTCGTTGACATAAAAATTTTTCGAATTAATTGATGACTTTCTGTATATCATCAAATCTAAAAATTTCTGAAGTATATGGTCTGTTAGTCACTTGATCGATGTATCATTCAACTTGAGCTACAAAAGTAGGGCGTAATATATAGGGGTAGTTTCCAGTTTTTTATTTTAATAGTACTAACCACGTACATCTAAACGTGTGTTTTCTTATCGGATGCTGGCCGAGGAGAGATGTAGAATAATTACTACTTTCACTTCTTATCTTACCAAATACAAATGAGGTTTTTATAGGTTTGACAATGTTAACGCCGCCTTTTTGATATTTTAGTTTTTGGGTACTTTTTTGAGGGGACTGATGATGGTGAATAATTTACTGAATAAGAGCTAATAACTATCAATATTACTCCGCGATTCACTAAAAGGAGATGTCGGAGGGTGCGTTGTACCTATCCTGATATGTAATCATTTAGACATCAGAAGGAATATGCGAGACACGGCAGGAGGCGCCCGTGAGCTATCTTGAAGAACCAAACCGGAATTCGCCTGCAGTAATCCAGGAAAACCATGGAAATCCCATTTCATGTTGATTTATGAATAAAAAACTTTAGGTGAAAATGGCACTAACTTAGTTCTCACCGTTTCTATATTAAAATATTGTCAACGAAAGATTACTTGTGTGTGTGTGTTTTTTTTTTTTTTTTTAACTTTTGAGTTATCTGCATAAATAAGAGACAGAAAAATTTACTATAATGTTCCTTTATCCTCAGAATTCAAAGCTATATCTTAATTGCGTTTCAGCTAATCTTTCGACAGCTCTGTGTTTACACTACGGTGACTCAATAAATCATTCCAGGAGGTCTTCAGTTTTCGTCAGGGCAGTTACATTTTTACACAACAGCTCTACAGAAGAGAAAAGATGAATAGAAATGTTTAACTGACAGAAATATTTGCACAGTTGTTAGCGTAAGAAAAAAAATCAATTAGTAACTATATAGTTACTTCGGCTCTTGCTTTGGACTATTTTTATTGTAACGTAGTGATCCGTACCGCCCGTTGAATGCCTACAATGTAGCTACCACTTTCCAAGGAATTTGTCACAGATATGTTGAACTGTATTTTTTGTGTAAACACATTAACCGGCGATAGTTAAATCCAGCGTTGCTGGTTCTAATGTTTGCTGCGGGATTTAGACAGTTTTCGATAATAATCTAGGCGAATGTTGGGATAGATTCATTACACACTTTACAACAAGAATAATATGAAACACATTAGCACGGCGCTTGATGGATGGAGACAGTTCCCCTTCTAGCCATATTTCGTCTTTCATGACAACTGTTGTTTGCAAATTACCCCAGTGTGTGCCATTCTCACATTAGAGTCACTTCCTTTCATTATAATAGATACTTGTCAGTTTTTATTACTAACGTAGTGCATTTATATTGAAAGCTTGTCTAGCAAACTATTGCAATCTAGTGGTGTGGAGGACAATAGTACCTCCAGTAAGCACACGATAATGCGTTTTATCTACACGTTTTGTCTACAGCAATATCCTTCGATTGTTCCCACCACTAAGAAATTAACCATCCCTCGTATCTTAAAAAGTGACTCTCCACCGTTTCTCTTCTTTCTTTTACACTTTTCCCACAGACATTTTTTCTCAGTCATTATTCCCAGAATATCGTCATATGCGATTAATCTTCAACGTGCTCCTGTAGCGCCACATTTCAGACTCTTCTGTTTTGGTTGTTTCTGTCATTCCCAAACTACCCCTGGTACTCTTTATTGTAGCCACCAAATTGTAAATTTTTCTTCCATCTCTACGTTTTGCATAATATTCCAACAAAATTTTAAAGGTCTTGGCACTTCCAAATCTTTGTTTTGTTTTTTATCCGTCCTTCCAGTGATAATTCTGACTCCAGTATTGTTTTTCTCATGCCGAATATTACTTTCACTTTGTACTCTTTCATGTATTAACCTAGTTAGTAATTTTCAAACCTATGATATAAGACTTATGCTATAGTTCTCACGCTTGTCAATGTATGCTTTATTTGGAAGTATAAACTTAATTGTTATTAATAGTCCTTCATACCTTTCTCAATCCAGTATGAATTTCTTATAAAATATCTGAAAAACATGTCGTATTCCATGCCCTTAGATGTCAACACATTCACCTATTTCCAGCAATTCCAGTGAAAGTTGTTTGTTAGATCTACATTTACAACCACTGTCGAATTTCTATGTCGTCTGTTTTAGCCTGCCTTTCTCGTTTAAATTCTAATCTGCTTTTTGTCACTATATTTTTGCTTTCAGAATCACTGTTTAGCAATGGTACAGTGTGTTCCTTGTATCATTTTGTTTTTATTTTCACAAAATGCTAGGATGTCATTTTTTCGCCCATTCTTTCTTTTTCATAGACACAAGTTGTTAGAGTTCATCAAATATTTTAATATTTTCTGTTTCGTCTTTATTACCTTTGGAATTTGCATAATGGTGTTCCTGCAGGCTTAACTTCTACGCGCATCAAAATAATTCTAATACTTAACTTTTCTTGACAACTTACCCGTTTTGTTGTTCAAAATAAATCCCACAACTGTAACCTCGATATCAGCTAGTGTGCTAATTACTTATGCGAAATGCTGCACGTCCTTCAGTTTTTATAATTCTCTTCAGTTACCGTGTGACCTCGCCTTGGTGGCTGCCCTGAAGATAGTTGTTCCTCTATGGAAGTTTTCTTGGAAAATTTTACTAAATTGTTTTCTCCTTCCCTTCCCCAGTGATAAAAGTGTATCACTGATTGTACGTGTTACTGTCTTGTGTGGCTGATTGTGGTATTTGTATTTTGAGTATAGTGTGTTGTTGTCTGCATTGTTAATGAATGAGGGATGGAAGAAGGGAGTGGGCGAAACAAGGTGCCAGCCCATTCACCCTTGCAAGACACCAAAGAGCCGATAAGTTTTTACGTCCTCATCCGACGGAACAATTGCCATCAACAGTTCTGGATACCATCATCCCATAATCACCGCGTGGAGGTTTGGGATTAAATTCAGGACTCTGATAGAGTATGTGGTGACTGGAAATTGTGCACAATCACCTCTGCTACCGTACCGGTCAAGTTTTGATGATGGAAAATTCTTCTTCCATCAACACTCTCACCAGCTACCAATTGTGGTAGGTGAGCGGTAACGTTCTGACCTCTCTTTCGGAAGGATAAGGTACTCCGAAATCACTGCACGTGAATTCCGGGATGGTTCCTGCAAAATGTGATGGCCAAATTGTTTCTAGTTCGTCGCGTCTCAGTCCTTTCCCGGCTTTAACGACGTCGACGAGGCGGCGTAAAGCCATCATCATCGTGCCGCAACCACCTGAGCTAACTAGGAGGGCTCCTGTCATCTCTCGCATTATAACATGTCACTGTGTTCTTCCATTTACCGTTGTAAGTTTGATCATTAGTGTTTCAAGTAACATTTTCGCAAATTTATTTCCTCAAGTCATCTTTTGGTTAATCTTCCGAAATTTTAACTGTTAAGATTACTTATTTTGTTTATTTCGACTTTAATTCTTCAGGAAGTTTCACTATAATTAGCGCTTGACTTATTGAAACAGTTTTAAAGTAATGATTGAAAATCTTTTACGAACATAACACTTTTCTCTTCTCCTCCGTTTGTATTTCTTGTGCCGATAGTCTAGTCATCTTGTGTTCAACTCCCCATGAAGTTTGATAAATACATAAATTCATCCTGAATGTAAAAACGTTTATATAACATATTTTCTTTGAAGAATAATAAAATGTTGCTTCCACGACAGTTGATTCCTTTGACAGTGTAGTGAGTTAACTTTATGGACTGTAACGAATATAGTAAAACCTTTTCAGTCCTAAGTCAAGTTAATATATAACATCAAACGTCTGATGGTATGGTCCTTTTACGTTCATAACGTGTTATCTTCAGATTCCAGAGAAAACCTCCGAAGAGCGGTAGCCTCTGAGTGTTTTATGCATATATCCGGCAGTACTTTTACGAAAATTGCTTCTTATTAACAATTGAACATTATATCAGTGTTCCTCATTCTGCTAGCTCATGTGAAGTTGTTGAGGGAGCGTCCATAAATCACGTAGCTCCATTTTGGCCTTCTGTGAACCCCCTCCCCCCCACGTAGCATGTAGCTACTTTCCCATGTTGATTCCAGAAGACATTTTGTACTGTTTTCTCTTGTCAGACTATCGTAAATTACATATTCAGATAATTAAATGACGGATATAATATACACATGCTTTTGTGTGTTCTGTACTTCATTTTAACTGTGACAAATAATATAAATGAAAAACTACATAGCCTGCCTCGGAACCTCCCCCCCCCCCCCCCCCCCCCCCCCGTAGCACAGACTAGCTTTCCAGCTAACCCCTCCCACCTTCTCTCGTCCGAGTCACGTAGTTTATGGACGTTCCCTAATGTTTTGTGGTTGGAATTTGTTTTTATTCGCTGACGGTTTCACATATCTAAACTCTTACATACGCGTCGTAGCACACGAAAGTAATAGCGCCCTGAATGTCATAAGCGAGTGTGTAGTAGCGTGGCCGCCGTGTAATTAAGTACCCCTGTCCGCCCACGCTCCGCAATGGCCGGCTTTGTGCGGTGCATGTATTTCAGCCTCGGCGCGTTTCACTTGCTGCAGTATTCGGAGCTACGGAATTAACCCCTGGTTTGACAAAGTGTGGTTTAATCTTTTTTGTTCCTTTGCTCTCCGAGTTTGCTCAAAAAGTTGTTGGGCGTAAGTTGGAACACATTCGTGGTATGAATTATGGGAAAAGAAAATGAACTTAATCTTCTTCCTTCCCCATGCACTTCCGTCCAGAAAGCTGTTCAACGTGTGAAGTCACATTCTTGGTTGAGTGGTATGATTTACGGAAGGTCTGTTAAATTTAACAGAGGAAGGAACACTATTACTTACAATATATCTGATTGGCATTAATATTATTTTAGGGTCTTGGGCAGAATTTTCTGACGTTGTTTACGTGTAAGATGTTCCTATTCGTTGGATTGATATCTGTTGCCTGTGCAGTTGTCATATCAGTTATGCATGGTTTTTAGTTGTCGATGTCATTTAATAATATGATTTTGAATATAGACCTTTGTATCATTGTTCTAAATAACGTCACAAAATACTTTTTTTTTTTGCCAACTATTGACTACACCAAACAAAGTTTTAGCGATTTCTTCTTCTTTCCTTGCTTCCTTGCATCTTTCACAGCTGTTTCGAATTCTTTCTTCTATCAGTGCAGTCTCTGTCCTATTTTTTACTTTTCTTGGGACTCCTTTGTTATGGTTTGCGGGAAAAGTAAAATATTGATACTCGCGCGGAGTTGTGTCGCTGTAGTTCGAAATTACTCTCTCGACGGTGCAAAGTATGTTTTTAGTTGATTACGCAATTGAGCGTGACTAGACCATTTTTTTCGATTTTAGAAGATTCTGTCTCGCCACGAATAGATGTTGGTACCAACGGTACAGACGACCAACTGTACCGCTCGACCATGCTCCAGGAACACCTTCCAGGATCAATCATTTCACAAGGCACTGACTTCCCATACTGTCCCATTCCTCTAACCCTATACCACTGGGTGCTTATTTGTGGTAAATATGATGTTTCTACCAACAATTATGCCAATACTAGGCAAAAAAAAGTCTTCCTGTTTTGCAAATCTCCAGCGACCTTTGTTCCGGTTATGTTGAGAATCTGCTTGAGCAGTATGAGCTCTGTCTTCACTCTACAGCGTTTAGGTGCACACTTTGGACACTTACGTTACGCATTCCGTGTTAAAAATGATCTCTTCTTAATTGAGTTTCCTACAGGAGTAAACTCGTAGATGACAAATAGGTAATATTTTTCGTGTTTTCAGTTCCGCGAATACTTTATTTACTCTGTAGAAACTTTTTTCACTTCTATCTCAGGTCTTTTAAGATGAAATAACGTTAGCTTAGGAAATCTTTTTAAAGTAGTCAGATATTCTTCGTTTTAATCCTTTCATATCCATTTGTTTGAAATAACAATGAAAAGGTGGCGCGTGGTTTTTGTCGCACAATTATTTTCTCAGTTTTTATATTTCAGCATTTCCTGATTACTCCTCACTTAGAATTTTAAGTAGACCTACTTATATTTCGGTGCTAGGAGTTTCTTTGATATTTTTGTATCCTTGTTTTCTATTTAACATAGTTCTTTCACACTGTTATTTCCGAAAATTCTGTGATGCATTTGTATTGGTGAACATTTTCTATGATAAACGATGTCATAATGTCTTTTAATTTCGATGCCAGATGGCGTTTTTTTTTTGTTTTTTGCTGTCGTCAATCTCTCAACTTGTTTGATGCAATCCTCCACATCTTCCTATCTTGCGCTACCCATTACAACCTATGTCCTCGGTTATCTGCTTCATGTATCTTAATCTCTGCCTTCCTTTACAGTTCTTGCCTTTGACCGTTTCCTCCACCAAAAATTAAACAATCCCGAATGTCTTAAAATGTGACCCACCATCCTCTCTCTTCTTTCTGTAAAATTCTTTCACGAACTTCTTTCTTCATCCATCGTTCATTTCGTACTTTATCGCTCTACTTGGTTTTCAGCATCCTTCTACAAAACCACATTTCAAATACTTCAATTTTCCGTCTTTCTTTGTTCATAAAATCCACGCTTCTCTGCCATAAATTACAGTGTTTCACACACGGAGTTTTAAAAATTTCTGAGTCCTAAATCAATATTTAAAACAAAAAGATTTTTATTGTTTCAAGAAGGCTATGTTCGCTACTGCTGTTCTGATTTCAATATCATTTCTGCTTAGGCTATCAGTTGTAATTTAGTTACTAATTAACAGAATTCCCTTACTGCTCCTATTGTATTCGATTCTATTTTTATATTTAAACTACTATTAATGGTATTTTAACATGGTAATATATAGAAATTTATAGATTTAAGATAATGCGAAATAAAAGATTAATGTAGTGGGAATCTAAGCAGAACGGAAGAGATCTCCCTTGGACTGTGGCCGCCTGGCGGTTATTGCAGTGCAGCATTTGCTTTTAGGTGGCACGTATTTCCTTCTTTTCTATTGCCGCTAAACAGAATGCTTGGCAAGCATTCCAAATTTTAAAACCTTAAGCATTACATTTTGTTGTATTAGCGATACAAGACACCATTAATTTAGGTTCTGTATATCATTTAAACAATTTAGAATAAATGAAATTATGCTCCTGTCTGCGGTGAAACGAATATAATTTTAATATTTTTGAATACTTAGGTCGTTATCCTTAGCTGCTATACTAATGCTGAGTTTTTTCTTTTCCGTCTAGTGCAGCTGCATGGAAAAGAAGAAAATCAGCATAATTTTAATCTACTACCCAAACAGCGGGGAAATAGTTCAGATTCTGCATAGAAGTCGTTAAGGACGAAATAGCCTACTTGGGGCGTTAGTGCTGTCAGTAAATCTGATAAACGTGTAAGCTTTGTGATCCTATATTTAATTTTTTAAGACCGAAGGTGGAGACCATCCTGGCGGAAAATCACCTAAAACCGGAATGGACAGTGCAAAATTTCGTCCCGGTGTCATTGATTCAACAGGTTTTCCCAAACTGTGAGTTTCTTATGTTTGCTCTCCTTAGACTTTTCTTACATCTTTTGCCGTAAAATTTCATCTTCGATAATCATCTTATCTTTAGGGCTGTCTTCCTTTTTTGTTGAGCGCAATTAGTTGGCAGGACGAATTTTGTTTGTTTCAAACACTGTATAGCCCATGGTTCTCTAGTAGAATGTTATGTCGGGAAGATGAGATATGGGAATTGAAGAATTAAAGTGTCCCAATATCTGACTGTTGGCAAGTATCAATTTGATATTGTTTGTTGCCTGTAGAAGTAACTTACCTCTTGCAATCGAAATGTTTGCAAGGATTGGATATAACTAAGATCAGTGCACGTACCACCTAACTATGCAGGCTACTATGTTATAGGAGTTCGTATGACAGTTCGATTATGATCTTGAAATAAGATTGTAAACTGGTTTCTCTACCAACCGAAAACAAGTGGGTAAATTCTGACAGCATAAATTATAAACTGTAATGAACCTACTTCTCTTTTACAGTAATGTAGTTCGGCCGAAGCTTGAAGAAACGATCTTTATTTCTATCATCTAATTAAGAGAGCGGAACCCATTCGTTCATTAACTATACACGTGAATAGAGTCGCGGCCAAAGTTTGTTGTTACTCTGCAAAATGTTGCAATTTTATTTAACTGGTGTTTCTTTCTCGTGCCGTTCGTGCATCTTTTACGGTTTGGTGACATAACTGAACGGTAGTAAATCGAGTAATGAAGAACTTTTTTATGTATAAATTGTGAATTAAGTATTCGTAGGTATGACTTCTACATCTTATTTCTTATGTTGTCCAGTTTTAAGAACCTTCATTTGATCAGCGTTTTGTTATAACTTCTCTTCGAAAGCACTTGCTTAATTGCATATGTGAAATTGAAACTTTTCAGTATCATGTGACTAAATATCTTAATAACATTTTAATCAGCAGAATAAAAGTTGTGATATTCTTCAACGTTTGACATACAACAAGGATCTGTTCTCATTACCCTGAGCTGAATAATAATCCTATTGACATGGTTGTTGTTTTTGGAACCTGTTCATATAGTTTTTGAACTGGTTATGGCGGCCACGTAATTCGTTTCCAGAAATGCAGATACACATTACATAAACAATTTACATAAACGTTACGTTCCTGTGCAAAAGTTCATTCCTCGACACAATGATAACGCTTCAAAAGCTCTATAGGTGTAATCATAATCCAAAGCCGCGACATTTTGTCTTTAACAATGTATGCATTTAACTGAAATTCCATTCGCAGGGCATTCGGGAGGACGCCGGTTCGAATCCCCGTCCGGGCATCCAGATTTGGGTTCTCATGGTTTCCCAAATAACTCCAGGCAAATGCCGGGATGCTTCCTTTAAAAGGCCATGGCCGAATTCCTTCCCATTCCTTGCCCCCCCCCCCCCCCATCCTTTCCCGTCTCTAAAGACCTCGCTGTTAAGAGACGTTAAGCAATTTAAAAAAAGTTCACAGGGAGAGATGGTGAAACCCTGTAACATTGCTGTTACTATAGAAAGCCGCAATTCTTAAATGAAAGCATTACGGGGAGAGAGAGAGGGGAGTAGGGGGGGGGGGGGTGGGTTATCGCTCTGAATTAACGGACTGGTTAGTACTCGTATTCAAGGTTTTTGCTGTCATAGTCTTCGGCTGGTTTGGTTCTCAGCATACCCCACGTCCTCAATTATCTGTTTCATATATTCTATTCTTTGTTTTCGTTTACAGTTCTTAGCTTCTACTGTTCGCTCCACAAACAAATTAACCAATCCCGTATGTCTCAAAATATTACCTACCATCCTCTCTCTTCTTTCTCTAAGCCTGTTTCACAGATTTCTTTCCTCGCCCATCATTTCCAAAATTCGTTCATTTTGTAATCTCTGTCCACATAATTTTCAGTATCCTTACGTAGCACCACATTTGAAATGCTTCAATTTTCCTTCTTTCTAGTATTCCTAAAGTCGATGCTTCGCTACCGTTAAGTGCTGTGTTACACACACACACACACACACACACACACACACACAGTTTTAAAAAAGTTCTTTTGAATATTTGAAACTAAAAGATTCATCTTATTCAATCAAGGCTCGTTTTGCTTCTGCTATTCTGCTTTTAACATCACTCCTCTTCTGCCATCACTTGTAATTTTCCTTCCCAAGTAGTAGAATTCACTTACTTCTCCTATAGCATTCGATCGCATCTGATACAATTTTTACATTTAATCTACTACTATTGGTATCATTTCTGCTATAGTTTATCACTTTCGTCTTGATTTGATTTATATTTAGTTCAAAATCTTCCTTCAGTACTTTTTAAAATCATTCGGTATCTTCTCAGTATTTTCAGCCTGTTCTGGCAACAAGACAACGTCATTAGCAAGCCGTAGCATTTTATTTATTTTTTCTCCTTGAACATCGATGTCACATTGAAATTTTCCTTTATTGCTTCCTCTACATACAAGTTGAATATTAATGATGATAGACTATAACCTTCTTTCAAACCCTTTTTAATTGATGCATGTCTCTCTTGATTCTATAGTTTTATTATAGCCACTTGATTCTTGTATAGTTTATAAAGTATTCTTCTATCTCGATATTTTAAACCTTACTTTTCGAAAATTTTGAACATCTTGTCCTATCTAACTTTATCGAACCCTTTTTCGAAATCAACAAATCTTTGTTTTTCTTGATCAGCCCTTCACGCATTAATCTTGAAGCCAGAATTGCTTTCCTTTGTAATGCGGTTTATTCTAAACCCAAACTGATCTGCACCTACTATCTCTTCTATTACCCTTTCCATTCTTCTGCATATTATTGTGACCAGTTATTTTGAAGCTCGTGATTTTGGACTTACGGTGCGGCAAGTCTCGTCTTTGTGCCTTCTCCTCTGATCCATCAGCTCCAAAATTTCTTCTTTTTGGTTTTGTTCCCTGAAGCCTAATGTTTATTTACCAGCTTCCATTAATTCTCTCTTCAATGAACTCCTTTCAGAGTTACTTCTTAGACCCACGTCTATCATTTCTGCAAAGTTTTCTCTCGTGTTAGATTATTTCAGTTTATTCACTTCCAGTCTGTTCTGCTTATATTGCTTTTTTGTACTCTTGAATTTCAGCCTGCGCTTCATAACTATCAGATTATGGTCAGAGTCTGTCTGCTCCTGGGTACGCTCTACAGTCTAGAACTTGATTCCTGAATCGCTGTTTGACCATGATATAATCTACCTGTATCCAACTTGACTATTGCAAGTGTACATCCTTCTTCAATGATTCTTAAATAGTGTTTGTCACGACTGTTTATATCTTTCACAAAATTCTAATAACCTGTTTCCTCGCACATTTCTTTCACTTAGGCCAAAACTTCCTACAGCATTCCCCTTTTTTCCTTCTCCCATTACCGCATTCAAATCACCCATAATTATTAATTTTCCTCCCCCTTCACATACGTATTGGATTGATTCTTAAATTTCAATATATATTTTCCCCTTTTCTTCATCATTTTCCTGTGACGTTGGTATACTCACTTGTACTAACGTGATTGGGTTGGGCTTAGTTTCTAACCTCATCAAAATAATTTTGTCATTACACCGTTCATAATAAATCATCCGTTTCCCTTAGCTCTTGTTCATTACAAATCCTACACCAGTAACTCCACTAACAACTTTTGTGTTAATTATTTTGTGTTCTCCAGACCAGAAATCTTGTGCCTCCCACTTAATCTCACTAATCCCAACGACATGTAAGTCGTTCCATCTCTCTTTCTAAGTTTTCTAATCTACTTGCCCTATTTACAATTCTAACATTCCACGCCCCAACTCGTAGAATGTTTCTATCAATTCTGATGAATCCTCCCTGGGCAGCCCGCACCCGGAGATCCGATTGGAGTACTATTTTACCTCCACAATATTTTACCTAGAGAGAAACTATCTTACTATATGTAATTTGAGAGGATTACATGGCCACAGTATATATTTTGGGTCTCTAATGCAGTGGCTTACCGTTGCCTTCTAAATCCCCATGCCGCTGATTATTCTCATCCACCCATCTTAATAGATGTTTCCAATCTCAAGGGCAAGAGAGTGCTGGACCGCTCCTTTAGGAGGCCGTTGGCAAGCAGTGAGTGACTCCTTATTCCGGGAATCCATCAGTTACCAGAGCCTCGTCCATGTAAACAGCGTGCAAAACGTGAAGGAGAGTTTGACATTTGGTTTGGAAGAGACTGTAAGGACTGTATTATATTATTTCATATTATATAAGAATGTGACCTTTAGGTGTGTGGTAATTATATTGCTTCCCAGGTTGGACTTGAATTTCTATTTTGAATATATTTTTATTAACACCTATAATGAGATAAATGCTAAAATTTTGGTTTCATAATTTCCATTGCATTAATTGTGACTTCTTATGTATTTAAATATTAAGTTAATTTGGGTATTAATCTGTATGAACATGGGTTTATATTTGACAGATTTAATTTACAATACTAAAAATATACTTTTTAAGGAAAGGCCGGGCAACTGTATCTTACTTGATTAAAACCCACAAGTGTACATTGAAATTTAAACATATTTACTTAGAACATTAGTGATGTATGCAAAATTAAATCTGTAACAGAAACTCAAACGTAAGCGAAATTAGTAACAGCATGAACACAATCTTAGCAGTTCATAAATGATTAAGGTCAGGGAAGGACATGAAGTTTATTTGTATGTTTTGATGAATCACTGTTAAGCGTTTCAGTGCTGTGTTGGTTTCTGATGAACTGTGGTGGGAATTCTGTAATTACCCGTGAAATGCTAAGTGCGCCGTGGACAAATGAATATCTACCATTGCGTGGAGTTGGCTTTCCGAACACCTGTACTTATACAGGTCATGCTGCGTATGGTTGTGATGAGTAAGCGTTTGCCAGCACACCATCCAGCAATACCAGATGACGTGGAGTTTAGCGCTGGCTATAATAAAAAGCGCTTCTAGCTCGGTGAGACGACTTGGTGAGGAGTCGGTAAAGACGGCGGCTACCTTGTCGAGAGCGTTCTCGGGTGGCGGCAGGTCTTCCAGCGGTTTTGCCGTCGCGTTACCGACCCAACACTTCAATCAAGTCCTTCCGGATATTATTGAAGTCCGGCCGCGCTGCTGGTGACAACGAACAAACATTAGGGAGCGTCCATAAACTACGTAGCGCTATTTTGACCACCTGTGATTGTTCTTCCCCCCCACGTAGTCTTTTGGCTCAACCCCCCCACCCCCACCCCTTCCAGCGTGGCACGAGGCTTTTTTTCCTATTGATTCCAGTCGACATTTTTTACTGCTTTATCATGTCGGACTATCTTAAATTACATACGGAGATAATTAAATGACTGAAATAAATACTCACATGCTATTGTGTGTTCTGTACCTTATTTTAACTGTGACAAATAACATGAATGGAAAAGCTACGTGGCTTGGCTCAGAACCCCCCCTCCCGTCCCTAGAACGAGCCACGTAGTTTATACACGCTCCCTTATGAATCACGACTACTGATGATGTCATCTCCCGCAGAATATTGTAGGTACTAGTCGTCACAGCAGAAGTTTCAGAGAGTCAGGAGCAACTCGGAAAGCATCACCTTCCCCCTTACCGAGCGTGGTGGCTGAGCGGAAATGCTCTGGCCTCGCATTCGGGAGAACGTGGATTCGAATACCCATCCGGGCATCCAGATTTGGGTTTTCCATCGTTTCCCCAAATCACTGCAGGCAAATGCCGGAATGTTTCATTCAAATTGCCAGTGCCGAATTCCTTCCAATTCCGTGCACCCAGTACTTTCCCGCCTCTAATGACCTGGACGTCGATTAGGCGTAAAAGTTACAATAAAAAAATAAGTGCTAGGATCCTTTCGAGGAAACCTCGGTACGGGCAGCGTCGTGGCATCTTTACCTCCAATAGGTGCACCCTGGAAATTGTCTTGCGATCGGTCGCGCCAGTGAATATTTACAGACTATTCTTATTCGCTACAACTTTTCCCTCGCATCCACTGGATATTCGTTCACACAACATTGGCGGCTCTCCCTCTCCACCGGCAAAGCGTCACCGTCAAATTTCCAATACTTTGTGTGGAAATTAACGGAGACCACCTGGAGTGGTAATAAATCGTAGTTACTGCCTGCCATTGATCAAATTTTCCATTCAGAACTGCTTCCTGGCCGTTCTTCAACCTTCAGAGGTAGTACTAGGTATCCTCCTACTGCCTGGCAGCATGCCGGCCTCCTTTCTTCTTCCCGTCTCCTGTATACGTATCGCTTACCTGCTGTACTCCAGGAGCCTACCCAGGATTTTGTTTTTCACTTCACATTTTTCTTAAAATATTTCTACAGAGATAGATTTTGTATGTTAGAGCCGTATGGAGAAAATCATCTGATCGGAAGATATCGTTGCAATATTTTCCATTGCGTCATCTTTAACGAGGTTCAAAATTATTTGGCACCTGTTAATATAACTGATTTTGTTATGGATTTTTGATTTTTTTAAGAGATCCTCAGGTCGTAGGTAACATATTCACATATTTATACAATAATGTTAATTTGTGTTTTTGTAAAATGAGCTATTTTGATTTACGTTACTATCTATATACTTGAAGTTTTTACTGATGGATTAGTTCGTGCGTGTTCGGAGTTCTATACCAGTTATGTTTCATATTGTTATTTCTCTTAAATGGTTTCCTAGTGTTAAGATACATACTGAGATTGCGGATGCTTTGAATTTCGTTAGTCAACTTCCGAAATACACACAAATGCTTGTTATTGCCGCTTTACCAACTTCCGGGAACCAATGAGTTTGTGTTTCCAAACTTGTGTTTTGTTTAAGATTTTTTTGTGTTAGTTATCATCAGTGTTTTGGCAGTATGTTTGAGTGTTGAGTTGTTTTTATTAAATGCCATGTTTGGCAGATTTGGTTTGTTAATTTTATATATTCATTCATAGCTTTATGCCGTCTTCTTGCATGGCCAGCATGATTCTCTTTTGCCTATTAATTATTTTTTGCGCGTTTGTTTGTACTTTAGTGTGAGTGATAATTTAACGAATATTCAGAGAAGGTTGAGTGTTTGCTAAATATTGTTAATGCAACTGATGCGTTCTGAAAATATGCATTAATCATTTAACCAGAAAGTCTTGAACTGCGTATCCACTGCATGCGGCAAACTCTCGAACATTGGCTCGCGCGGCAGCCGCGCATAATGGACACGCTGATGGCTCGCGAGGCAATTCGAACATTGGCGCGATCGAATATGCCGAGCTGCGAACCATTCTCTGTTTGTATTTAGGTGTGCGGCGAAGGCCCCGCACTACATACTTAGTTCGCGCGCAGCTTAGACGAGGGTGTCATTGTTCGAGTTGGCTCGCGCGGCACAGCGACTGTTTGCTACCATGGATAACTAAAAGTGTCGCCTTTTAATCCAATTTTTCGGTGCCAAAGATATTTGTGGAATAGCAAATGTGCAGCCTAATCAGACTCCGATGGTATCACCACAACCATCACTTGAAACTCCAATCAACGAATCTATAGAATCGCCAAATGACACGATTAACTCTAAGTAAGTTCTCGTAAGCAATGGCAACAGAAAATTTAATAACAATAAAAACTTTAATATAAAACGGCTATTATTTCCTTATCTTTACCCATTATTTCAGAGATCCGCATAATGCGTCAAAAACATTTGGAACTATTCTCGAAAACGATTGTTTTGACACCCGAAAAAGGTATTGCAAGCTAGTACACGAGTCTCAAATTGCTAGAAATCTTCAGTAAGTGAAATCGCTTCCGGAAATTGAGTATTCACATTATTCACACTTGGCTCAGTTAAAGATTTTAAGAACACACTAATTCTACCGTTGTAATTCTCGTAAAATTTGTTCAGTGTATCCTCGATGACTTCATATCTCATGTCTTCCATAAATTTCACACTATACTGCCTTCTATTAAAACACAATTTCATTAGCCACCAACGCACTTTTTGTTTACGTTTCTAATATACAATGTGAAAGTGGGAGCTACTGGTGCACGTGAAATGTCCACGGTGGCTTCACGAAAAGACTGTCTGAATAGTTTGACGCGAAATCCTGGATGGGTTGCGTTGCCGCACGCGGCATCCGCGCTCAACAGATAGGGCGAGCGTGGCATATATCTCGCGCGGCAGTCGCGGATAGTCTATACGCAGCTTCGCGTTAGGCTACGGTTACACTGCAAGCGAATTCGCGCGAATAAACAAACCCATACAAACAAAGGCAGGTGGTTACAGTAAAAGCGAAATGGTCGCGCGAATCGCTTGTTGTCGCTAGAAGTTCAAACTGGTTTGTTTTTGTCGCGCGAATGGTGCGATTCCTTGTAGGCTGAGGCAAGTGCTGTATAGTTGCAAAAGGTTTTATTTCACGAGAATCCTTCATTGCCTATTTCAGTTATATTTAAATGTTATTATGGAGTGAAAAACTGATGTGATTGGTATTTGACAGAAGAATATTGTGGATTTTCAGATGGTGAAATACACTGTCTAAAGTTACACTGCCTCGTTATTTCTTCCTCTATTGCAGGTTTTCTCACCTACACATACACATATAAAATTTCCCAGGCAACGAAGAACCCCCTCAAAAAGAATTTTTTAATTGTTAATTTTTTTAAAATAAGGATTTTATTTTTACAACTGTAATACAGTCACATGTTATTAATGAATGTGATTGATGGGCTTGTTTTTTCAGCAGATTGAGTCGACTTTAGGAGAATTTTGCACATGTTCATTCTCAATTCACCATTGTGCGTGTTGCACTTTTGAAACGGCTAGTCAACCACCATAACCTAAAACATGTCGCGAACTCCCTTTGGTGAACTGGCGAAGCGTTAGGGGTTCGCATATCCCACTTTGAGAAATCCTGCTCTACCGTACTGTATTCAATACATATGAGTACGTGTCAAACCGTAATATTAATAAAACTTCATAGTTCGGTTCTTTAAGTCTTCAAAATTTTGAAAATATTCGCTAAAATGGCGATTCAGGAATATATCACTAATCAAGAATTGCCTCTTTCTCTTTTCGAATGGAAAGAGTTTCATAAATGGGTTTTCAGCAAAATAAAATTCTTCTTCAGTATCCATATTCTTAAATTTTCACCAGTTGATTCTAATAAATTTAGCTAGACTACTAAATGCAATCGCTTTGAATCGCGTGAAATAAACCACTTCTTACCTCTGCTTCGGCGACTTCGTTCGCGCGAATACGCTTGCACTGTAACTACTTCTTCGCGTGAATTCATTTGCAGTGTAACCGTAGCGTTAGTCGTAAGCTGCTCTGGTGTGAGTCATATTGCATGCAGAAGTTCGACGGTTTACGTGATCTGTGGGTATGCGAACTGACCGTCCTATTGATTCGGTCGTCATGGTTGGTGTAATGTGTGAAAGCGTCTTTGTACCTTGACAGCAAGTGAAGGTTTTCTAGGGTATTCTGAAAAGTTGAGTCGTTATTGTAGATCACATACAACAAAAGCCTGGAAGCTAGCAAACATTATGTTCGGCATGGTGTAAATTGTAACATTAAGAGATGCCTATAGGTTCAATTGTGCGCAATTACAGCCCCGAGGACTTAGCTAGAAAAACGGTTTCATGTTTCTTTTATTGTGTTCTGAATTGTACACTATAGTTTTTGCGACGATATGTGGACGTTTGAAATGTGTCGTCTTGTGTGAACAAAGTTCTTGCGAATTTGCAGCAGGATGGAGACATTAACCGTAGTATTTAGTCGGGAACTGACAGCCCCGGCTCGTGTGGTGGTCGGCGGCCGATTGCTATTTCGTATTCCAGCCGCGCAGCAGACCGCGTCTCGCTTACCCCTCTCTCGTAAATCGCCTCCGCGCCATCAGCCGTAAGTGGGTATGCGTCACCTCACGAGTTACGCTCACCATCATGTAATGAATCGCTCGCTCGCCGCTGGTCTCAGTAGCTAACACCTAATACTTTATTTCCTCTCGTCTAAATTTCACCTAATACTTTTATTCCTTTCGTGTGTTTGCATAACTTGACAGTACTGATGTAGTTCAAGTCTCCTTTTACTCACAGTAGTTTTCTGTCGGACTGTTCAGAATTTGAATATGGAGACAAGAGCCTATGGTTTCAGCGGACAAACTGTCTTGCTGAGGCATGCTAACACGGCTTAATAATGGAGTACGCGATATTGTACTGAAGTAAACAAATCCGACTTGAACAGTACTGGAGACTTCTTTATATCAAGGAGTGGGGAAGCTTGAACTACATGCAACACTTTCTACAACGGCAAACGATTTTGCAAACATTCTATCACGCAATTAATGGTGAATAAAAACTTGACGCCCATAGGTGAAATTTTAACCAAATTTTAACTAAATGTTAGATATAGCTTTTTTAAGTAACAAATTAATGCTATTAGTTACATATTATTCTAAATACCAAAACTTGTACATAACTTGTTTTAGGGCACCTATGATGGTATAATAAACAGAAACACGTATGCCAAAACGAAGTTTTTATTTTGTATCTGCAATAGACGGATGAAAAATCATTAATCGTACAGCAGCTAAGGAAAACGACCTAAATATTGAAAATGAAGTATGTGTATTTTTTTTTATTCTGCTCCTTAAATTAAATCTGAATGAGTAATTTGAACTAAATTGATTCTTCAGTAGATAATTCTTTCGGCAGAAAGTAAAATATATCTCTCGATAGAGAATATCACGAATCAGATAATAAATACGTCGTGAAACATTTTGTAATGCCGATTATAATTTTTTCTACTGATCATTTTTTATGTTTGATTTATTTGTAAGATAATAGAGCGGTCTATGGCTCTGTGGTTAAGGCGTCTGAGTGGTGATCGAAAAGGCCCCGGTTCGAATCCCGGTCTGTGATGAGGTTGGCAAAGGCCCTTAACCTGACCTTCACCTCTGGCGCAGCTTGCTCTATAATGTGAAGTACGCCAGAAGGCTTCTATGTTTCGGATTCCACGTTAAACTGGAAGTACCATCTAGGGGTTAACAACCCCCCCCCCCCCTACCGAGCGTGGTGGTGTAACGGATAGCGTTCTGGCCTCGCATTCGGGAGGACGGCGGTTCGAATCCCCGTCCGGGCATCCAGATTTGGGTTTTCCATGGTTTCCCCAAATCACTCCAGGTGAATGCCGGGATGCTTCCTTCAAAAGGCCATGGCCGAATTCCTTCCCATTCCTTGCCCCCATCCTTTCCCGTCTCTAAAGACCACGTTGTTAAAAAGGGACGTTAAACTGTTACAAAAAAAAAAAAAAAAAAAAAACAACCCCCTACGTAGTTGTAACGCGGATGTATATACATCTATAGCAAAATTCAAGTCAAACGAAGGCTTCACGCGGTAGTGGTTGGCCCGAAGGAAAAATCATTTGAAAGATAATTTTTCAAAACGAATAATGAACTCTATTTTAAAATAACTTATTACATTTTTAAAACTTTTTTTTTTTTAGGATTTAGCTTAAAACACAACCACGTTACGGCATCCGAAACTCGAGATAATCTCCCTCTTGATAGAATTTTTAATTTTTTTGCTGTGGCACTTTCTTGCATTACTAGAACTATCATATTTGTCTATATGAGAGTGGGCCAATGGATGTAGATTGTGGCCAGTATTGTAGTGGCAATCTCTATTGTAATGCCGTTAAGGAAAATGTAGGTACGATCGAATTGCTTATTGACCGCTGACTTACATGAAGATTTAGTCTTGTTAGCGGTCTGTGTTGGCTAATTAGTATGCCGGATGTTGGGTGCGCCTCCAATTGTGCCAAGCTGGCAGCCAGCGGGCCAGAGAGAAAGCGGCGAGCATTGATCCAGTGGCCCGGCTGCGCCCGGCCGGAGTTGGCTGCGGGGCTACATCTCCCTGGCAGCCCGCCTGGGCGACTTGCCCGCAACTTCCTGCCGGCCGCGCTCGCCTGCTCCCACGGCCGGCCTCCCACATCAACACTTCCCTTCTTTTCTACTTCCCCGCCCACCCAAGCATACCGCCACGACTGCTGCGGCGGCTAGTTCCTTCCCCCCGTTTGTCTCGTATGTGTCAAGGCTAAGGACGACTATCGTTTAGTTCATTGTTTGTGTTTTATGTATGATGTTAGAAAATAGAGGTTGAAACCTGATGCTGGTCTATTCAGGTCTACAACTGCAAGTCCGTTAAACTAAGCGTCCAAATACGGTGGGAGTACCAAGCGTTGTGGGTAAGCGGTTACGCTCTGGCTCTGCATTTTGGAGGACGCAGGTTGGAAACCACGTCCGGCCATCCATATTTCGGTTTTCCATGGTTTCCTGAAATCACCCCAGGCGATTGTCAGGATGGTTCCTTTAAAAGGCCATGGCCAAATTCTATTCCGCTCCTTCCTAGTCTTTTCGGATCAGAAAGGCATAAAGCCATAAAAGGTGGGGGGGTGGGGACGATCGGTACATCTCCAGCAGTGTCATGTGTTCCTACTAGATACGCACTGCGAAGATATTTGGGATATAACCCAAGAATTTGGTAAACAATCTGGTAACTAGGAATGGCGTAACTAACTCCGTGTCATTTATCGCATCGATCTGAACCAATGGACATAGTAAGTAATTAGGGTGATGCGTTTCATGTCCGTGAAGATAGGTCCGTGTATAATGGACAAACTAAATTATTGAAAGAAGAAATTGGCGAAGAGGCGATGGTTTCAACAGGAAACGCTTAATTTTACCTCGGTGATGGGAACGGGACACCATGCCACTGATAAGAAACGACACACATTATCTTAACATAATCATTGTAGTTGTAGCATAATTCATACATTGGTTGGTATGTTGAAATTATTTGTTAGCTGCGCACTCGGACACCAAATTCCATCTTGCTTCACCAACAATATACGCTGCTGGGAAGTAAGTCAGCAGTACTTATGGTACTGTTGTGTTGATATTAATGAAAGTTGTTCCATAATTACATTATATTTTTGTTGAGTTTTATAAATGTCATGTAGCACCAGACGCTGATAAATAATAGATATTAATACGGATGAGTGACGTAGTGATGTACTTGAATTAAAAGTTGCATTCTATTTTAATAGTCCCCTATGAACTCCATACATTTTTCCAACCACCTTACAATGCTTACTTCAACACCATCCACGTACAAATATTGTAAGGAAGTCAGATGGTATGAATATGGGATTTTCGATACCAGATGAATCGTCAAGGGTTGTGATCAAGATAATTGTTTAACAACTTGCAGTTTCCATTCTCCTTGATAGTAGCTCTCATTTGCTTCACAAGGTTATAATAATGTGCCCCATGGTACTTTAACTCTTTTTAAGAAAATACAGATGTTATACATTCAGAATTCTTCCGCCTCCCCCCCCCCCCCCCAATAAAAAACTGGCACCTTCAATTTCATTGCAGGGTTAACAGCCATGACCTTATTTTTCGGCGTTGATAGTTGCTCTAATTCTGAGGTAAGATGTTGACCCTAGGTATAGTCAGTCCATTGTTAGAAATCGTCCAAAAAATTTTTCGTGTTGACTTTTAAAAAAGATCGATTTTATACACCTGTCTCCTCGCTGTATTTCGATGTGCTGTCTAAATTTTCGACACGTAACGGACGACCTGTTAAATTTCTGTCAACACCAACTCTTGTTTCCTATCCATATTTTGCCAAGTGATTATTTCCACTGGCCTTCCTGCATGGGAATCATCAGCAGCTCTCCCCTGTTTAAAATCAATGCCTCCACTTTCGATATTGTAACATAATTTAATTTTTGGCAATATTCTACAAACAAATGCATTTATCACAGCTTTATAATTTTCCTGGTCAGCACAGTAATTTAAATATTGCATAGACTGCCACCTTCGTCCTGGCGTTCGACAACACAAGATTGCCTAGAGGGTTAAAGCGGGTTTCATCAGTTTGAAAGTAAACTCATATGTAACTTCTCCGAAGTGGTGCTTTCAGTGCCAGAGGTTCGGGCATATGACGGCTTCTTGCAAGCCCATATACCGTAAGTGTGACATGGTTTTGCGATTACCAGCTGCATCCTCCCTCAAATATTAATAAACTGCTCCTTGTCGCACCCAGCCTGCAGCAGTTATTGTCGAGTGTATTTCGATGAACCAGATACATGAGTTGGAATCGACGCAGCGAATACACTATGGTAAAGCAAAGAGGAGGATTAAGATTTGCCCCACGTTCCCGCCGGGTTTCTCTTGTAATTTCGCAAAAATGGCGACATATTCCCTCAGAAACAAAACTGTTGCTATTCAGAGATTTGTTGCAGACATGAGCACAAGTAAAACGTGCTCATATTAATGCAAATTTGTTGCAAAACCCGTTAAGGTCGTAACATACGAGACCGCCGATGGCGGTAGCAAAATATTTATTTTAATAACACATACTTGGCGAGTTTCTTCAGAGACATCATTGTTAGTACTGAGAAGAAGGCATTTACATTTTTTTAATACTAAAATTGTGGCAGGGGGGTGGGGGTGGGTGGCGGGGGGATCGAGTTGGCCAATTTTTTTAAAGGTTGCTGGTGGTCCGAATAAGTTTTTTAGAGAAAGAAAAATTGTAACTATTGCCTGGAAAATTCGGGAAAAACTGAAAGAGCTTTTTTTCTATGTACCGATTTGGCTAATTTTTTTTTTAAAATGTTTGTAATAGTCCCAATAAGGATTTTAGAGAAAGAAAAAGATGGTTAAGTTTAATCAGTTTTTGTTTTTTTACATATGCTCCCGGGGTGGAAATATCTCAATTGAATGTTTTCTAAAAAACTAAGATCTGGAAAAACACATTCCAGCCCAAATTAAAATAAAATTACGTTTGCTATTATTTTTGTGTTTTGCGATTTGTGCAACAAATGCAGTTACTTTATTTCTATTCCATTGATATTAATTAACGATATGGGCTTGACGATATCGAAAGAGGTATTACCTTAGTTAGGCATGACAGTACCCAATCGTCCCATGCACAACGCATTTAATCAAGAGTTGAAATGCGAAAACAATTTGATTGTGATACATTGCGAGAATCAGTTCGATCGAACGTTCCGCTGTTGAATCGGCAGCTAAAATTTGCGTACGACACTCTTATGAACATTGTGAACGATGGAACTGGAGGGGTTTTCTTCTTGGACGCTCGCGGTGGAACTGGAAACTTTTTTGAGCCCATTGATTTTGGCGACTAATCGTTCACAGAATGAATTTCATTAGGAATTGCAACTCATTCAGCATTCAAGTTGCCATTGAATATGCAAATCAATGAAACTCCAATGTGTAACTTTTTGAATAACAGTGTGATGATCAAAATTTTTTGCAGCAGTGCAGATGATCGTTTGGGACAAATGTACGATGGCTTATAAAAAGTCTTTGGAGGCATTAGACTGAACGTTGCGAGATCTACGAAACAACCAAATCCGGTTTGGTGGTGTGATGATCGAAATATAAATAAAACATCTTGATATTCATTGAGATTTCAGATTTAATGGAAGAAAATAAATCATTTGGTTAACATGAAATTAAATTTTGGAACAAAACCGCTTGGTTCCAAGTCGATCACATTCCAGGCACATCACACATTTCCAGCATTTCAGCGGTGTATTAGCATCTCAAATGTAAAATTTCCCATTGGCATATTTCTGAATGTATTCCTCCTCAAATTGAATATCCATAGACACAGTCGTTAATAAATGCAAATTTTCAATAATTTTCACAGATTCACAAAACGATCATAAATTTCACGAAATTTGGATAGGACAACGTTTTTCGGAACTGCTAGTTTTAGAATAATTGTTTTTACTTTTAGTTAGCGTGAGATAGGACGTCGTAAAATTACTGCACTTCTTTCAAAGCTTGGTAACTGCTTACTTCTTTCATTTTATTTGTTACATTATTATTAGTTCTATCACCATTTGCACGTTGGTTGCTGCAGTGCGGTCATATGACGCAACAATTAGAAATGGGAGTCTTAAGTTTGAATACGGTCTGCTTGGACCATTGCTTCCCTTGATCATCTGACCTTAGGACTAAATTGGTCGTTTGTGTCTGAAGTGCCAAGATGCCTTTTTTCCAAGAAGGATAATAAAACTTTAACGGGTCTTCAGCCTCTGCCAACTCTAATATTAGCAACTCTCTTAAGTCGCCACTTCGCTGTTTCTGGTTTTGTGCGAAAACTGAGTTGAGAAAGAATTACGCACTCGATGAAACAATGGTACTATTTTTCTTACGATGCAGCAGATATAATACTGACGAGACTTAGTTTGCTAAGTATACGTGTATCATTCGAAATAATTGCTTATAGGTTGTGTGCTTCGTGGTTTGTACGAGATAATCAAAATTGTTGAAAAATTTATCGAAGAACTTCCTTTTTTATTCAACTTAGAACCCTGAAATACCTGTTAAATACTCTGTATTACGTTGACGATCCATGGTTCCCATCGAAACTGGGAATGCTAAATCTCTTATTACCTTTGCAACTCTGCCGTATATAATGTAATTACTAGCAGAGTTCCTCGGTCTAGTTGGCGTTGATTTACCCATACACTATTTTTATTCATGCAATGGGAAACGTGTACCAACTTTCATACAATTCACGCCATCCATTTCCGGAATTAAATCAAACCTAGATTCACCCGTACCCTACCAAGAAAGGATGGGGTTGAATTTGATTTACCCGTACACTAATTTTATTTGTCCAAAAAGATTCATGCGTACCAAGCTTCACCGATTGGCTATTGGCAAGACCAAAAGTCAAGTCGAAAGGTAATCAGACTAACCTATTCAAACGGAGAAAAGTTTTCAATTTGTTGTTAAACACAATTTAATATCAAAATATTCCTTTGCAAAGGAAAATTTTGAGTATTCAAGTACTCTTGATATTTTGTACAAGTTCAGAAATTCAAAGTTTTCAAAAAGTAACTCTTCCTTCTTCATTAAATGATTTTTCTGGGGGTAATAGGTAATGCTGCGAGACATGTGTAACACCAGTAGTTTAATAGGAGATAGTGATGTGCAGTCACTCCAAAGTACACGGGACAGTTCGCAAATCGCCTGAATTACACACAGATCACCATAAAATTCTGGCGGTATTTGGACCAAATGCAGTGTCGCTTCCAGCCGTAGTTTGTTTATTTAGCGTTTGATGATACATGACATTTATAAAACTTAACAACAATTATACTGTAATTATGGAACAACTGTCTGTTAAAATAAATATATGTATATGTACATATCTGAGCTGATAAGGCCCGCAGCTTGCAGGTGATGAGGCCACTACGACAGGATTGCCAGTCATAACCACTATAACAAGACATCGAGGTGCTTCAATCAGGCCACCGCCTCCGGAGTAGTCAAATTTAAATTTTCCAGGAAAGGCACGCAGTGGAATATCCTGTACAATGTGCGACACAGTTTGTGAAACCTCATCGCAGTTGCAGTACGGAGAATCTGCCCAGCCCCAGGTGTGGAGAGTTGAGGCAGTTACCACACCTAATACGATTTAATTTACACCAAATTGACCGCGCTAAGTTTAATCCTGGTAGTTTTGAGCAGGAATTGCTAGTTTGCATTATGCCCAGTGACGATGCCCATTAAGCTGTCCAGCTATCTATACGGCTGAAGGAATTAGATGTTAGACTGACAGCAGTCTTCCAGCCAAGGCGACGTGACTTCAGCCGTATTTTGTACTCCCTAATATCTCCATGGATGGGAAGAACCTCGCTGTTCAGAATTCTCGACCGTAGCTTGATTAGGACCTTTTGCCTTCTGATGTGAGGTGACAGGATGTTGCTGAGCACCGGCAGCCACTGGTGTCAGGGGTAGGGAGAAGCGTGCCAGTTATGTATGATACGCTTTGTTTGGTGAAGCTGAATGTCCACCAACTGGGTGAGAGAGCTGTTGAGCCACACGCTAGAGCAGTATTCAGCTGTGGAGAAAACTAATGCTAAGGATGTTGTTCTTAATGTATTCGCATCAGCTTCCCATGAAGTTCGTGCCAGCCACTGAAGTAGACTTCTCAGACTTTCAAGCTTGGCGTCTGTATTCTGAAGGTACCTTTTGTAAATTCGGGATCTGTCTAATGTAACAGTACTTTTATACTGAGTGGTGCTAAATGGATGACATCGTTCACATGTCGTCGTAGAGCACTTCTTGGTCTGGCGGCCTTGACATTAACGTAAGTCTTTCGGAGAAGTACCAGCCGTTGTTAAATCGTGCCAAAGATTTGATAAAGGCCCCACAGATGTGGGTGATGCTGATCGGGAAGGCAGTCCACCGATATCGACCACTGACGACAATGTCAATGCAATGGAGTAACTGATTCACAACAATCGCAGAGTGACTGTCGCAGATGCGCATCTCAATAGGCACTGCTCCGAGATAGTTAGCAGTATCGAAAATTGTTCTCGCGCACGATCATCGTCACATGCACACACAGGCACAAGGCGGACTGCCTTGAGCATTACTCCGTGGGAGGCATCATTCCATTATGAGAGTGACTATGGAATGGAGATACACCTTAAACATTTTGTTGCTAACTTGAGGATTAATCATTACTCATTACTCAATACTTAGTGGTGAACAATTAAGCCCCCTCCATAGAAAAAAATGCGAACTTACGTCATCAGCAAGGAAAGTCATAGCCATCGTTTTCTTCAGCTGAGTTTATGGCAAAGAGCACAACCATCAATGTCGATTCGTACTGAGCAATACTGACACCGCTATGCCACGCCATAAAGAGCAAGAGGCGTGAAAAATTAAGCAAAGGAATTGTTCTCCTGTACGACAATGCAGCACCCCTCACGGGGCACATAACACAAGCTTTTTGCTTCAGTGTTTTTCGATGGGAGGATTGGAAGTATCCGCCATACAGTCCGGATCTCGCATCATACGGTTTCCATAATTTCGGCAAGCTAAAAGAACATTTGGAGGAAAGAGAATGGCTCCGTGACGAAGGAACGGATTTTTATCTTCAAGGAGCTAAACGATTGGTAGAACGTTCCCAACGTGGTTTACAACATGGTGTTATGTATCTGTACTACTTTTATGAGTAACTTTCAATAAAAGTTACTTTGTCTGCCATATGTGTAACTTAACTTTTGAAGTCCTTTCGCATACGTGTCGCTCATAGTCTAAAGAAGAAAAACGAAATGGGGAGGGGAGAAACACAGTGTGAACTAGCCTTCACTTTGAAGTTCATTTCTTTTTCAATGAATGTTTCAAGAAACACTATCTTATTGATTTAAGTGAACGAGACGTTACATTGAGCACGTTTCAATAGTTTTTGATTCTAACAAATATGGAAATCTTTTTCTATGCAGTTATTGTGTAAAAATTACTGTATCTTGATTATCAAGTGTGCTATGTTTGCGTTGCGCGTCGCGGAATTACTTTTACTGCACTTGTGGAGGGACGACAACCTTTTTGTCGTCCAATACGATTTCTTATTTATACTTGGTTGGTGATTGATAATGTTGACATTACTTTTCCGTCCGGTTGATAGCAATGTGGCAGTACGCTACATTCTTGGTACAGATTTCATTCTAACTTCGTGTTAAAAGATATTATTATTAATTGATAAATTGTGATGGAGCGTATGCTCCGGTGGCAATCTCCCTACACACACATCCTTCTCCCTTCCTCCTCCAACCCACTTTTGCCTCAACCAATTTTTACTTTAAACTCTTTCAGTGTTTTCAGTAAATTATTCATCACCTCCCCTGGCAACTTATTCCAATCATTTACATCCTTTCCTATAAAAGAAAATTTTCCCTCACCCTTATGCCTGAAATCAAGTGCCAGCTTGTGGCCATGGTCATCTTTACCCTTCCTAGCACCTCTCTTAATTTTCCCACCAATATCTTTCCACGCTTCGTCACCAATATAGATAATATTCAGAACCTCTGTATAGTGTAATGATCGCTTATGTTACTGCTATTTTATTATTTGCTATGTAATTATCAATTAAAAGGGTCGGTATTCACAGTTATCGTTCGCAAACCGAACTCTGAAATCTATCCGAGAATGTGGCTTCGTGACTATTGAAAATTGCACTGTGCCAGACGATTTCTGTTGCTCATCCATCATGCGAAAGTGTGTCGTATTCGCTTACAACTGAATAGCACAAGAAAAGACGCGACAATAGTCCGTTAATAGGTCTGAAGAGACAGAGGCACTGAGCAAACCGGTCTGCGAATGTAGATCACTTATGTTCAATCTCATCACTGAAGTTGTGTTTGATAAATACTCTCTTAAATTCGGAATCACTTTCGGTTCGATGAAAAATTGTCATAAGAGTAACGCCGGGTATGTCGTTTTCTCCCGTTACTTCAAGGCCGCGTCTTTCAGTTCCAACTACTTACGTTTCTCACAGGGTTTATGATTTAAAATAATGTGATAATACTCTTCCTTGTTTGCAATTTCCTAAAGGATCTTCTCATACAAGTTAACACTACAGTCTGGATAATAATCTGCTGTTTGCTTTATGTAATCTGTTTGTACACCAGTCTGCGTCAGTCGTAATCTTTTTTAAGAGTACTTTATCGCAAGCTTTCGTTTGTCCTTCAGGTCCGTGTGTAAGTTTAGTTGTAGCAACATGTTTTTGTAACAGCTTTTAAAGTGAGAGAGGGGTGATTTTTATATGTATATATACTTAATTTCCGAATCTCATGCCATGACCGTGACTTGTGGGTTCTGAAGCGTGTACAGCGAGATGATCTACGAACATCACTGTCGTGTCTGTCCACAATGACGTAGTCGATTTGCGTTCGGGCGAATGAAAGGCGACGAGGCAGATGGTGGCGACCGACCGCGTCATCTCCGTTTTGCGGTGCCCTCCCCGGATTGCTTCCTAATGAGTGCCACTCGAAACGGCGCTCCATTTTAATCGAAATGCTAATTGGACATCATTGATAATTTGACTGCCGTGGCTCCTCAACATTTATCTCGTTAGTACGTCGTTACGTTCAACTTTACCGACCAGTGGTATGCAAAAATTCACAAGAATGCTTTTTGTTTTTAAGTAAGTGTGACTAACATATTTATGCGCAAAACTGAAATTTATCTAAAAAAAAATTTCGCCATTTTTATTTTCAAACGAGTGCATTCGAAGGATGAGTCAATGGGCAAATAAAATCCAATATATTTTTGGTGTAAGAAAATTTGAGAAATTCGTATTCTTTCAACTGTGCTTTGTTTATGTATCACTGCTGGTTCACATACCGCCACTGAAAGCTTTATAATGGACATTATCTCATAACTCTTGCCCAACCGAGCCCAGGTTCAAACCTCTCGCGTGACATGCAGCATGTTCTAAATACGGTTTGTAGACGTTTTAACGTAACAATCTAGGGCAATGGCAGTCAAACTTTTTTTTAGAAAAGGGCCGGATTGTTAAAATATGTTCGGCGGGACAGGTTGCAAACTCGAATAGGTATTTTTTTATAGGTACTTCTACTTAAAAAAAAAAATAGTAGCAACAGATATAATATTTCCAGAGAACTTATTATAAAATGGTGAGAGTTTGTACAAAGACGAAAAATGAAATTGTTTCTTCTAGCCAATATTTTATCATACTGCACGTTGAAGGTAGTAATGCCTATCGTTAATAGTGCTTGTTAATACGGTCATCAGTTAATAACAACATGTGCTGGGTATTTACATACTGAATTTTAGAAAATGTCTTTTCCCGTAAGTAAGTACTACCAAATATTTAACCCGCAAAGCGGGGCGAATTTGGGCCGGGGCTGTAGTTTGCTAACCCATGACCTAGGCAAATGCTGCAATGGTGCCTGATTTTGCCTCATAAATTACTCGTTTTTCATAAGAAAAATGTACTTTAAATGTTACAACACGAACATGACTTACGTAGTTTATTGGGTGGAATTTGAAGTACCCTCTTATAGTAGCGTCCACAACAGACGGAAAAAGCACGCACTAAACTTTTTGCTTTTTGTCACCAGGCGGCCGAACTCGAGGTCTGCAGAGGTAGTCCTACGGAAGCCTTGCAGGGAGGGGGAATGTTAACTGACTGGTTTCATGTGGTATGTCATATTTACACATGTTATTTAAACGTTTCAGAAACCACTACAGACAAGTTCTTATTGTTGTTAGTCGATACAGGTTATAAACGAATACCTTTCTGAAAGGAGCAGCAGACATTACCACACCACAATCGCCTCAGATTTAAAAAAAAAAAAAAAAAAAAAAAAAAACCTCTCTCTCTCTCTCTCTCTCTCTCTCTCTCACACACACACACACAATTTGCACGTTCAGCGGTTTGCGATGAAACCCAAACTTCATAAATTCAAAGTATTCAAAGATATGACTAACATACACGGATTAAAATTTTACAACAGCTATATTTTCTAGCGTTAAGCTCCAGCAGTGTATCTGTCTCACATATGGTATGATATCTTTTCCATGAATTTGATAGGAAACTAGCCTATTTTTCTTCTGTAAGGTGTTTACAATGGTCGTAATTTGTTTAGTGAAGCTGTTTTTTCTGTGATAGTATGCTTCATACTACAAGGTTAAAAAAGGAATTTAAACCTTCCTTTGCATTGTTACCTGTTAAGTAAATAGTCACTGGTGGCACTAAATGTTACATACAATTTTTGGGTCTATTAATAATGTGTACTTCGTTCCTACTCTGTTCACCACATTAAAAGTAAGCAGCGTACCCTGGTCTTGATAATCGCGATTAATTTAACTTGTTGCTTAAAGAGCAAGGAATATTAGGACAGGAAAATTAGAAATTAGGAACGGATTCCTAGTTATTGACATTGTGGTGAGATGGATCATGGATACATCATTCCTACAAGAACTAAGACAACAGTTCATTCTAATGAAATAGTAGAATTCGCATTTAATAATTTATCCTCACAGCCAGTAACGTGATGCTTCTACTCTTCTCAGTAACGCAACATTGGTCTCATTCTGTACGGAACACGACTGGTCACTGGAAATATATCTATATATATATATATATATATAAAATATTACAACGTATAGACTAGATGATATGAATGAACCATAGGAAAAGAATTTTTTTTGCAGAAATGAATATATGAGTAGCACAATTGCATGAATTAACACAAATTTAGTATACCTATCACGTAATCTTGCTGACCCCTGACCTAGGCAAATGCTTAGATGGTGCCCAATTTTTGCCTCATAAATTACTCTTTATTATTATAATTATTATTATTTTAAAAAAGCTGATTGTATTCTTCTTTCGCATATGATGAAATTTACGTTTAGTATATAAAGCATAAAATAAAATGGAGTGTGATAAGGGCTATACAATTTTTGAGCTTCTGTAGTATGATTCTAGTTTAGTCATTTGCTTAAACTGATATTTTGCCCCACGTATTGTGTCACTTTACGGGGGTGGGGGCTGGATCTGAAAGGGTGCTAGGTGCAGTCAAGCGTAACTAAAACTCTAATCATGCACATAATTGACACTTCACGAAACTGGGTTATTATATTTATTGTCTGCAAAATAATTTACCGTCAAGCATGTTACAGTCGTTTACTGTTATGAAGCTTGCTTCACATCTTTCCGTTAATTATGCTAATACCTATCACGTACTGTGCTAACATTTTTAGCAGTTTCATTTTTAAAAAAACATCTAAACAAAGGGTCCTGCGATGTAAATTTAAATTCCAAAACTTAATCAGGTCACTAATTATCTCACACCTGCGGAGTTATGTATGAAATTTCTTGAAGATCTTCTTGGTACTTGCTCTACTTACCGCATCTGTAAAAGATGGGTGTAGGCTGTTATACGTTTCATAATGCCGAAGGTAATCGGAGCGACAGACCGAAAACGTCTCGGAGGAAGAAAAAAATATTTGGGTTCTTTCCTGCCCATATTGCTTTAGAATACCTGTCAAAACCAGAAGGTACATAGGAAAGAAAGAACAGCTTGCTGTCAATTCGGACTGGCTGGCTGGCTGTGGAGTATCCGCATTCAGCGTTTGCTAATTAATATTGCACCCTCCTTGTAAGTTACCAAAAATAGGGGAGTGGGAGGGGGGGAGGTCTTTGAAGATCTGTCGGCATTTTGATATTTTTCTTTTGGAATAATCCTAGTTAAATAATTGATTGAGGCACCCTTAATGACATTTCCGGATAGCAGAAATATAGCGTCAGTGGATTTAAAATGTTGAAAAGTAGAAGAAGCAAGGTTGTGGCGAGACAGTTATCTGTGGATGTATGCTCGTATTTGTAAAAAGGAAAGAGAAAAGGGTGAGCATAATTAAAACCTTTGAGACATTTGGGGTCATCTCGGACAGTTTTGGAGGTCTTCGTATGTTGTAAAGAGTTCCAGAGAGCGGAAGAATATTTGTGAAATACACCCGAAAAGCAGGGGTTTCAGAACGACCGCGCACTTTGGGCAGTTGCAGTAATATACTTCCGTGGGAAATTTTAAAGTATTAAAGGTTAAACAAATAAGCATTTGATATAAGATTGATTAGTCTAGTAATTTAAAGAGAATTATATCATTTGTTTAATTTGGAATGTTAGAGAAGAGGTTTTAACGAGATTCATTGTTTTGGGGAAATACCATGCTTCCAGAACTATGACTTACAAAATTAGGACAGTCTTCATAAATCCTCCGTTTTGGGAGTTTCAGAGTGATCGTTGCTGTAAATCTTCGAAGCCGAGTCACGTCAGTTTTGGGTGCGGAACAGAGCAAACATTAGCGTAGATTGTGTTGAAATTGATTGAATGTAATTTCTGAAGTGTTTTACCGATTCGTGGACGGGCTGTGTTGGACTGATGGTCGGTGTGAATTGTGTGTGAGATTCTGTGGACCTGCAATGTTCTAAAGAGTAGTCTTGATTTAATTATGGATTCAATGTCAAATTGAACTCTTAACTGCGATGGTTTTTTGGCAAAAAATTAAGCATAAATTTAATTAATTGAACAATCAACTTATACTTAGTTCTTGTCATTTTGTTGTGTAGCTTCATGAACTGTGAACCTTTTTATCGTATTATTTCCTCGAGTGTGGAGGTGGCGGCCGTCTAAATTCAGAAACGAACCTTTAAATTACAACAGCTGTTGAACTATTGATCTTTCTATTAGAACATTGTTTATTCATGCTAATCCCATTCAAGCTGTTAATATCCCCACGACAGTGAGCGAGTTGAAACCACATCCTCACGCATGTCTGGCTACAGAGTTAATTATTTTAAGAATACTTTTTGATTAAATGATAAATACTAGAATAGGTCAGTCGAACTGAATAATTTGATTTATCAGTATGTACTTCTAGACTTTTTCTATATTTTTACGTCACTTCTAGAGTTATATCATTTTTATCACTCTCTCGGTGTAAAATATCCGAAGTATTATACCGTAATTCTGGAGCTTTTCAAAACGTGCGACTAATGGACGAAAGACAATGATGGACTGAAGTTTTTCGAAGTGATTTCAATCAGATGATTACGAAGGCTTCCGCGGTCACTGTATGTAATATCTTGGTTCTCCGGGTGGAAGCAGTCCTCTGATGAAAGCCACAGCGCGCTGGCAGAAACGTTAGGCTTTAACAAATCGACGCGGCTCCACCCGGAGAACCAAGATATTACATGATTTCAATCAGTTGACCTCATTTTATTCGTAGTACTCGGTCATCTCGTACCACTTTTAAGTTAAACGAAGCTCGCGTAGCTTATTACACAAATGCTCTCCACGTATTCAGACAATGTTCAAAGAATTGGATTCGATTCCATATTAAAGAGACCAGTGTGTCTGCCTTATGGCACAGACCTTCTTCATTGGAAATAAATGGACACTTGTTCGGGCTTTTATCTAGATGTGCCCTCCCCTCCACCAACTACCCCCCTCGCTTTAAACAAAAATGAGGGTTTTATTACAAGTTCCACCCAGATCTACGTGACCAATGATAATGAACTCGAACCACGCTATGTGATCTATGTATTTCTAAATGTAGAAAGCAGAAATATACAATTTTAAATTTGATTACTGTCATTCAGTTTTGAAAAGGCAGATGAGAAAATACTTATATTTCTCTAATAAATATTCATATTATGAAAACATTGCGGAAAAAACCTTCATGCTGGATAGAACATGCGTCGTCAGATACGGTCTGCTTGGCTAAGACACTCGCTTCGTATTACCGACAAGTATTTCGGCTACATTACGGACACACAAACTAGAAAAATGTAGGTTTGCGACACACACATTATTATTATTTTTTTTTTTTAATGGATCAGCCATCTATACAAACTCCAGAACACGTGTGCATTTATTTTCGATGTTGAAGGTCTCTGACAAGGCACATCAAAATCGTTGTCAAAACTTCTGGATCTTCTCTTGTTAGACCAAACGCGGTAGGAAGAACGAATGAAATAATCTCCAGCTCACGTTGTTGCTTTGCCTTTCATCGACACCTTGTCTGCTCGCGTACTCTCAGATCATACTTTGAATTCGTCTGAAAGTGATGTAAATCCCATTTTTAATCTCGAGTTTTGTTTGTAAGCTTTGTTTAAAACGTGTGTGTTCTTTACTAGATTGGTTTGACTGCTTTATGGTGATTACATTGCAAACGCCTAATAATATCAGAAGTAAAAAATTATAACGGAGATAGTAGGCAACGAGTTTCGAATCGATTAATAAAATGAGTAATTTGTGGCAGCAAAGCAATATATGGATTTGTTATTGGTGTATGAACAACTTAGTTCACTGCTTTGTGCAATAACTTATACGCTTTCAGTACATAATTTAAAGAACTATCATGCGCGTGCTGACCGGATATTAATAAGGTTCCGGCGTCAAAATCCAATTTGGAGCGCGGCGCGATCGCCGGTAATGGAACGTATTTCAGCCGCCGAAAAGCGCTCTGCTTTCATGTCGCGTGTGGCCCGGGTGATAGGCTCCTTCAAATTGAATGAGATATACGTAGATAAGACTTAATCACATTCCCAAATTCAGCCGTGTCCTGACACACCGGTTTGCCGTTTATGATAAAGCTTTCAAATTAAACAGGACGAAATTTTGATGATGATTTGCCAAATAATTTTTGAATGTATTCATTAAGGAACATAGTCGCCGAATATTGTGTGTCAAAAGCCTATTTACTGCCTCATCTATATAGCATTCTCACAATATTTCAACTTAAGAATTTCTCCACATCTGACGTTTTGGAAAGAAAACGTCCATAAAGCACGTGACTGGGGTGGGCTACGTGGGGTGGGGAGGAGTTCAGAGCCACGTTAAGTAGCTTTTCATTCATCTTCTCACACTTAAAATAGAGTACAGAATATACAACAGCGTGTGGATATTTATTTTAATCATTTAATTATTTCCTTATTTTAGATATCCTATGTACTGACAGTGCCACGCATGCGTGTTATTTGAAGTCATAGTGTCTGGATCTCAAGGTCCCAACGCATTATGCACGGAATAATAGACATGCGTCTTCTGGGCTCGCATTTGGGAGGACGCCGGTTCGAATCCCCGTCCGGGCATCCAAATTTGGGTTTTCCATGGTTTCCTCAAATCATACCAGGCAAATGCCAGGATGTTTCCTTCAGAAGGCCAGGGAATTCCTTCCCGTTCCTTGTCCCCAGTCCCATCCTACCTCTTAACCTCTTCAGTCCCGAGGTTAAAAAAATAGACATGCGTTACCTGGACTCGATTCGCTTCCAGATGTCACATGGGATTTTTCAATCCAGTATCAGTTAGTATTGTTTTGATTTTTTTAAACTGTGTTGATTCAGATTGCTCGCGTCTCCCCACATCGGTCTTGTTTTGTCAAAAGAATTTCAGTGCATCTTTAAATATAGTTCTTTCAGAAGTGTTATTTCAAGTTCAGAGTGTGGGGTAAAATGGTATTGTACGATAAACTTTACGAGACTTATCGGAAATGATTATCCAGCCAGTTTTTAATATGCAAAACAGCGTCAATGAGATATAGACACCTTCAATAAAGAACAAAGATCATTCCCTGGTACTATAGAAAGAAAGATGACAGGTCTTCTTAATATTTTCTTTTTTTTACGCGGCTTGAATAGTTTGTTCTATTTTGGCCGTTAATAAACATGGTGAATGAGATCAGGAGAATGTTTATAATTATAGAAAAGTATATAAGTATAAACTATAATATAGGTCGTGTTCATTAAATTCGCCAAAATTTTAACAGTACTCTGGTAATTAATAGGGAAGAAGCTACGTTCCATACGGGTGGTGTGAACGCGAAAGCCAAGTCATGTTACGAGGGAGAGGGAAGTTTCATAAGAGGCCAGACTGGAGCTACGTATTTTATGGATGCTCCCAATGTTCAATATTTTCGGTCAAATATTGTATGTCCGTTTAGGGGTTTCTCATAGTTAAAGTAGTAACAAGCCTGTGTGTATGAAATTTCTAGTAGTAACGCATTTCGGTCAGATTTAAAGGTTGCCATGTCTACGTGCAAGTTTTAATGCTCTTAAATGTCCATTGTATTCCAGCAAACAACGCCGATTCTGTGTTCTCAAGAAATTTCCATTCGTCATGAATTCTGATGGACTCGCCTTGCGTTTATCATCCATGTTAATGTTTTTTTTCCAATATCTGTCATATATTTGGACTGAAAACAAATTCTCGTAAAGGAGATGAAATTGCATTACCCATAATGTTCACAACTGTAATTCCTATTTTACTGAAAAAGCAACTTAGTCGTGCCATTAACATGTGTTAGGCTGGCCGTCCAGTGGACGCGAATTCGCGCGAAAAATTTTCGCGCGAATACACGCGAATACGCGCGAAGAGATCGCTCCAATCCAAACAAAGGTAATTTAATGTGACTCCGTCCACTGCGAGCCCCTGAATCGCGCGAACTTACGCGAGGGCGATGAGATCCAAAAAATTTTGGATTTGTTCGCGCGAACACACAGTTCGCGCGACGGATATAGACAAACTGCTTGCTCTTGTTCTAGAACGAGCCCATTAGTGGGTTCAAAAATTATCTTATTCCACCAAAGAAATGTCCAAATGAAGATGTGAGAAGAAATTGGAAGAGAAATGAATTCACCAGGTAATTAATTCTATTACTTATTCATTTATATAAACAAAATGCAATGTTAAATATCTATTATTTTCATACAGTATAGGCTTTATTTTTTGCTTACTGTCATCAGTATCTCTACTGGTTTGATGTGATGGGTATTAGATGATTAAATAGAAACTTCCTGGCAACAATTACGGAAACAATACAAATCGCACAAAAAACAAAAATTACTGGAAATCGTCAGTAAACGTTTTAAGTGAAAATATAAACAAGCATTTAGCAGCATATTTACAAAATAAAACGCTTTCAAACATTCAAAATCTTACTTATAACATCATAGGTCGCATAATATTCTTAATTGCATTCCTTTAACCAATATTTCTTACACTGTAACTGCTTTTAATACAACAGTCATTCAGTTCATTCAAAACACTTTCATACATTAAAACACAACATTGATGGAATAATCATATAGATAATTTTGTTTTTCTCTTAAACAAAAAATTCAATTAATTACTCGGATCGTAATTAGTGACGAATAACCTTTGGTACGTAACAGCACGTATAGTATTTATATATTAACTTTATGTTTGTTATCGTTTCTGATAAAATTACTCAACATAATATTATGAAACAAACCACCGTCAATTTATAACGGTTATTTGTGGCGTAGTTCAATTCATCTATTTTAGCTTTGAGAAGGTTATTTGAGCCACCCAGTGGCGGGGCGAGACCAAAATTTTATGTGGGCGAGATAAGTTTGCGAGGCCCTCTGGAGGCGCAAGATGACAGGGTTTATAAAGTATTTAAAAAAATTTAAAATTTTATTTATAAAAATTCAATCACTTTTACTGTGTATAATATTATTAAATAATGAGTAACAGTATATAATTAAAGAAATAGAAATTTTCTGCTTTTAGCCTTGCTGAACTCCTTTATTACTATATCATAATCCAACTTAGATGCTATATCTGCTTCAATCGATAAAACTGCCAAAGCTGAAAGTCTTTCCTGACCCTTAGTACTACGTAAATATTTTTTTATTAATTTTAATTTTGAAAGCTCCTTTCAGCGGAGGCTGTACTTACTGGTACTATAAGCAAAATTCGTATCACAATACAAATATTTGGGTAAATTTCTTTTAAGTTATTTTCTATTATGTATTGGAGCAGTTGTTTCCCATCTTTAACAAAATCGGGTAAATTTTGGATCATTGTTTGTAACTCTTCAAATAGTTCATAAGGCTGGAAATCGCTGTTCTCGCCTACTCTCAAAACTGTGTGTAGATCTTGGCAGTTTTTTAAAATATGGTCTTTTGGAATTTTTTTAAACTTACTCAGATCATAGAGAAATCTGAAATTTTTAAAGTGTTCATTTAAAGACATAAATCTTGACTCCATATTGTTCAGTATGGAATCAATCATTGCATTAAAAAAATCTCCTTTCATACCTACTTTTGGGAGATTGTGCAGGTTCTTCGCTGCATTCATAATAGAATGTCCTTTTCTTTCTGGCTACCCTTTTATTTTTAAAGTATTTTGACAAATCATAACTGCTTTTTTCAATAAATTGACGAGCTTCGGGTAAGCATTGTTCGAACCCAGTTTGTCGATATTCTCTGATCCAGTCACAAAATTTTCGTAAATGTTCAAGCGCTATGCTTAAATGGACTTGGACAGATTGCCATAGTTTATTTAGGATATTAACATGCGATAATATCTCATACCATAGATGTAATAATATTACAAACTCTAAGCTGAGCATTTTGTTCAGAATTGAATCACAATCACTAAGTGTGTCTGAATGTTCCGAAAGATTTTTTAGTCTTTCAATACATTCAACGTCATCAAATTGAAGTAATAGGGCCTCTACTGCCACGATTCTACTTTCCCACATGTGTCTGATAAAGGCTTTATAGTAACTTTCAATTTGACTTTGATTAATTCCCAGCGTTTGCTGGATACTGAAAATAGAAGATAAATTTTCTGAATAAAACCAAAAAATGATTTTGCTGCCGCAGAGGACTTAGCTGCGTCTACCAACATCAAATTCCAACTATGACATCCACATGGTGTAAAAAATGCCCTGGGATTAATATTAAATATTCGATTTTTAACTCCACTGTTTATTCCTACCATATTTGCACCATTGTCATATCCTTGGCCACTGCAGTTTTGAATATCTAATCCATTTTTTCCAGCTCTTCCAGTATTGCCTTAGTTAGATACTCTCCAGCCGTCTCAGCGACAGCAAGAAATCCGATAAAGTTTTCCTCTATTGATCTACATCTACATATATACTCTGCAATTCACAAAATTGTGGGTGGCAGAGGGTGCTCAGCACCAAAGCTAATCTCTTTGCTGTGCATTCCAATCCCTAATGGTACGAGGGAAAAAAGAATTCATAATATAAGAATCAGTCCGGCACCTTATTTCTCTAATTTTATCTTTCCTGTCCTTCCGACTCAGATAAGTTGGTGGAAGAAGTATTTCACTACACTCGAAAGTGAAAGTGGGAGTATGCATGTTTTCCAATAAGTTTAAACGAAACGTGTGTCGTCTATCTACCAGAGACTCCCAACCTAATCTACTAATCAGTTCTGCGACGCTTTCATATGGACTGTAGCAAGCGGTCACGAATCGAGCGGCTCTTCTCTGTACTTTCTCTATACTTTCGATCAATCCCTTACGAAACGGGTCCCAAATGGCACAACAATAATCCAAATGTGGACGCACAAGAGATTTGTACGCTATCTCCTTTGTTTGTTCATTACAATTTTTCAAGATTCGACCTATGAATCGCAGCCTAGAAGCTCCACCTACTAACGAATTAATGTGTATGTCCCATTTCATGTTCCTTTGTACTGTTACTCCCAAATATTTCATAGAATCGGTTGATGTATTGCAGATTCTTATGATAACCGACATTTGTTCAACTCGACCAGAGTCTCTAGTGCAGTCGAGCAAAATAGAATAATTTTTTCCCTCTTTTACTCATCGAATCACTTCATCAGTAACTGTTTTTGACATCAATAAGATTAATTCATTTTGAATTTTGTGACATAATGGTTTGTTTCTATATTTCCTTTGATAATTCACTCATTGTGTATTTGTAACGTACAAATTAATAATACTTTTTATTCTTTAACTCTCCGGGAACAAAACAGGCAGGACGTTCCATCGACGTTGGTACCTGAAATAATAAACCAATCGCTTCCACGATAATCGGATTTGTGACTAAAACTATCGTAAGCTTTAGAACACAGAAAAATTGAATTATGCAGATGGTAAGGAGTGAGACGCGGTGATATTCTATACTACCTGCACATCTGAGAAGCCATAAAGCCGCAATTTTTAAAATTTGTTAATAAACTGGACATTTTGTGTCCGGTCGCATGTAGTGGACCGAGCACGGGAAATCGCGTTAGAACAGAAGAAACATGAACGTAGCCGAGAAGCAAACTGAATGAAATAAACCCGGTGGCCGAAGATTCCCCGGTAGAGTCATTGTAACGCCAGCTAATATTGCTAAGCTATTGATATTGCCATATTAGTTGCTAACTTGTAGGATTTATTGCATTCTGATGAGTAAAATATTTAGTCGTAGTCACGGCTTTTAATGGTGCTAATCTGTTTTACTGCTTAAACTTTCGGGACGCGAGGCCCCTCGGGGCGCGAGGCCGTAGGCGGTCGCCCACGTCGCCCACGCCTTGCGCCGCTTCTGGAGCCACCCCATCGAATTACTTTTTTGTGTCCAATTTTCAAATAATTATTTTTCTTTTCAGATGAAATTATTTTCAAGTTTATAATTATATTTTAATACAGAGTTAAATAGTTAACGACGACGATAAGTAAACTGAAACATGAGTTTTTTTAATTAATAAAAATGAAGTTTCAGCTTTTGATAACACGTGTCTTATTATAATTGTATACATATATTTCACTCAATGTACTAAAATTTACTATTTTTATATTTTTTAAATGTTTTTCATCTCTTTATTTTACACTGGTTTTTACTGTTTCGCCGAAGAGAGATGTAAGACTAGAAATTTAGCCGATCTATCTAGGACGCATACTTGGGAATTTATGTACATTTATTCTTTCTCCATTAAAAAAAACTAAACAAGTATGTACTAAGGAGTTTTTGTTCTTATTTCTTTTGTTATAGTCGCTGACATTAAGAAAAAATGGAAAGGGTTGAGGGATACCTTTAGAAGAGAGTTAAAAAAATATTTGGAAGAAAAATCCGGAAAAGGCGGTCTCAAAACAGCGGCCCTAATTCAACCAAATGGAAAACTCCTTTCTTTTGACAAAAATATTACTCTTCCATTCCTCTCCTCTTTCTGCTGTTCTTCTTTTTGCTAGAATTGTTGATTCCAATGCGTATAATTCCGGCAATTGAGAGAAAGGCATTATTACTGTTTTTTCTGGCACAAACAACAGAGAACTGGCGACAGAATCGCGCGAATCTGCTTTCAGTGGACGGGGTGTCTTCGCGCCAACATGGTTCGCGCGAATACAAGCTTATTCGCGCGAACATTTTTCACGCGAATACGCGTCCACTGGACGGCCAACCTTATACTAATTTGCTAGACGCGAAGACGGTTCAAACTTGTGTTAAACATTACTTTTGATGTTTTATCAGTGGATAGAGAAAAACCTGTTTAGGACTGATCAAAAATTTGTGAGAGGGTTTGTTCTGATGTCACGTATAGTTCCTAAGAAAATTAATTTTGTGTGTACTTAATATAGCGAATGATTGTAGCAATAACCCATATCTTCCTTTCCTCAGCTGATGATTACAACATACGTCTTTAATTGTGTTTTATGTATTCTGGGCCTTTTCATCTTGTACAGTTCTCACATTGGTCTGATCCCTGTACTAATCCCGCGTAGCTCCACTTGTTCTTGTTGATGCCATTCAGTAACTACTCAGTATCCTCACTCTATCTGCTGACTAGACCATATCATCAGCATATCGCCTTATGCTGATTATTTTTACTTGAATCTTTTCAACACTTATCTTTTTCTAATCTCTTGCATCAATTTGAATAATGTTTTAAAGTTCTGGAGATTTTAGCAACTTGGAGGGAATTTAAATAGCTTCCACTGTCTCTTTTGAGTGTAAATCTTTAAAAGGTCTATCAAATTCTGACTGTATAATTTGATACCAGCCTCTCTCTCTCTCCCTACGCTCCAGTGTGTCCTCGTCATATACGCTCTCTGTTTACCGTACTTCTTTTCGATCTTTCTTCGTAGCTTAGTTTGCAGTCGTCCAATTAAGGCTAAAACAAGTGCTTATCAACATGATAATATTCCTGTATGCCGTTTGTGATGCACCTGCAACTATTACGTTATTTACTGCTACGCACTTCTCTTTCGCCCGTTTTTTTGCGTTTATTTTAATTTTTTATTTAACTTGTAAAGTATGGCCACAGTTGCATACATTTTGAAAGTTTGTTTTTATGCTCTGATGTACGAATGTTGAAATTCCAAAAGTTTTTCTCAGACCCAAGAATTTCTCCCGGCTTCTTTTCTCATGTGCATTGTGTGATCACCTCCATCGATAATGTCTCGCTTTATTGTGTACCATTATTCTTCAGCGGAATTTTCTTTAAAGCTTTTCCCTAGTCCGGCATTTCCGAAAGCTTCTCTCAACTTGCATCTAATTTGGGAGAGGAAACCTTTTCTTGCTTATGGCTTTACGAAGTCATTAGAGGCGGGGAAAAAGGGGGGCGGCAAGGAATGGGAAGGAATTGGGCTATGACCTTTTGAAGGAAGCATCCTTGCATTCGCCTGGATTGATTTGGGGAAAACATGGAAAACCCAAATCTGGGTGCCCGGACGGGGATTCGAACCCGCGTCCTCCCGAATGCGTGGTCAGAGCGATAGAGACTTTTTTAGTTTGCCTGTTACCGATCTCTTCGACCTTATTACCATTCAGTAACTTTTATTTTCTAGTCCATAGGTTACCAACATTTTTTGACCTATTGCCCCCTTTTCGAAAAAAATTAAAAAATTAACCACCGCTCTCTTTTAAGAAAATAACTCTCCGACTCCCCTTTTTGCAAGTAATGTACCGATAGTACTCCAACTTTTTTGGCTCATAACTCACTGCTTGAAACAGTGATTCGATGGTACCACTCTTAGGTGAAGTGTACATAATAACAGAATAAAATAAAATCCAGATTTCTAAAACTACACTACTAAAAGATATTAACTATTTGGTGTATTGCTCACAGTTTGATTAACAAAAACATGTTATTAAAAAGATTATTAATTAGAGGGTTAAGCTCGGTGTAATGACACTAAATTTTCTATATTCGGTGTCTTGTTTGTCATCAGCAAGCTTTAATCACCGAATTCCACAAACTGTATCTTTTCCTAGCTAATAAATTTCTGAATATGATAAATACTCTTTTGATCATATTAATATAATACTGGAGAGCAGGCGGTGATGGTGTTGGTGGTAAGTCCTCAACACCCCATAAATTTGTCTTGGACCAGAAATGCCCTCTATGATCTTTTTAACACCCATCGATTGGCGCTAACGCTCTCGTTGGTAACCACTGCTCTAGTTGGTGACAGTTATGCTTCACAGTGGGAAATTTCATATTTGAATCTTTGTTTGATTATGATGCGGTATTTGATATCTGTATCACCTGCATTTTTTCAGATGAATGTTCTTCTATGATTCGTAAACAATACATTTACTGGTACTAGATTTTTTTCTCAAAATAACAGCATATTTCTTCGCTTATATATCCTGAACTAAAATTTCCTACATGTTTACTGCTGCTATTCACAAACTTGACCCAGCAGTGTTTCCAATTAGCAAAGCATTCCTAGTAAGCTTATGTTCAAATGTCCTTCAGTGTCATCCACTGTGTCAAAACGTCGTCCTTTCAGCACTGTTTTTAACTCTGGGAACAAGAAAAAAATCACAGGGGTCCAGGTATTGAGATTAAGGAGGCTGGAAGAGGAAGGTTATCTGATTTTTGGCTCAAAACTGGAGAACTGACAAGACGTAGATAGTAGCGCGTTATCGTAACTAAGAAACGACTTATCGCGCAACTGACGCATAACGCATTCGTAGTGTTGTTGACTGACTTAAAGGCAAAACGCCATTGAAATCGACTATAAGAAGAAGAAAAACAATGTCCACTGTGTTACCATCGTTTTGTCATTTAATCGGAACCGTCGTGCTTTTTTTGCGGGGGAGGGGGGGGGAGACGAGATCCTACTCTAATATACTGTGCTATTCGAACTTTTGTCTCGATGTCTTGCCCTTTAATCCAATTCTCGTCTCTTGTTGTGATCCTTTTTTTTTTTTTTTTTAAAATATTTGTCATATTTGGCTTCTTCATAGAGTTCCTTCTGCTCAAACAAAGGACAAACATTGCAGCAAATCGGTCAAAATGTCATGGTGCCACCATTCGGAGAACGCAGCCTATTTTGCAGGTTGTCTCACAGTTTGCATGCTCGATATATTTGATTTTCTGAACGCGAGTTTAATCAGTTGAGGTCTAGGGCTAATTTCAACTGATTGACAAAAACTTTTGAAGCTAGTAAACCAGTCGTACCACCGAATGCTGCCTCTGACCTACAGAATCACATCCGTAAGCTTGTTTTGAAAGTTTAAATTTTTCCGTCAAAGTTCTCCCCAGTTTGACGGAAAACTGCCATAAATTGGACCTTAAATATCGCCACTAACACTGTAACACCTTGCACTCATAGCAGTAACACGGGAGTTACAGGAGACATCGATAATCCTAAAAAATAATCAGTACGAAATTGTGTGTTTGCTGTGGTCTCATCACGACATGGAATTACGAATAGTGAATTATCACCTGATTTGACAGCAAACATAGACATTGTCTGTAGGCTTTTTTCCCCCTAGCTGCTAGTTCAAATACCATACCATCTGTATTTGTAATTTTAGATTTCATTATTTGCGCTCTTTTCCCTCCCCTCTTTTTAGGGTGTTCAAAAGCATTTATAACGCTAGTTTTCTCATTATGACGTTCTGGTAATTTTAGCTACCGTGGATTTGCTGTTAAATACAGCCGAAATTGCTGTCATGTCTATTACATTGTGTTAATTTGTTTCATCTTATCTAAAGGTTGTCGCAGATACGACTTACAGACTTCTATCTTGATTACGAATGCGCAAATTAATCTCTTTTACTCAATTTATAGAACACACAACATAAAACTATCCACTTGTATCTTTTAGATTCATACTGTAACGGCACAACTAATAAAAATGATTGCACCGATGTCATAAAATGCTATCTGTTACTAAGTGGTGACTACTCCAAAAATTATATTTCAATCCTTTCCTTACCCTTTTGCCTTGCCATTAGACAAATTATGTAGAAGATTGAAACTGGAACGTGTGGATTACAATATTTTTCCTCCTCAGATGATCATGACTACATCTCATCCTTACGACTTTTGTCCAGATAAATCTTGAAAACTTATGATCATTTTAATCACTGAACGTATTTATCTCTGTTTTTCGTATTCATCTGATATAAACATTGCTGTGTGTCACGAGGAACAATAGAAATAATACTGAAATTGTATTTGTAAAGAGATGTTACGTCGTTTAGAAACATAAATTATTTTTGGGTAAATATTCTTGTATTTTATGTATTAGTGCATGAGACAGCAGAGCGTTGTAACTCCATTATTACACCGAACGATAAAGGAGAAAACTTGGACTGGCGGGGAGACTGGAAAAGATGAAATCTTGGATTTTTAGAAATACGGGCTTAGTTGCAAAAGTTCAATCTGCCATGAATTCAATTTTTTGTTTCTGGTCGGTAGGAATGCTATTACATTTTTAGTGCCTGATTGTCGTATTTGCTGGACTATTGAAAGTATCTTAGTACACAATTCAATGCAAAGTATCATAGTTTTGCAACGCATGGTAATTGGAGTTTGATTTCAAGAACGTAATCGGTTTCTGTCCTCAAACCGTATCTATTGCTTTAGGATGTTCGTAGAAATCGGAATCGTTTTTGAAAGAAGATACTATCTGAAGTGCTCGAGGAGCAACAAAAGTAAATACCAATAACGACAACTTCGTTGCTTTGACCTCGCATTGGAATCACCGTCCGACCATCAAGATTTCATTTTCCCGTTGTTTCCCGAAGCAACTTCAGGCGAATACCGGGATTTTTGCTTCAAAAGATCATGACTGAATTCCTTCCCGTTACTTACCTCCAATCATTTCCCGTTTCTAAATGACCATGACACCAACGAGGCGCAAAGTCATACACAAAAAAAGAAAAAATGAAATTTAGTTAAATGTCTCACTATACAGACAGATTATTCTTATGGTAGATGGGTCTCTTTAAACTACAAGAACAAACACGAACAACGATATTACAATAGGCCACGTTAACTAGTTGGGTAACTCTGAACGGCATTTCTTACAGACAGCGGAACGACCCCCGCTCATTGACTTGGCAAGCTCTTGTTCACCGCTTGGATAGCAAAGCACTACTGCATTGTGCCAACTGCGTCACTACAGAGAAGTATACTTCACGGGAGGCACCAATGCCTGGCAGCAAAAGTGAATGCAACAGCTTAGATTTCAGGCAATGGTAGATCGTCTTGTTACGCCGCTTTGTGAATTTGCATAGAGTTTAAAATTTCCATTAATATTTATTCTTTACAGTTTGCAGATAGGTAGAATAAGTTCTTCTGAAGTAGAATGCTACCGAACTTAGTCATCAAACTTTTCTGAAACAAAGGAAGAGTTTGTTTTTACCTTCGTATGTATATAGGGGCATTAACATTATGTAGAAGAAACTATATAATCATAACTAAATACTACGAATTTTCTTGTATTCATTGTTATTTAATTTTTTTTAAAAAATATTACTTACACTTTTGTGTGTTCTCTTTTCCAGTCTGTGGAGACATCCACGGTCAGTTTTACGACTTGATGAAGCTGTTCGAGGTGGGAGGACCACCTGCCTCAACAAAATACCTCTTCTTAGGCGACTACGTAGATCGAGGATATTTTAGTATAGAGGTGAGTTGTGCAGGCGACCATGCGTACTCAGTAATGTAGCTCTTTTTCATGGGCTTGTGTTGAGCATTGGTAATGAGCTCATCGTGCTATTACCATACAATGTCACCCGGCCACGAGTGTGGCTGCGCTTGTTCCTTCTCCGCTTCTAAACAAATCTGTGCACATTCTCCTTTCAGTATTGTTTATCACGGCATCAGAGCCTATGCCGAAAGTTGTATCGGTTCAGCAGTGATCTTTGCTGAGAAGGTCGCTTTTAGATTAATGGCTAGCTGCAACTTCTAAACGTCGCAAGTACAGTAAGTTATACTTGCATTGTCGATGCATTTTTGTTAGAATATTTATTTTTTGCAGGGACCTGTAGCAGGATTCCCATGGTCCAATCAAGTTCTTGCGGGGAATTTAAGTTTCGTTGTTCTAATAACGAGCAAGAATAACAAATTCTCTTGGAAGCTTTCTAAATAAGTATTCGTCTTATTCGTTTAAAGAACAGGAGAAAATATTCGTTTACCGTGGAAATAGGATTTTATTTTTAATTAAGTATTAAGTATCTTGTAGGGCCCCGGTGCAAAAAATTTATTTTGGGCCCTCAGGCCAAACGGGCGACCTTTTTTTTGGCTTTGCGTGCTGGTAGGGGCCCCCTGAACTGAGGATGGGGGCCCTTGAATTGTTCTTAGGGGCCCCTGAGCAGTGGTTGGGGCCCTCCCTGAGCAGCGAGGGCCCTTAGTGAGGGGCTCCTGTGTTCTCAGGGGCCCCTTAGACGACGGTAGAGCTAAAAAAAAAAAATGGTCGCCAGTTTGTCGTGAAGGCTCGTGGGCCATCTAAACTACGCTTGAGGGCCCCTAGAGGTGCGCTTAGGGGCCCCTTGAGGTATGCTTGGGGGCCCCCTGAGCGTGAGGGCCCCGGTGCACTGCACCGCCTAGCCCCATAGTAGCTACGCCCCTGGTTAGTGAGTGTTAAGGCAATTAAGTCTTAACCTAAGAACACTTTCCACACTATATTAAAACAATTACAAGCTTTATCCTTTGCTAAGAATAATTTTAATGTGCTGGGATTCCTGTCTTCAGAAAATGCCTAAGGGGGCGTCCATTAATGACATGAGGTGAAATAGGGGAAGTGGGGGGGTCCGACGAAATCACACGGAGTCTCACCACATCATACATTATACAGTACACCATGCGCGCTGGAGTGGACATGCAGTAGGTAGCAATCGAAAGCAGATGTCGCGGCGTTATACGCCTCACATACTAACCACATAGGTCTTTAGTAAGAAATTATATTTTATTTTGTTTGCTTTCTTGCATGGCGAGGAAACAAAGATAATCGGTAATTGCGTCAAATATCACACGATAAGTAGAGGACCAACTAGTAGCAGTTTACATCTCGATACATGACGTCACTAACATGGCGCTCATGGAAGCAGCGTAATGCTTACAAAATCTAAATTCGTTGCGCGTTGTGCTGTATTAAAAAGTTTCAGTCGTCGTTCTGGTTCAGGCTGCATTTCAACTTAACCACAAACTTCGCTAGAGAATCAAAGCTTCACTCGCACCTATTAATACAGTCACTGTATCGCGATGTAAACTTGACCCAGTTAACTATCACGAGAATTTTTTTTGTGGCTTTTCAGATTAAATCTTTTAAACAGCCAACGATTAATGTATCAAAAACGCCCAGCCAAGAACTATGAGCGATGATCACAACTCATGCAAGCTAAATAGTGCCAGAAAAAATTAATTTTTCCATTTCCATTTATTGACGTTTCCCACAGAATAAAAAACTGTGTTCCCGCCGTGATGTCTGCTTTCAATCGCTAGACTCTTCTTGCCTGGTGAAGGTATGAAAGTTTAACTCGGTGGTTTTCGTAGACGTGCCCTAACCGTACTGCTACTATCTTCGATCGCATTTTCGTTTTGAAACATGAGATCCTCACAGATCGGTTTCTGTGTCCGAACACCCCTAACTCAATCGTTAATACAAGAATTGTTCACTTAACAGTTTACGAATTGCAGGATCCGCCATCTGTTGCCGGGGAGCTTAACTATCTTAACGCCCATAGTTAATTTGGTAATACTGGAGCGTCCATAAACTACGTGGCTTGGTGTAGAAAAAAGGGGGTTTGGCTGAAAATCTACGTTGGGCTACGGGGGGAGGGTGGGGGGGAAGTGTTCCTAGCCAGGCCAAATAGCTTTTAATTCATATTATTTGTCACAGTTAAAATTAGGTACAGAACACACAAACAACATGTAAATATTTAAGCTACGTGCTAAGCGGGAGGGGGGGGGGGTAGAGAAAAAGGCCACGTCAGGCTACGTGGGGAGTTCAAAGGAGGCCAAAATGGAGCTACTTGGTTTATGGACAATCCCTAAGAAGACAGATGTCGCTTATAACGCTTTCTCAATATGGAGACATAAAATCGTACTGAACGCCTAAATAGGAGCTTTTATCAAAAATGAGACCCTGACAGCTGGATTTCTAGACAAAAAATACGTCTGATCAATGACTTTCATCAAAATTGTTAGAGCCGTTTTCTAGAAAGTCACATATACGTTAAACATTAGCTGGTTTAATAGTATAAATTTTTTAGCAGGGTAGAAATCTGCTTGATCGAGCGTCGTGGAAATGCTCTGTCCTAGTATTCGAGAGGACGCGGTCTCGAATCCCCGTTTGGGCATCCAGATTTGGGTTTTCTATGGTTTCCCCAAATCACTTCCGTCGAATACCGAGATGCTTCCTTCAAAAAGCCATGGCCGAACCCATTCCCCTTCCTTGTCCCCAGTCCTATCCCGTCTGTATAACCTAGACGTCGAAGAGGGGTATAAAAGGAATTTAAAAAAAGCTACCAATCATAGCTAGGCCTTTGCTGCACTAATAAATGATCTTTCTCCTGCAATTGAGCTACTGCAGAGACTACTTTACTCTTCTGATTTCGTATTATTCCTCTTGTTAACTTTGCGCTGTACGTTTTTGTTATGGACGAAATGATAAATAAAGGGGTATGTAGTATTGGGGAACAAATTATGATACATGTGTTACTTGCTAGAGACCTAATGTAAGGGGAAATTAAGACTGAAGTGCAGAAACAGCTGGCTGGATTGCGCTGAATTATGATGTATGGATGGAATCTTTCGCGGCGACATCGTACAGAATACATTTCTCTGCAAAAAGAGCTAAATAATAATCTCAGTTTATAGATTTCCGACGTGGGGGGGTTGGGGGAGGGGGCGAACACATGTTAGGGGTGGCGTGGGATACGAGGTAGCTTCGCCGCCCTTGTGGACGAAACCATAGCTCTCCACCGTCGGAAATTCATCGCCTCTTAAGAGTTGTAAACCTTTATTCTAACATTACGTATATAATAAGTTCTCTCTCAGATGTAATTGTTAGTACTGAGAAGTGTGAATTTAGCTTTTTAATAATAACACTGTGTTGGGGGATGGCGGAGGCGAGGAAACTTCCTTTGATGTAAGGGGGGATGGGAACATTTTTTTTTTTTTTTTCGATGGAAGGTTAAATTTAGTGAACCTCTGGTTTAAATGAAAGTAGGGCAAATACTGATGTAACGTTCAGAAACAAAAGTTTGTAGAAGTAGTATTTGGTAGTGCGAGAGGAAGGAAACAAATGGAAAATGCCGAAGATTATAGTAATTCTTCTGGTATGTCAAATAACTGATTTGGAGTATGCAAAGTGTTTGCCATGTGCTCATCTTGACGTACAATGGAGAAACATGTTAAAATAAAGAGTCCGGACCATGGAAATTTGGTAGTAGTAGGAACGATCAACTGAACTGTAAAAGTTGCGAAATAAACTTAAAAAAAAAGAAGCAGTAAACTAGGAATCCGTAAGGAGTACAATAGAAAACTAAAAGTCTAGACATGAAGGGGGCGAACGAAGATAGCGCCGAAGAAAATCTGTGAACTGACTTAAGAAGGAAAAAGACCGGATGAAAATAGTACGGGAAAAGGTGCAGGATAGTGGAGGGAAATGCGCAGTAATGGAGCAGGAATAATTGCAGGACAAAATAAACTGGAGAGAATGTGTTTCGTACAGGTGTATTCAGTGGCTGGGAAATTCCCAAGGTGTTTGTTGTAAATCAGTTCCAGCGATAATCTCCTGTATACACAATAGTGTAAGATATCAGGTAAGTTACCTGTCTCCTTTGATAAATTTTTTGAATCCAATGTTTTTAGGCAAGATGATATGGTGGATGTATCGTTTTTCCTTAACATCAATAATCCTACATATAATTATTTTACTTATTTTAGAGATGTGTATTCTGATTCCAAACATAACCATTGAGTGGGGAATAATTGTTTGTAATGTTGGTATTTGATAATTATGGCGTTCATGATCTTATCATTAAATAGTCCTACGAAAACGACGCAATTTACCAAAAACAATTGTTTAAAAAACATAAAAACCGCCTCTAAAAAATAAAACACACACACACACACACACACTAAAATTTTTAAAATAACTTTATACCTTGCTTGCAAAAAGTAAATCTAAATGGACAATATTTTACATTACTGTTATTGGATTTTTTGCAGTGATTAGTTGTTTTTGGAGTCTGTGCCAGCTGTCATATCGTGAAGATCGAATTACTGAACCGTATTTGGTGTTCTATGCGCAACGGGGAGTACGAACAAAAATTCCGACTATTTACAGTATGTAGTTATGTAGACATTGTGGGAGACGGTTTAGGGACAGTATATTAATCTGTGGCTCGGCCTCGTCGGTCGTCCAGGCATATCTCTGGTCCTACAGTATCAGTTGGTAGGCAGCATCATGCAGTAAATGCTTTAAGGTTGTATAATATCGGGGTATCATCTGTATGTTTCAGTTTTGTTGAAACATGTTTCTAGCATTAATTTTAGGTAACTAGTAACATGATTTTTTATGTATTATTGTTATTCATTATTGTTTAATATCTTTTTGTTTTTCTTGCTTTGGCTTGCATCGACTCCAAAAATAACTAATTTATGTAAAAATTTCAATAACAGTAATGTAAAATATTGTTCATTTAGATTTATTTTCTTCTAAACAAGGTATAAAGTTATTTTAAAAGCTTTAGTGTCCTTTTTTTGAAGGCGATTTTTATGTTTTTTAAACAATTATTTTATTTTTAAATTTTTAGTGGTATCATAATTCGTTTTGTATTTTAAATATGCCACAGCAGTTCTCATTTTGCAAACTTCCTAGTGGCTCAGTGGTTAAAAAATTCTGTCTTTATATGCCCCAACAACTTCCAGAATGGGGTGAATTGGATGCTGTGTTAAGGAAGTTTCAGTTAACATTTTAGTCCAGGCTGTGTTTTGACCTAATCATAACATCTGTTAATGCTACTGCTCGATAATCAAAACATGTAGTAAACATCTGGGCATTAATACATACCACATACACAAATATGTCCCTGGAATACATCTGTTTGTTCCTGTGTCACACAGAAAATATAGATTTTCAATTGGTTTTCACAGTGTGAAAGCTTGGGGTCCAAGTTGAAATCTCAGGTACATGTTGAGACATTAGAACACATTTATTTTATGAATATTCTGCCATGACTTAAAAATAGCTTAATTGATTTTGAACTCATTTATAACAGTGGATTATTGTAAACAATATTGGAAATTAAAAGGGCTGGGGGAAGAGGGATTGGTCGTTTGTATAACAAATATAGATTTTTTCATTGATTTAAAGTAAACATTTGTAAATCTAGTGTGGACAGTATTTTTCTCTTTGTTTTAAAGTATACATGTGCAAAGTTCCGTTGAAACCAGATAAAAACTGTAGCTTTGTGTAAAGAACATTTGCAAAAATTAAATGGGATAAGGGAGAGAGTGGTTGGGTTTTGTAAGCAGAATGTAGACACTATGTTTCTCTTTGTTTTTAAGTATACACATGCAGTGGTCCATAGAAATATGATAAAAACTGTGGGTATCTATAAAGAACATTGGAAATTAGGAGGGACGGGGATAGAAAGACGGGAAGAGGGGTTGGGCTTCTGCAACCAAATTTAAACGCAATTTGTTCTGCATGTTTTAAAGTATACGTTTGCAAATTTCCTTCAGAATCAGATAGAAACTGTAGCTCTGTGTTGATTAAGGGGATGAAAAGGGGGAAATGGGATTTGGCTTCTCTAAATGAAATATTCTGTTTGTATTGAAATATTTATGTGCACACTTCCTTCAAAATCAGATAGAAACTGCAGCTTTATATGAAGAACATTTACAGTAAATAAAGGGGTAGAAATGGGGATAGGGTTTGCGTTTTTGTGAAAATAATGTGGACAATATTTTTCTTTTTCTGTTTGTTTTAAAGTATACGCATGTGCAGTTTCACCGAAATAGGATTAAAATGTGGGTTTGTACAAAAATTAAGGGGGGTAAAAGGGGAACTAGGGTAGTTTTGGATTTTTTGGTCAGAAATCTTTTCCATAAAAAATACATCTATGTGCCAACTTTCATGAAAATCGGTCAAATGGTTACATTGTAGATTTTTATAAAGAAAATTAACAAAAATTAAGGGTGTGGAAACGGGGAGAGGGGTTCAGTTTTTGCAAACCAAAAGTTGACATTATTTTTCTCTTTGTTTTATAGTAAACGTGTGCTAAGTTCTATCTAAACCAGATAAAAACTGTGAGTTTGTATAAAAATTAAGCGGTTTAATGGGGAGAGGGGGTGGGCCTTGGATTTTTTGGTCAGAACCCTTCTTCGTGATAAAATACATATAAACTCAAACTTTCGTGGTGATCGGTCAAACGGTGTCGACTGAAGCATTTTATGAAGAACATTAAAAAAAATTAAGGCGATGGAAGGAGGGAGAGGGGTTGAGCTTTGGTAGACCAAATGTTGACAGGATTTTTCTTTGTTTTAAAGTATACATGTGCGAAGGTCAATAATAAGATGAGAAATGTAGGTTTGTATAACATTAAGGGGTGTAAAGTGGAGGATGGGGTGGGTTTTTTTTTATTCAGAAATCTTTTTCCATGAAAAATTACATGCATATGCCAACTTTAATGGAGATCGGCCGTAGCTTTCAATAAAGAACACTGACAAAAATTAAGGGGGTGGATAGGGGGAGAGGGTTCCAGTTTTTTCAAACCAAAAGTTGACAGTATTTCTCTCTTTATTTTTGACTAAACATGTCCAAAGTTCTCTCGAAATCGGATAAAAAAATGTTGGTTTGTATAAAAATTAAGGAGTGTAATGGAGTAGAAGGGGTGGTTTCTCAATGAAATTCATATGGGACCACTTTGGAGGTATAGCCTATCCACTAAAAAAATTTCATTTAAATCTGCTCAAAATTGGCGAAGATATCGTTGAACATCCATAAAAAAAAGTACAGACGAATTGAGAACCTTCTCCTTTTTTTTTGAAGTCGGTTAAAAACGTAAACATATTTAAAGTCTTGTTAACCGCCGTGAAATCAGGTAAACATTCTTATTGCTGGAGTCTGAGGAAACTTATTACGGTGAACGTTTACCTCTGGGCTGACTGGAGCACTCAGATATAGCCTAATTAAATAAAGTCGAGGCAATTTTAATAGAGCTATCCTGCTGTAGAAATTAGTTTACGTTCGAAATAAAGTTATATTGCCGACCTAACGGTACATCCCGCTGCTTTCAATCTGGTTAGCGGGCGGTGAGCGACGCGGTTTCTCGTCTCTTCCATCGACCTTTTCTGCAGCCATTTATTACTTTTTATTTTGGTTCGCTAGGAAGGCGTACTGCGCTGGAGACGACCGACTTCACACTATTAATTGTATGAGCGAACGAGCTATTCCGTTTGAATTTAAAGTACCTTAAACAGGCGAGAAACTCTTAATATCTGCCTCATATCAAAGGTCATTGAAGCACATTGCCGTGCTAGACATTCCACTTGAAGTTTACTGTTTCGAGTGCTGATGATATTAGAAAGTTTGACTACTCGGTCATTGGTTAGACCTCCAAGCTGATGGCATTGTGTGTGGCGTCATGTTACACGCCGCTGATGATGATTTGTCCAGTACCGGTACCGTGTTTCACTCCCTTCCTTATTCCCATACACAACAAGAACATCAGCTTACCTACCACAGTTTCCTAAACATTGAGGTGGCCCTTATTTAATATAAATCAATTAATATTTGCTTTGCATAAATTATCATAATTATATAAATTAATAACGAGAGTGGTCAGGATGTTGTTTTATGTAAATGATCAACACTGCAGTACACCCAATTTCACATTAATTTACTTTTGATCCACAAGAAAAACTTCATCAAACTCACTTTTAACAGTGGTAGCAAACAAAGGTAGAAACAAACTCTCAACAGATCAACTCATGGAATGTTCTGAGTGTGTCTTACACTTCAACTACTTGGAGGAAGGTATGAAGATACTCAGGATTGATACTGGGTAAGTGCAACACGAATATCATTTGCGGTGATCACTTAACTTCCGTGATTACCATTTCAATGAGGCGGCGTTTGGAGCGCTGCTTGAAGTCGATTGAATCTCATTGTGGCGATTGGCGGGCGGCGTGATGTCTTCTGCCAAGTGCATTGCCAGCAGTTTTTGGAGCTTGAGACTAAGCCGTCCATAAGAGCTCGTACGATCAATTACCGGACCCAATTGTCCGTCCCTGGAGACCAGATCGCTTCAACCCTTCTGCTCGACTCCAACCATACAACGTAAGTAAAACCAAACAAAGAAAATTAGCTGCTCACCAACACTTATTTTTCGCCACAGGCTGTCCTGAGTATCGCATGAGTCCGCGCACCGAGTCCGGCACCCTGACTTCTGTCGTCCTTCATATCTCGCTCCCAAGTTTCGGCAGGTGCCCAAGGTCGCTCGCTTAGAAATGGCTGTCCGATCAAGTCTGCTGAATGATCAAGACATGTTAGGAACGAGCTGATGCTTCGGAGCCAATAGGCAAATGATTGTGAGATATGGGTGCGCAGTCCGCTCCGCGACGTTTTTCGCTGACGGGATATGGCAGCAGAATACAGGCTCGTGTTTACTGGCAGCGCAGAATCGGCACCAGCGGTACACACAGGTTCGGAGACATGAATTGGAGCCTAGAGACTGAAAGAGGTCCAGCATAGCAAACCAACGCGATTATAAGAGACTGCAGAAGAATTGGCTGATAAGGCTGCGTGATTTATCTACATATTAAGG